>JAGFMF010011889.1:556603-605225 GCA_019455555.1 Galemys pyrenaicus
ATATGAATTTCATCAATTTTTTTTCTATTTCTTTGAAGAATGACATTGAAATTTTTATTGGAATAACATTGAATCTGTAGATTGCTTTTGGTAGGATGGTCATTTTGATGATGTTAATTCTTTCAATCCATGAGCAAGGGGTAGTTTTCCATTTCTTTGTATCTTCTATTTCTTTTAGCAATTTTTTGTGTTTTTTTTGGTAAAGTCTTTTGTTAAATTTATTCCCAAGTATTTATTTTTTTTATTTCAATTATAAAGGGGATTTTTTTTTTTTATTTCTTCTTCTTCAGCTTGGTTGTTTGTATAAAAGAAGGCTATTGATTTTTGTGTGTTGAATGCAAGCTGGTCCAACCATTATGGAAAGCAGTATGGCGCTTCCTCAGTCTACTAAGAATGGAACTTCCCTATGACCCAGCAATCCCACTCCTAGGAATATACCCAACAGACACAAAAACTCTGATTCAAAAGAATACCTGCACCCCTATCTTTATAGCAGCACTCTTTACAATAGGGAAGACCTGGAAACAGCCTAAATGCCCAAAAACAGATGAGTGGATCGGGAAGCTGTGGTACATATACACGATGGAATACTATTCAGCAATCAAAAATGAAAAACTAGATGCATTCATGGGAACATGGATGGAATTGGAGGGGATTATGCTCAGCAAGGTAAGTCAGAAGGCAAAAGAAAAATACCAGATGGTTCCTCCCCTAGGAGGAATATAAGGGAACCAAATAAGGATCAAGGAAAGGAATAAGAATAATTACAACAACAACAATAATAATAATAATAAAGACACAAAAACCAAAAATGAATAAACAAGGACAAACTGGGGACACTTGGTGGGGAGGGAAGAGGGGGAGGATTGGGGGCAGATGGATGCATGGGGGACTGAGGTGATGGTGCACTGGTGATATGGTGATAGGGAATACATGGGGATTACAATTGATGTCAAATATATATAAATAAAAAAGTTAATAACATATAAATCTTATTAAGCATTAAAAAAAACAACAACAAAGTGAATTGCTTAACCTACTGGGTATTCAGGGAGGCTCTAGTCTTTTTATAGTAAGTTATTTTTATGACTGTATGGGTCTGTTCCCTAGATCTTATAAATTAAACCACTGTTCATTTTTATTTGTAAACTTACCATTGGGTCATCAATTACTGCATAGATTACTATCCTAATCTACTTCTTGAATTCACAGAAGTATATTCATATTAAATAGAAGTAGATTACTGTATGGGAAAGACAAAATTATAAAGTTTGAATTTAGAAGTTATATGGTTTATGTCAAATACCTTAGTAGATAGAGGAGCACATGACATTTTCTTACAAAGTTATAAAATTACAGTATAGTGTCGAAAATAACACAGCAAATTTGTATATTCTGTACCAGTGCATCGGTTTTTAACATAATATGATATTTTACTCAAAAACATGCTTTAGTTATTATACTTGTTTTATAATATATATTAAAACTAAATAATAATGAAATAAGAATGTGAATAATTGATACACAGATTCCAAAACTACTGTATAATACCAACTGTACAATTCTATAGCCACTAGGCAAATGTTGCCATTTAAATCTGAATTAGTGGATAGAACACACAATTTAAACATCGGTTTCTGGTAGTTAGTAGCTACTAGCTGTAATGACTATTGTATAAGACAATCCAGGTTCTGAACATTATAATCATAAAATAAATAGCTTTTAGAAAACTATGACACTGTCATTTTAATTTTTAGATTAAAAATCTATAAATGTGTGATACTGGATGATTAGTAAAGTATTAATATTGACAGTTCTTTCTTTTTTAAAATATTTTGTTTATTTATACATACAAGAGCTGGGGTACAGTCCAGAGGTGTGGGAGGTGAGAGAATTCACCAGAGACAGAGTGGGGCGCATAAAGGCAGATTGACTGAAAGACACTGCTGAGGGGAGCTGTGGGAGAGGCAGAGGAGGTCTGCTGTACCATGTGGGTCCCCTCCCTGGCCTGGGATCAAGTTCACGTTCACACTACTGTGTGTTGGATGCTTCACAGTGTGGCGCTCAAGCTGCTGTGCCACCAAGAAGGCCTGGTATACACTGTTTAACCTGAAAACTTTATAGGTCAGTTTATCAAATCCTAGCAACCCAGTGTATCAATACACAGAGAAGGAAGACTTTATTAGCACTTAATTATTTATGGGAACTTTGATATACAGTGAAAATGAAATAATTTCACCCAATAAAAATAAATTGCAAACCTGAGGCTTGAACCCAGAATTTTTTGCCTTGATGTATTTTAATTTAAAAAATTATAATGCTTTTTTTTTTTTTTAGCTTCAGGTATCAAATTATATATACAGAACCAAGAGAGAAGAACAGAGCTTGTTTGTTTCCCCCTCCTCCCGCCAGGAGAAGGGATTTAAAGGTTATGAGATAATAGGCCATGGGATTCAGAAAAATTCTGAGAAGGATTTTTGGATATGACACTACAGTTGGCATTGAGATTGCATTTATTTATAAGTAACCTACTTCCAAAAGACACTCAGGAGCATGTAAAATTGAAAAAAAAAAAAATTTTAAACACTAGCATGAGGTCTTGAAGATAGAGGTTCTTCAGTTCTCCCTGGTGGCACCCCCAGCCAAGGAGGGGACCCACATGGTGCAGCAGACCTCTCCTGCCTCACCCACTGTTCCCCTCAGCAGTGTATTTCAGTCCATCTGCCTGTTCTACTCCCTGCTCTGTCTCTGGTGAATCCTCTCACCTCCCGCTGCTCTGGCCTGTACCCCAGCATTTGTATGCAAAAATAAATAAATCTTTAAAAAAAAAAAACAAAACTGTGATAGTCTCTCCATGCTACAGTTTTATAAATACAGGCAGGAGAACCACAAGACTCCTGAATGAGAGAAAATGGGCTTCATTACTCCAGATATTAAGATCTTCACCTTCACATCATTTCCCTTTGCCTTCAAGTTCCATGCATGATGAACAATGATCCAGAAGGACCTTTTGCTAAGTGTGGGTCCCATCTTGCATGAAGACTCCCGTGCTTATGAAACCCCATTATCATTCAGAGGCTGCTGGAAAACTTACATAACCTTTGCTCTAGAGAGAGACATTATTTTTATTATCTTCATCAGAAAACAATCTGCTCCTTGGTCAAATAGGCAGACTCTAAATCTCTTTCTAAGATTCTTTATTCTACAGACTTATTTTGAAAATATAGTTCAAGAAAACAGCTGTCACAAAACATGCACTGACTCCATGGAAAATCATACCCCACCACAGTCAAACTAAAGAGCACAAAACTTCCCTTCAACTCCACGGATTCATGAGTCAGAATCATGCCTAACACTCTTTTCAATGAAGGGGAAACCCCCAATTTATCAAAAGAAAGCAGTTTTTCCCAACCTTGGGCTATGAATATATTGTGTTATGAGGTGTGTCATCTGATACAAATTTAGGCAGAAGATTTAATAAAATATTTAATTTACAAAATTTACCCATATTTTATATATATAGGTGTTCTGTTTTTCTTCATAAAACCATATCTATAATATAAAAGTTCCACAAAACTAACTTTTGGTGAGTGAAAAAAACTGATGAGAAAGTTACTGTTGACTCATAAATGATTTGACTGAGCTTTATAACTTTTTTACACCTATATAAAAATGAATTTCTCTTTAGATTAATATACTTTAAGCACGACAGTTACCCAACTGATAATGTTCTTCCAAAGTAATTAAAATCAGTCATTTTTTGATGTTATGTCTTAAAGTAGAATTCAGCTTTATAATCCTAATTTGCCTTGTTTTAAGGGATTGATATCCTATTATGAATTATTCCATCTTTTACATCATTAACATAATGATTCTGGACTGCATCCAAGTCTTGCCTATGACAGGAGCATATTTCCTCAGGAGGATTTTTTTAGGGTCTTATTAGAGAAAAAAAATGTTTGGGAAGAAAAATAATATTAACTGGGTCTCCATGGTGGTGCAGAGTTTAAATTCTCAGCACTACCACGCTATCACCAGCCACTGTGGTATGAATTGGATCCCAGGAGAGGGAGGTGAGCCACATGGTATAACAAACCCCTCCTGTCTCGCCTGCTGCTCCCCTCAACAGTGTATTTCAGTAGATCTGTCTGTTCTGTTTCCACTCTGTCTCTGGTGAATCTTCCCACCCCTCACAACACTGCAGTTCTTGTATGTATAAATAAATAAAAATAAATCTTAAAAAAAATAAAAATAATACAAACCTTAAAAAAAGCTGGTTCAGGAAAATTTATTTAATTTTGTAAATTAAAACTGTTACTTCCTGATATCCATAGACTATACAATTGTGAGAACTATTAAAAGATTTTGGCAAAATACAGCAGCAACTATCGTTTAACACACAGTAGTCAAACCTCTCTATATAATACAACAGACTGCCTGAAATTGAATTTTAGGCTTCTTAGATGCTGCTGTTTCCTGTTTTCTTTTGTATGAGCAAACTATCTCCACTTCATAAAAATTTGTGATTAATTCGACTGAGTAAAGAGCGGAAATTCATATTTAGGAGTTGTTTTAGTTATCATTCATCATTGTCTTATACTATATTTACCATGATTTTACTCCCCTTTAATTATTTTTAATTAAAAACAGCTACAAGTACAATAGTGCAAGATTCAGAAATACAGAGAAAAAGAACTTTTTAAACAGTTCCATTCTAAAATCATCTAGTTTACTTCTAAGACACTCCATTGGCTCAAAGCCTTTTCTAACAAAAATCACAATTAATTTACTATCTGATAGCTGGTAGGAATTGTATCACTATTTAGTAACTGTACGGGAGTCTCCATTCAGCAGCCTGATTAAAAGAGGACATAATTGTTGTATATATGCTGTTAGATATTATATGTAAAATATGAACACCATAGTAAGTAGTTCTCAAGTCATTTTTGTTAAGATTTATTTATTTATGCATACAGGAGCTGGGGTACAGGTCAGAGACGTGGTAGGTGAGAGGATTCATCAGAGACAGAGTGGAGCAGGACAGGCAGATGTTCTGAAATACACTACTGAGGAGAGAAGCAGGCAAGACGGAGAGGACTGCTGCGCCATGTGGGTCCCTTCCCTTGCTGGGGATCTAACTCATGGTGCAGTGGCTGCAGAAGCCCCACAGTGCGGCACTTAACCTCATGCATCATCAGGGAGGCCCTCAAGTCATTCTTTTATTTTTAACATGAAGTGGTGACTTATTTTTTTTCATGTTTTTATTTATATATATTTTGACATCAATTGTAATCCCCATGTATTCCCCATCACCATATCACCAGTGCACCATCACCTCAGTCCCCCGTGCTCCAGTCTGCCCTCAGCCCTCCCTCTACCCCCTCCCCACCAAGTGTCCCCAATTTGCCCTTGTCTTTTCATTTTTGGTTTTTGTGTCTTTATTTTTATTACTATTATTATTATTATTGCTCCTATTCTTTTCCTTGATCCTTATTTGGTTCCCTTATATTCCTCCTAGGGGAGGAACTATCTGGTATTTTTCTTTTGCCTTCTGACTTACTTTGCTGAGCATAATCCCTTCCAGTTCCATTCCTGTTCCTATGAATGCATCTTGTTTTTCTTTTTTGATTGCTGAATAGTATTCCATCATGTCTATGTACCATAGCTTCCCGAACCACTTATGTGTTTTTGGACATTTAGGTTGTTTCCAAGTCATTCTTAATGTTAAGCACATGCTGACTGAAAAATAACTATACCTTCAGGACATCTACTTGAAAGGAAGCCATAAATATTCAGGTAACTAAGTTCTGATGATAAAACTTACTGCATCCAGTTCAAAAACACAAGTTTATAACTATGTACCTGAATAATTGATATTAAGGAAAACCCAGACTGAAAATAAAAACAAACTTTAAAGCACAGCATATGAGATAAACATGTTCATAAATGTTACCTTAGGCAATCCTCAGAGCCAACCCCTTTATGTGCATATGATTCTGCCATTGTACAGAAGAAAAGGCAACATCATTGAAGAATGATAGTGATCTCCCTGGTGGCACAGGGATTAAAGTTTAAGTGCTATCTAGCTTTTGCCAACTCATGGCCCGGGAGCTGACCCACATGCCACAGCAGACCTCTCCTGTCTTGCCTGCTGCTCCCCTCAGTAGTGTGTTTCAGTCAATCTACCTGTTCTGCTCCCCACTCTGTCTCTGTTGAATCCTTTCACCCCCTGCACCTCTGGCCTATGTCCCAGTTCTTGTATGCATAAATAAATAAAATAAATCTTAAAAAAAGTAATGAGCAGGGACTATCTTTCCATTTTCTAGTGTAACATCATATATAATAATTGCCTTAAAACTCTTCTGTGCTTTGCCTATTTAACCCTCTGACAAAATAACAGTTATTGATCATTTTACTACTTCCATAGTTTTTCCTTTTTCTGAATGCCCTGTGTAGTTCAAGGCACATAAATTTTAGTCTTTTCAGACAGGCTTCTTTATTAATAACATGCATTTCCATTCCCTCCATGTATTTTACATGATAGCTTTTTTCTTTTTAGCAATGAATAATAATCTGTTCCCTAGAAATACCAGTTTATCTGTTAACTTACTGAAGGAAATCTTGGTGATTTCCAAGTTTTAGCAATTGTGAATATAACTGCTATACCTATTTTCTCAGCTATGTATTTTGCAAACATTTTCTTCCCATCAGTGTCTTGTCTTTCAGTTCTTTCGACAGTCTTTCACAAAGAAGAAATTTAGAAGGTGAATTTTAATGAAGTCACACTTACCAGTTCTTTAATGTTAACTTTAAGCTATCACCTAAACCAAGGTCATTTAAAATTTCTCCTGTTTTAATCTTCTGGGAGATTTATTCTTTTGCACTTTCATGTAGATGTGATCCATTCTGAGTTTATTTTGTGATAGGTCTGTCTAGGTTCATTGTTTTCTTTTTTTTTTTTTTCTTATAGATTTTCATCTCTTTATCACCACTTGTGGTAAAGATTGCCTTTTCTGCATCATATTGCCTGTGCTTCTTTGTCAAAAATCAGTTCACTATATTTACGATTTTTATATCTAGGTTCTCTATTTTGATCCTTTGACACATTTGTCTAATCTTTTGCCATGTTGTCATAATTACAATAAATTTTTAATAAGTCTTGACATCACAGAGTGTCATTCCTCTAATTTATTTTTTCCTCTCAATATTGTATAGGCAATTCTGGGTTTCTTCCCCTTTCATTTAGACTTTAGAAATTATTTGTTGATGCCAATAAAAAAAATTTACGCTAAGATTTTTATTGGCATTGCATCAAATCTGTACATCAAGGTGGGAAGAACTGATGTCTGAATAATAAGGAGATACCCTGTCTTTGATAATGGAATATGTTCCCTTTATTAGGTCTTCTTTGATTTTATTCATAAGAACTTTCTCATGTGCACCTAGTATAGGTTTGGTTAGAATTAACACTATAAATTTCATATTTGCAGTTGCTAGTGTAAATGGTGTTGTGTTTTTAATTATAAATTCTATTTGCTCAATATTGCTATGTAGAAAAGAAATGGACTTATTATATATTAACCTTGTATCTTGTAACCTTACTATGTAGTCTCTCATCAGTTTCAAGGCTTTATGTTTTGTAGATTCTTCTGACTTTTCTACATAGATGATCATGTCATTTGTGAACAGTTTTATATAATCCTTTCCAATATACATAAATTTTATTTTCTTGTCTTCTTGCAGTAGATGGGATTTCCAGTATGATGTTGGAAATGAGTGTTAATGAGATATCCTTCCCTTGTCCCAGATCACAGTGGGAAAAATGAGCTTTTCACCATCAAATATGTTTATTTCTTTAAGATTATAGTGTTGAAAAATTTCTATTCCTAGTTTACTGAGGCTTTTGTTATAATTGTAGTATATATTTGTGTAAAATTTTGCCAAATAGTGATAAGATTTATCATAACCTATTTACATGATGGATTTACTTATTATTAAATATTGGACCCATTTTATATACCTGGGATAAATCCAGTTGTTGATGGTTTATAATCCTTTTTATATGACAAACAATATTCCTTTTAAAATACTAGAAAATTATTTAATATACACAAATATTATATCATGAATTATTACAATAAAATTATTTGGTCAGTGGTTTTGCTCAAATAAAAATTAATATATTCCTCATATTTTCTCCATGACAATGGGACTGTATGAAACAAAGAGGATCAAATACAGGAAACAGTTTAAGGAAAATATATAAGATAATTTTAGTAATCTGGACAAAATTGTAACTAGTCCATAGAAGGATAAATACAACCAAGTGTACACAGGGAAGAGAGAAAAGTAAAGTGAAGTACCAAAATAAAACAAAGCCCTTAAAGGTATAATGTAAAAAGAATATTAGAAAAACACCAATAGTATAGTTATTAAAAATAATATCTGTTGAAGTTGCATCAATTATAACATTGTACAAATGTCAGTTTACATCATTATAAGTCGACCCCTGTATGCACTGCATTATGTTAAGTCATTGTCTTCAGTTGAAGTCAGATCAAGTATATAAAAATACTGGCTATAAAAGAATCAAAACATATAATCTAAAATAGTTGCTATGAATAAAAAGTCATCTACCGAACAACACAGATAATTCATTCTTTAAGAGATGATTGCTCCAAAATGAGCAATATTTTCAAAAAATGAATAAAGCAGTTCTTTTTACAACAGAAAAAGAATAGAAAGCACAATACATTTAACTAACCCTCCAAACAACTTTTGATAATATTCCAGATTACATTAAAGTACTTATAAAAAAATATACTGTTGAGCAATAAAAATATTGCTTTCTGGGGGCCTCCCTGGTGGCACAAGTTATTCCGTCGCAGCACTATGAAGCTGACCGAAGCACTATGAAGCTGACCGAAGCCACTGCAGCATGAGTTTAATTCCCAGCCAAGAAGGTGACCCACATGGTGAAGCAGACCTTTCCTGCCTCACTCATTGCTCTCCTCAACAGTGTGTTTCAGTCTGTCTACCTGTTCTATTCCCCACTCTGTCTCTGGTAAATCCTCTCACCACCCATACCTCTGACCTGTACCGCAGTTCTTTTCTAAATAAATAAAAATAAATCTTTAAAAAATATATTACTTTCTGATTAACAAAAAATTGCTATATTTATTTACAAAACATGCTAGTGTCATGTATAGTTTACATACATACTACTGTTGCTATATTATATATATATATGTCCAAGCAAACCACCCACAACAATAAGCATGTTAGCATTTATGTTAAATTATAATGAAAACTAAGGTTATTCTATGATGCCTTATTTAAAGTTATTTTAAATATCAAACAGAAGACCTACTTCTGAAACGAATAGTATCTTTGCGGATTTTATTATTCAGGAATTAGACTCTAATAAATTTGCATACAGGACATTTATTAAAGTGGTCTTTTGGTATTAATTCCTATGGGGAACTTTTGAATGAAAAGAAGAATTGAATTGTGATGTACCCCATCTAATGAGGTTTTAAATGTATTTTCCATGTACTAAAGACTATTCCAAATTGTGTTGTCTTTTAAACAACTAATGTTATATATCTTACTAAGCTACCTATCAAAATATAAATTAGTTGGCTAGACTAGACATAGTAGTATTTTTTGTTAAATAACAAAATGCAGTGTAATAGATATCCTGTATCTATTATATATATCCTCTGTTTGAAAAAATATAATAATAAAGCCAATTAATGGTAAATATTTGTCATATTGTTTAGGAGCACTTTACTTATGCAGAATTCACATAAGTAAACGTATGCTAGGAAAAAAAAGATAGTTCTTGAAGCAAATTTCCTATTAATGACATGTATGTCTCTTTTTGAATCTTAGATTTTCTTCTTCAATACTTTACTTCTGTGTTGAACATATCATAGCTGAATGGCAGAAGATAAGTAACTATGCCCAGAGCAGAGTTTTCTTTTTAATTGCATGAGAAAATAATTGAGACATTTGAGAGTGATTGTTAACCTACCTTGAAAGGTGCCATTTCAATAAAAGGTCTGAAAAATATCCACAGGAAAGATCAAAAATAGAATTATAATTCTTATACTTTCTCTCCCTTGAGTCCTACTTATTATTACAATAAAATCTTGCATAAAAATAATTATGTATCTCACCATGGTATCAGGGCTAAACCTTATAATGAATATAGAATAACTAAGCCATATAATTATCTGTTCAAAAGTATAATTAAACTAGTTTAAGAATTTTCCTGTCTTCTTTACAAATCAATTTTTCAACTTAATTATACACTTTATTCTCATCTGAAAACAAATACAACTTTTAACACACTAGTTTTAAAACACAAATAACTACTCAACAGTAAAATTTTGAAATCAACATATGTTCCTTTATTAATAGTTACAAATACTCCTGTATTTTTATTTTTGTCTAAATATTGTAAGAGGAAAGATTCTATTTCAAATTTTTAGAAAAGCTGATGTTATACATATACCTTTTCCCCACAGAATTAATTCAAAATTGAACTGGCCAAGTGGAAGACTTATTAAGACATTTTGACATTTATTAAGACATATTGTAAATAACCCTTGCAATGTATTTATATATTTAGGGAAAAAATACCATATTACTGTAGACCTAGCAATTTTTTTTCTCTTTAAAGTTACAGAAATACAGAAATTACTAGCACAGAGAATCTTCCATGTAACATTGGTATCAGGAGTAATTCTTTTCATATCCTTATTTTGGTGTTCTTTTCCCAGTTAGTCTTCACCTCAAATATATGTTCTTCAATGTGTTCAGGCAGAATTTACAAAGGGTTGTCAGTTTGCCCCTCAGAAGAAATATCTTTTAAAAATCTTGAAAATAATTGGGCATCCCTGGTGGCACAGTGGGTTAAGCAACACACTACGAAGCACAATGAAGCGCTGCAATGAGAGTTCGAATCCTGTTTTGTTCCCCATTCTGTCTCTGGTGGATCCTGTTACCCCCCCCCATACTTCTGGCCTGTGCCCCAGTTCTTATATGCATAAATAAATAAATCTTTTTTAAAAATAAAAATCTTGATAATAAAAGAATTCCTCATGTAGTAACTTCTATATATTAAGGTTAATTTCAGTTTCCCACTATTCTATCAAGTCAACATTATTTTTAATCACAGATAAAGAAACTGAGATGGAGATTTTGATTTACCATACCTTACAGATAACCTATTTGACATTCAAAATTAGGTGTTATGAATTCTATCAAGGATTCTTGGTCACTTTACTAAACTGACTTTTCATATGTGGCCACTACTTGGTACAAGTTAAATATTTGACGTTGGCAACCATGTTCTCTGAATACTATTCTGAGCATCTTTGACCCCTCTTGGGTTTTATCTTTGAGGCCAGTGGTGGTATCTTGTGTGGACTCCTATTTGAGATGATCTGACATTTTTTGCAGTCTTCATTTATATAGAAGTGAGAAGTGTAAAATATATGTGAGATTACTGAACTATACTTATTTTTAGGCATGCATTAAAATGACAACTTCACAGGAATATTCACTTGCTGAATGAAAGTTTTGCTGTTTATCTTATAGAACTGCTTATAAACTCTTGTTTAACACATAGTGGTCACTGTTAAGGAGTTTCTTTCTGATTATGTAAGTTGTTATTGATGGGGATAATTTCATTTAAAATGTTTTTTATGATCCTGAAATGACTAGCTTCTAATCAGGGCAGACACTAGAGATCATTTGTTCTCCAGAATAAGAAAAACAATAATTACACACTGCAGAGCATTCATCTGTCCATTCAGATGTGCCATTTTCTGCCAAAACAATGGAGACTCACACCAACACGCTGCTTGGGGAGTCCAATAATAATAATAATAATGAAACAAGATTTAATCACCGATTACCTCCTATGGATCAGATAGTGTGCCAAGCACTCTTTACATGCATTATCTTTCATCTGTGCAATAATTCTTAAGGGTAGGGTATACCAGCTCTAGTTTATAGAAGGGTAACAGAGACTTAGAGTGATGAAGTGGCATTTTCACGGAATGTAGGGTTAGTATATTGCATATTCAGGCTCAGAGACACTGGAAATTTGTTGTTGACATTCATTATTCATGGAAGCCCACAAATAGAGATTATGATATGAATGTCTGTTAAAATCAGACATTCAACAGAGTGTCAGAACATTAGTTATGGGCCACCCTATGGCACAGGGGTTAAAGACAGTCTTGTCAAGCTGTCTCCATCCACCGCAGCACAAGTTTTATCCCTGGCTGGCCAGGGAACTGACCCACATGGCACAGCAGACCTCTCCTATCTTGCCTGCTGCTCCCCTCAGCAGTGTGCTTCAGTAGATCTGCCCATCCTGCTCCCCACTTTCTCTGGTGAATCCTCTCACCTGCCCACACTTCTGGCTTGCAGTTCTTCTATGCATAAGTAAATAGTTATATTATATAACTTGGCAAAAACTAATTACTTGACTATTAGGTCAACAATACTTGGTTGGGTTAAAGTGTACAAACTACTACAGTTCTTAGACTGAGAAAATGCTCCATCAATTCATTTTTCACACTTTTCCTTGATATGTGCTCTCCTTGACCTATTCAGCTAACCTCTCCCTTGGTGATACCTTTGTCTTCTTTTGCAAAATCACTGAGAGTAGTCATGTCTGAGACAACATAGTATCTTGCACATTTGAATATCTCAGAGTTAATTTCTGACGCCTTATAGGCTGAAAATCAAGTCCAATTTATCAGTTTACCAATCTTTACCATTTCTGTTCTTAGTTCTTTAGGCAATTATTTTAATAACTATAAATTTCAACAATAAAATAGCTCAACATTTTTATCCTCATATAACTTTGACCTATCCTAATAGCCTTAAGAATGTATGTGTGTGTGTGTGTGTGTGTGTATTCCCTCATCAGTTTCTTGAAGGACTTGTTCTTCTCAGGAAATCTTCAATATTTTTCAGTGGGTTTTGGGGAGAAAGAAGATAATAGCTCTAATACTCTGATCATTATTATCAAAGGTTATAGTAGGTTGCTGATAAGGTTCTTTTCTTTTTTTTTTTAATTTAATTAATTATATTTGACATCATTTGTATTCCCCAGGGAATACCCACACCATTCCACCAGTGCACCATCACCTCAGTCCCTTGTGCTCTTTCTGCCCTCATCCCCATCTTTGCCCTCCTCTCCTTCCCCTCCCCACCATGGTCCCTTTGGTTTATCTTGACTTTTTGATCTTGTTGAGTTTTTTGTTTGCTTTTGGTTATAATTGCCCATTTCCTTGAGCTTATTATTTGTTGTTGCTCTTTCATATTCCTCCTAATAGTGAAGCCATCCGATATTTTTCTCTTGCCCTCTGACTTGTTTCACTGAGTATAATTTCTTCTAGTCCCATTCGTGTTTCTATAAATGTCCCTAGTTTCTCATTTTTGATTGCTGAATAATATTCCATTGTGTATATGTACCACATCTTCTTGATCCAGTCATCAACTTTTGGGCATTTGGGTTGTTTCCAGGTCTTACCAATTACAAATAGTTTTGCAATACCCTCTATCCTGAACTAGAATTCCGATCTTCTAAGTAGAAAACTGAAAAAAATGCTACAAAACTTCTGCCTTTTGCATGTTTTATTCTGCCTAGAAATTTACCCAAAGTATGGTAACTAAACATTGCAGGTTGAATTACACTTTGAAAAATATATATAGAATTAGGTCTAGAGAGTTATCAGACAGCTTCAAAAGCTGCCACTTGTGTGTCTTTCTATTCTCCAACACATGGTGAAGATGAAAGTACACTGCAGTCAGAAACAGACTCCATTAGAAGATTGGCCAGGAAGACATTCTAGATGTTGCACATCTGTCATGGAATTATGGTTGTGGTCTGAATGAAAAGGATGATCCCATTTTGGAAGTTTCAAAACTTAGTCAATTTTTCAGAGAAAAGAACAGAATTACAGATATTTCTTTTTAGGTCTACATGATAGAAGGAATGCCACTGAAGAGTGTGATGTATGTCCTATGTGGAAGGCAGTAGAGGGATCAGTTTTGCTAAGTCCTGCTGTGAGTAATAAATGCAGAAAGTAGCAGGATCATTGGATTTCACTGCATAGACCTGAAAGAAAATTAGAAATTACAATCCTGGGATGAAAGCTGGGAGAACTGTGCCATCTTATCTAACCTTTGCAGCTTCCCCATGTACATTATTTTTTCTCTTACTTGTCTTTATCTTAGAATTGACTTATAGAAAATACCTGTATTAAGCATTATGTTAGTCAAGGGAAGAGGGGTTTTATGTTCAGGATTCTTTCTCTTTATACTTAATAGTTAAAATATCTTAGAGTCAGGCTGTGTTTTTAAGATTCTCATTTTTGGTGTGCTTCTGTGGTGCCTTATGTGCTTGCCTGAAGGTCCTGCAAAACCTTCCATGCCAATGATATCATGCTTGTATAAGGGGAGATACATTTTACGCAAATTGAAATTATGCAGAATTTCTGCCATGTAATAGTAAACACTAATAAACACTCAATTTGTAAATTTAGAAATCAAGTGGATTGTGATTATTAATTAATGTATATTTTCAAAGATAGGAAGACAAGTGAAATGTAAATCGTGTTTACATAACTGTCACACGGTAGGACAAATGCAAGTAGCAAAGAGAAAGTGCTTGCCATTATTTTTCAGAATGTTTTTAATCGTGATGGGGAATACATGGGGATTACAATTAATGGCAAGTATACGTAAATTTTAAAATAGTTTAATTAAAAAAAAAGAAAGAAAAAACAAAAAAATAAATAAATAAAAAAATATATAAGTACCATTAAAAAAAAAAAGACTGATACTGCTGTGAATGTGACATAATTTGAAACTAACTGGTATTTGACTATTATTTGTATTTTTAAAATTATTGACTTAGAAATGCCTTTCAGAGAATATTAAATATTTGCAAATTAAAAAAAATATTGGGGACATATATGTTGTTATTTAGCTATTTGCTATTACTATCTTCAGGCAATTAATTTTTTATACTTGGAAGCATTAGGAAGTATTGGTTCTCAAATGAAAATGTGCCAGAATTTCATACGATTGTTATAGAAATTAAAAGGGAAAATGCTACTTGAGATGCTATACCCTGATTAGTTGAGAAATAAAATCTGAAAAGTTTTACAGATAAAGCTTTAAAAAAGAACAGTGCTAAATTTAAATAATACTGAAACATTGTAATTTAAAAATTTTAAATGGTCATGACTAAGAAAAGAAAGTATAAAGTTTAGCTTGAATTACATGGAGACACAATTAGGTGAGTTTTTTATGAATGTATTCCTCACAGGAAGGGAAATATCCTGCACTAATTATTTTCATAAAATTTTAATAACTTCATTAGACAATCTTATTTGATAAATATTCCAAGATGAAAATGGTATCAAATAATTAAAAGCAGCAGTTCAGGTAGTCTTGTCACCCTACTTGTTTATTTCTCTTTATTTCCTTTCTCCTTTTTGCTTTGTCTTCCCCTTTAAAGATGTAATTTTTCTGTTTTTTATAATATTAGTGCTAAATATTTAGTATAAAATGTTATGCTAAAAAGAACATAGTTTGTTAAATAAAACCTTCTATTTCAGAACTGTCCTGAGTATTAACCCACTCTAAGTTGTTGTTTACATAATTGCCAAAAAAAAAAAAAAAACACATAATGAAATGCTAAGATACAGAGAACAAGTACCTTGTTCCTCAAATATAGGTTATATCTATTAATAGATTTCTGAATATACAAATAGCACTCTTGGATTTGTCTTTGTTGCCCTTAGTGATGTGTTTGAAATGCTATCTACTTTTCATCAACTTAAATCTTAGATACAAATTTAATATAATTTCATTAACCAAAAAGATGACCTCAGGACTCATAAGTTACTAAAGTTGTTATGCCTCAAGCTGTGTAAATATGTTTAATGCTTAATCTAAGAATTTGTTACCCATTTTTCATGTTTAAACTCTTAAATTATAATTCTTAATAAAATACAATAGAACTACAATATTTCAAGATAGCCTTACACCATAATGCAAACTCTTCATTACATATACCTAAGAGAACTTTTGCCTTTATCCTCAAAGTATGGTTGCTCCTTTATTTCGTATTTTGCCTTTTAACCTGTGAAAAATATTTCTAGAAATAGATAGCCTTTTACATTAGTCCCAGTATGTAGTTTTCATTAACCCTCCTTATTTATGCTTCATGTTTTATTTATTTTTCTAATTAGAAACTCAGCCAGGTTCAAGTGCTAAAAGCAGCAAGCAGGCTGAAGGGACCCACAGTTTGTCTTCTGGAGTCTTCGGTGTGCATAATGAGTGGCCCTTGTAGAAATGCACAACATGAGCTAATTTTTATAAAACTGGAACAAGTTTCTCATATAATTTTTATAACACCATAAAACCTAATGTTATGTTAAATTATTTTTTTATATTCAACAAGGACATTAGGAGGAGACACAGTAGTGAAAGGTATAGTCTTTGCAGTGTTCTTTGTGTTTCATCTGCAATGAATACCCTTTAATTTTCTAACTTTATTAACAGATAATTATGAGGATTTAAATTATTTCAACAGTTTTTAACATTTTAACACATGCATTTGTAATTTTTTAAATTATTTCAAGCCAGTGACATTTTAGGGTTGACACATTTCCTGTGTGAAAGTGATGTATATTGCCAAATAAAAATGTTGCCTTTGTTTACAAATAAAAAAATAGAATTTCCATTTCCAGACTCAAACAATCAGTTTTCTATAAGAGAGAAGAGGCTAAACAAATAAACTACAATTTTATCGTCCCTTAGTATTTTACATTGTTTAAAACAGATTTTTTTTAGAAAATATACAACTATAAAACCAATCTTAAACTGAACAAATAAAATGTTTACAAAGTCATTTCTTAAGATATCAAATTACTTGTTTTACATAATACAAAAGAAAATTAAAAGCTAAAATTATATTTATAGAAACTATTATTTTAGTTTAAGTTTAAATATCTGTATCTATATATGTATATAGATACATATGCATATATAGGTATACTTGTAGAGATATGCATGTAGATACATATCTATATATATACATATATAGATATAGATACAGATGTATAAGTTGATATTCAACAGAAAATCTATTTCAAGGCATTTTAATGTTAAAATGTTTTGGTATAAGTATATGAAAACGTGAAGGTGTGCAGGTCATTTACTATGATCCAGGTGCATGGAAGATCATCAGGACAAGGAAGAGTGTGCAAAAGTGTGCAGGGGTATGTTGGGATGTTAGCATGATCTTTACCCATGAAATGTCAATCAAGCAGAAAACTAAAAGATGCTTAGAGATAAACAGATAAAGGATGCATTGAAGGCAGGGATAGGAAGATAATTCCAGCGTTGAGCTAGGAAGAAGTAAATTATAGTGATGTAACTAGAACCTAGAGAGGGAAAATGGGAGTGGAATGGGAAAAGGCAGAGTTCAGAAAATATAGGAGCTTGTAAAACACAGTAAGTGTTCTTGAAATGTGTATTAAAGGGAAATCATGTGAAGATTTTAAGATAAATGTAATTGAACTTGAACAGCATTTCTACAACTGCTATAGTGTTTGAACAGTATAGAATTTAACTTTAGTTTTTAAAAAAAATTATTCAAGGGAGATGAAGTTGGGTATAGAACATTGCTACAAGACCTATAATATTGGTACTGGAATCTCAGTTAAGAGATTATCACCACAGTTCATTATCCATAAATTTGAATTTATCTAGGACTGGCATACTAATAGTAAAACATGAAATAACTTGACTTGGTGATCCATTTATTCAACACATCCTGTGTACTTTGTACCAATTGCTGGGGAATAGCTAACAGAATAGATTTGGGGAAAATAAAGGCTATCCAAGGCTTACTGAGATAATAAAAGAAATAATAAGATTATTTTGAGATGGAAAAATTCCAACAGAGATTGGAAATAAGGATGGCTAAGAGAGAAAATAATCATTCAATTTGAAATATGATTTACACAAAGGCAAGCTAATGTTTTCAACAATAATAAAAAATTTTTCTTCATTAAATGCAAGTTAATGATGAAAGAAACCTGTAAGCATAAAAATGAGAAAGTTGTAAGATTGTTTTAACTTCTGAGTATTGTGCAAGATTAATGATGACACCATAGAGTGTGGTTTGGGATCTCCAGAGGAGTTCGAAAGTAGTAGCACAAACATCTTTTTCTCTTCTAGAGGGTTATTGGAGCAATGTAGTTCACTTACTTATTATAATAGTAGCAAGTTTTAACATCAGTGAATTCATACTTGGTTAGAGAGAAAATATCTATATTTGCAAATATTTGACAGGACCAGTCTTTTTTGTGTGTTACACTTACATGTTCATGCATGAGATTTTGAACAGTAAGTAAGCCTGGGATGCACAATATTCATTTACAGAACAAATATTACATTATTTCCAGTAATAGGCCATTTTGAGACCATAAAACATTAATATTCAGAAGTTTCAAAGGCACAGAAAACTGATTAAGTATCTATGCACTTAGATGGTATACTGTGTAATGTCATTTTTTTTTTCAGTAAGATTATTCACATATTCTCAAACAATATGGTACTTTAGTCTTTGAATCACTTATCACCAATTTTGAAGTTGGCTTTACTTTAATACATTTTCAAGAAGGCTCTTTAGGTGGTTACTGTGATTAGGTTTTTCATTATCCTTCTTGGGCTGATGTGCTTTTTTATAGTTTCTAGATAGAGCAATTTATTGTCTTGCTTTTGAAATGTTAAATAAGACATATCTTATCTCTGGTTTCGAGCTTTAACTTTCCTTTTACACAAATTGATTTAAAGTATAATAGCATAAGTAGAAGCAAAGGTTAGAAGGAAAGAGTGGAGGAGTAAAAAGGAAGCCATCAACCTTTCAACTAATTCAAGTGGAATGGCAATGAATTGAATATCTAAATTAGGAAGAAGAGAATATAAAATTTAGACACCGTGTGATCCTGTAGCCATTGTTGGGAAGGCAATAAGTTCTGAAAAGATAGGTTAATATATTTTGTATGCATATATATTTAATAAATGATCCTAAAATGCTCCTCCTTTCCCATGCATGTCTATTTTTGAGTCTATATATCCTCATATATATTTGTCCTTAAGAGATCTAGACACTATATTTAAAGCCTACTAACCCTACTGATCCAGAAGAAATTATATGTACACGAAGTATATTCTGAAATTCAGAGACCTGACATTGAAGTAGTAAGAAACAGATGCAATCTTTACCAGTCCATGAAACCATATGTAAGTAATAGCCTAGTAACTTTACTAGGTTTGTTAAAATAAGTCTTCTACAATATTAGAAAATTATTTTAGATAGAAATATAATGTCTTTAGAGTGAACAAGATGGTAGACATATAGTAAATATGTGTTTAAATGTAAAGCTGCATTTCAAATTCCTTAAAATACATATAACCTATACAAGAGTTTAAAATTTTAGACTGAGTTAAAGTGCCTCTAAAATTTTGGTATGAAAATGAATGCAACTGTAAGTGCTAAATATAAAGCAATATCATAAACATAGAAAGATGAGCAACAAATTGAGAAATATATTAACACAAATATATTTTGAAAATATACATTTTTATTTCTAAAGCATGTATTTCATGAAAGGATTGTGTATAGTATTTGCAAAAATAACTTTCTCAAATCTGTTAGAAAAAGACACTTCAACAGAAAAATGTGTAAAAGACTTGAATGGGGACTTAGTGAAGGAAATACAAATAAATATATTGCTCAAAATAATCTTTGTGAAGGGAGCATACTCATGACACTGCTCTTCATTAAGCAAAAAAACAAAACATGAACAATATTTGAGAAGCCCCTTATCCTCCTTTGCAGTTGCTACTAACTGTTGGGAGCCACTGTTATTTCTGTTGTTCACCATGAAGGAACTCCTCATTTTGTATACAAGTAGAATTGAATAACAAGATCTTCAGCACCTCTCTTTCTTGTATGTAGTATCATGTTTGTGAGGTGCACCCATGTAGTTACTTATCTCACCATTGGTGCTTCTTCATATATTTTTTTTTTCAGATTCCCTTGCTTGAATGTCTTCTAATGTATTACCTTATGTATGGGTTGTTGGTATTTGACTTATCAGATGATGTCTACTAGTAGAGCTATTGCTATGTATACTTTTTCATATAGGGATATGTGCAGAACTCTCATGTACATTTTAAAGAAAGAACTTGTTGAACCCTAGCATATATCAGGATGCATAAAAATATTTAATAAATATTGCCAAAATTTTAGCTAAAATAGTTGTTCCAATTTAAATTCCATCAGAAATGTCAGAATGTTTCAGTTGGTTTTGCTCAACTTTTCTCTATTGCAACTTTCCCCCTCCTTGTGGTTTGGTTATTGTGTAGTATGATTTCTTTCATTTTGGTTTCATTTTGCATTTCTCTAATGAGTACTGAAGTCCATCACTTTTCCTGTTTATGATAAGTTGGATACATTATTTCATATAAAGCCTATTCAAAATTTTGTCTTTTTTTTACTTCATTAAATTGTTTATTTATTTCAGATGTAAATGTGCTATTTATATAAATACTCTGAGTTCTTGTCAGACACCTGCTTTTCAAGATATGGTCTCTCAATATAGATTTTAAAATAGGCTTTAAAATCTAGTACCTGCAAATTTGATTCACATTTACAATTTTTGAAAAAGAGGATAGGTGGAATAACTTACCAAATTAAAAGTCATGTAGACAAACCCACAGTTAACATCATTTTCAATGGTAAAAAACTGAAAGTTTTTACTCTAAGATCTGGTATAAAATGGCAGTTTTCACCACTACTATTCAACACAATACTAGAAACCCTAGCTAGAGTATTTAAGTGAGAGGACCATATAAAAGGATTTAAAAATCAAGAAAGAATAAATAAATTTCTCAGTAGTTGCAGATGATCTGATACTATACATAGAAAACCATAAAGACAGAAAAAACTATATGAAGGAATAAATCAATAATGGTGGCAGGTTACAAAATCAGTGTGAAAACTTCATTTGCATCCCTGTATACAAACATTAAGCAAAGAAACAAATCAAGAAAATAATCCCATTTATAATTTTATCAAAAATAATTAACCTAGGAGTAAATTTAACATAGGAGAAGGACCTGTGTCATCAAAACTATAAGAAAATGTGAATCAAAATAAAAGACACTAGAAAATAGAAAGATATTCCCTGCTCATTACCTTTTTTAAAAGATTTATTTATGTATACAAGAACTGATACAGGGCAGGGCAGTGACATGAGAGGATTCACCAGAGACAAAGTGGGGAGCAGAACAGGTGAATCTACTGAAATACACTATTTAGAGAAGCAGCAAATGAGACAGATGCCTGCTGTGCCATGTGGGTCAGCTCCCTGGCTGAATTACCTTTTAAATTACTACTTTTTAAAATTACCTTTTAAATCACTATTTAAGAATTACCTTTCTTAAATAGTCATTTTAGCAAAAGAATATACAGATTTGATTCAATACCTATAAAAATTCAATGGGATTTTTCAAAGAAATATAATCTACATTATTAAAATTTATAGATTAGGAGGATGTGGTGTACATGCACAATGGAATACTACTGAGTTTGTAAAGATATGAACTCAGAGCAGGGAGAAAAGCCTTGAGTAATGTTTGAAGGGTGCCCATTGAACTAGGATAGAGAGTTTGGTTGTGTTGGTGGTGAGTGTGATGTATACCTGAAGAGGTGTGGATCATTGACTGACTCATATACACTGGTCTTAACCAGTGTTACCTCAATTAAAAATAGATTAAAAAATTCATTAAAGTTTATTAAGTAAAGATTCATATGCTGATAATATTTAAGAAATAGTTTAAAATTTCCCTTTTATTTATGATTATTAAAATTTTTATTTTAAAATTAAAATAAATTTGCATAAAATACTCCTTAAATATTATTAAAAGAATACTGGTTGAACATTTCCCTGAACTACTATTCATTATGGAAACATTACATTTATTTTCCATTTTTGCTCTTTTTATCTTTCCAAGCAATAATTTCTTGATTAAAGAAAAGGTCTTCTTTTGCTCTCACAGACTTTTCCTTGGGTGTTTTTTGCTGTTTTTTTTTTTTTTTGTTTTTGTTTTTTTTTTCCAACTGAACACATTAAGAAGGATGGCATGTGTTAAAAGTCCAATTTTTTATGACACACATGAGGAAAGAAAAGCGTCTCCTGGCAAATGCAGAATTTTATTGCTTGAGTATTTCAATCCTGAGAGAGCCATTAAGCTAAGTGTAGTGTAAGTTAAACTTATTTTTTGTTGCTTTCTATTTTCTGGTAAATATCATATCTATTTGTTCACATAAAAATGCAGGGAAATTTATTTTCAACCTTGAATTTAATTTTCTATGTGAAAATCCTAAGTCTTGTACCTATCTCCATAAGGTCATAAATCATATTTCTGAAACAATCTTATTACAGAGAATTCAGAGCAATTTGAAAACAGTCAAAAGTTACTGCTTCAATGTCATTATATTAACTCAAATTAAGCCTCATTATGATTGTTGAAGATGTATCAGTTTATGCAATCTAATTAATCCTACTACATAATTAGAGATTCAGGAACACCCTTGCTAGAAGTGTAACTCAGTAATGTGTACCTGACAACAAAATTAAAACTATAATTTAAAATGAGGAAAAATCAGTATATTCTAATCAGAAAATTGAGAACTCATTTTAAATTCATTACTCAAATATTATATTATTTTGAAAAATGCTATTTTACTTTGTCTTATATATCATATGATTGTATCATGTACACATGACATGGGTAATTAATATACTGAAGTTGTTTCATTATCTGACTGCAATCAATGAAGAAAAATACTTGACCACTTAAACTGTTTCAGTAGATTATATTCATTTTAATATTGATTAAATCTGACACTATTCTAAATATCAAACATATATTAATGATAACTTTTAATCAGAGTAGACTGATTTAGAAACTTCATAGTATTGTTTCTGGTAGATTAAGTCACTTACAAAAAAGTTTTTTTAAAGTGTTCATAGAAAATATGTGAATATATAAAACTATACCTTGATTCTAATGTTTTTTTGGTGTCAAACTGTAGCACCAATTGTTTTTAATGTGCACTCCACAATTGTTTTTAATGGAATGTTATTTTAATTGTGATTAAGCAAATAGCACATATATCCTTACACAATTAAATTATTTGAAATTAGTTACAATTATTTCATTTACAATTAAATCATTTAAAAGTAATTTAAAAGTAAAAACTGATTTTCATCTGTTTGTAGAATTTTCAACAGAATGTTGAAACCAATTTCTACCCTTTTTTGGCATGGTATAATTTTATATTAATAATATCAAACATTCCTATCTCATTTGTTTTAGTTTTTACTGAGCATAACTAATATTCATCCATGAATAGTATTGCTGTAGTCCATTTTACTTTAAAAATTCCTAGAAATTTGTTTCTTCATTGACTTGCTAACATTTTTTTTACTAATACTCTAATTAAGAATATCGATGCGACAAAAATCTAAAGAGTTATGATTTTATACCTTTGAATCATAAAGTGTCGTAAACCAATGTTTACCTTAATGAAAAAAAAAATGATGTGCAAGTCTTTAAATGCATCATTTCTCTTTTGTGAATAACCAAGAGTGAAAGCTGGATAAAATTGCAGATACACATTTTAATATTAAAATATACAAGTCTGTTTTCAAAAATAGCTGTGCCATAATAAAATCCCTCAAGCAAGGTATACATGTTTTGTATATTCCATATCATTGACAATGCCTCAAATGATCAACCTTTATTAGTTTCAATATTATTAGGTGTCTAGCGGTATCTCATTTGAATATGAATATGAGCTTTTTTTCTGTCTTTTTTGTCACATTTTTCTTATAGTATATGTTCAAGTCAAACTTTTCCTTTTTGCCTTTTTCAGTTATGAGAATTCTGTAAAATAGATTAATGCCATTTGCTGAATGCCTATTTTGTAAATATTCTATCCCAGTTGATCACTTATGTTTAATAATCTTAACATCATTCCTCTGAGGTCAAATTTTTAAAATATTTATGAAGTCCAGTTTATTTTTCTTTTATTTTGTGTAATTCTTATGTCTTAAGCTTGGGTTTTTGTTGTTGTTGTTGTTTGCTTGTTTTCTTGAAAACGTCACCACATTTAATTTTAGATATATGAGGTAAATATAGATTCAATTTTTGCATATAATGAAATTTTTCATTAAAAAACATACAATTGTTATGATTAACTTGTCCTGGTATGGGTGAAAATAATAATTATATGACTCTGTAGCAGGACTTTTTATTACATCACTGGTCTTTTAATTTGTGGGCCCAAACCACACTTTTATGATTACTGCAAAACTCTAAAAATCTTTAAGTCAAGTATTTAATATTTTGAGTTTTGTTTTCTCCCCAGTTGTTATTTGACTATTCTGTACTTTGTCCATATAACTTAGAAAATCAAGTATTAGTATCTGCTGGAATTTTGGCTAACATTTCTTTGAATCTTTAGATAATTTGGAGAGAATTTATATCTCAATAGCAGTGAGTAATTCTAATCCATTTATTCATAGATATCACATTCTATTAATTTGTTTATTTTTGACTCACTTTAATACCATATTTTAAGAATTTTAATGTTTTTGTAATATATATACCTTTATATATTTATATATAGTAATGTCTTTTTTAGTAATGTCTTTGTGTTTTCGCTTTAAGGCCAATAATGGATGCAGACTATGAGGTGCTTCCTTAAATATTTGGAAGAAATTATCTGTCAAGGTATCTATATCTGGAGTTTTCAATTTGGTAAGTTTTTAAACTCATGTTTAATTTTTTAAATAACTATATGGCTGTTCAGGTTATATTTTCTTTAATGGCTTTGGATCTTTGTGTATGTCAAGGAATTTGATCATTTCAACTAAAATGAGATCTATTTACATAAAGTTGATCTTAATAGTCCATTAATATCTATTTAATAGGGCCTCCCTGGTGGAGCAGTGGGTTAAGCAATGCACTATGAAGCAAACCACAGCCACTGCAGCACAAGTTCGATCCCTGTCTCCAGCCAGGGAAGGAACCCACATGGCGCAGCAGACCTCTCCTGCCTCACCTGCTGCTCCCCTCAGCAGTGTGTTTCAGTCAGTCTGCCTGTTCTGTTCCCGGCTCTGTCTGGTGAAATCTCTCACCTCCCTGGACTCTGGCCTGTACCCCAGGTCTTATATGTATAAATAAATAAAATCATTTCAAAAAATCTATTTAATAACTGGAATCTATGCTGATGCCATGCTTCTAATTCGTAATGATAAAAAAATAGTTTCTTTCTTCATTCTGGATCAGTTTAGTTAACCTCTTAACAGTGATCTGCTGAAATGATTTTGATTTTTTTCTACTTTTCACATTTCTGTAAAATAGATTAATGTAACCAATTTTATTTTGGCCTCCTTATTTTCATTTTAACTTACTTTTCAGTCTTAAAATCTTATCATAAAGTTTGAAGTCTACAATTTGAGACTTTATTTTTTCCTAATGTGGGTGTTCAACACCATAAAGATTTCACCAAGGACTGCTTTCTATACACTCTACAAATTTCAGTATATTGAGTTTTCATTTTTATTCAACACATAGTATTTTCACATTTCCTTTTGTGTACTCATTTGGTCTTTCATTTACTTAGAAAACTACTTTAAAAATATTTGCAGATTTTCCAGATAATTTTTATCAGTAATACCTAGTTTAAGAATATTGTAGTCAAAGAACCGCTTTGTATGAAGTGATTCATACATTTAATGATAATCATAATTATTTACTTATATTTTATAGGCTAGTATTTAATACAGCATAGTAAAATTCTAATATTTGATTGAAAGGAATGTCAAATCTTATGTTGGATCATGAATTTTTCTTTAAATGTCAATTAAGTCAAGCTAGTTCATAGATTTGTTTGGTCTTTTTATATCCTTATTGAATTGCTGTCTACTTGATCTATCAATTATTAGGTGAGTTGAATTTGTCAACTGTAATTTTGAATTTGTCAGTTTCTATTTCTATCCTGTTAGTGTTTTCCCTCACTTATTTTAATTAGCTCTGAAATTAGTTAGGTGTATGAATCTTTAGGAGTGTTTTGATCTTTTCACTGACAACTGTATTATATAATAAAATTACCTTCATTTTCCTTGGTGCTATTCTTTTCTCTATTATCTACTTTGTCCTACATTAATGTAGACATTACAAGTTTATTTTAATTATAAATAGATTGGTATATAGCTATCTTGAAGTATTTCCTTTAAACTACTTATGTGTTTATTTTTAATGTTATCATATATAGTGTTGATACTTGGTTTTTTGTTTTGTTTCATTTAATATAAACTTTCAACTACTTTTTAATGTTTTCTAATTCCAAACTAGCAGTGTTATATTTTGTTTCCCTTTTTTCTCTTGTTCTGCCTTTTTAGATTTGAGTATTTTTATGATTAATTTAATAGTTTTATTTATTCATCAGGTTTTACCCAAACAGTTTTTGTGTTATTTTTTATGTCATAATATACAATTTAGTTTTAGCTTAATACTGGATCATTATTAAAGTGTACACATTATTTCTCCTTTCCCATTGTTTAGTCAGTTACTCTCAATCATTTTGTTGTTAGATGTTATGTATTTCAGAATGCATATTGACCCTTTGTTCTATGTGTATTTATGTTGGAATGCAATTTTAAAAATAAAAATAATACATTTACCATATGTTTACCTTTGTTATTCTCTTTATCCTTTTGATTAGACATATTTACATTTTCTATCATTATTCTTTTGAAAGAATTTCTTTAACATTTCTTGCCACCCCCTTTTTGATTTATATATTGTTAACATTGTGTGGGAGTCCAGCTCCCTTGTACAGGGTTGAGGAGTGAACCAGGGAAAAAAGAAATGACAGACACAAAATAGTTCTTTTTAAAAAGCGGACCCCAGGGGAGGCAAGGCCTCTCTCTTCTGGGCTCAAGCTCCGGAGTGTTGGGCATAGGTCATATTTATTGCGAAAAACTGCACCTCTTTGGTTAGTTACCAGACAATGGTTTGTTCGTTTATTTCTTCGTATTCAGCATTATTCCAGCATGCATTCACCATCAAGCTTCTGCGCTATCAGGCTGTACTGCTCTCCCTTCTAATCTAGTTTACTCTCTCGGCAATGGTTTCACTGGCACAAGAAAGAATATCCTGATCTGTATGTGGGCCAGTCTTCCAGCCCATGCTGATCAGTTGTTTAGCCGTGACCAGTCTTCTGGCCAGGACCCAGATACTTTCCTTGTCCCAGCTCTTCACGCCTTAGGGGTCTCCAACAACACTGTTGTTCATTTTTGTACCATTTTTGATTTCTCCTTTCAGGTGTTGTCCCCTAAAAGTTACCACTACTGAGATACCCATGGGTTTTCACCATGGACTCTTTCGCTCTTTCCTCCCATTTTGATCCCTCCCCCTCCATCTCCTGCTGAATATCTCTGATTTATCATTTCCCTGCTGGTTTTGTCTTTTTGTCCTGATCCCTTGTATGATTTTTTAAAAGATTTATTTATTTATGGATATAAGAACTGGGGTACTGGACAGAGATGTGATTGGGAGGGGGGATTCACCAGAGACAGAGTGGGGAACAGAACAGGTGGATTGACTGAAATACACTGCTTAGGGAAGTAGTGGGTGAGAGGTCTGCTGCGCCATGTGGGTCCACTCCCTTGCCGGGGATTGAACTTGTACTACTTTTTAGTGTGGTGCTTAACCCCTTGCACCACCAGGGCGGGACCCTCCCCTTGTATGAGTGCACATGTTCCTCTTATAAATCAAATTGGGCAGAAGAGCTAAAGAGACACTTCTATAAAGAGGAAAAGCAGCTAACCAACAGGCAAATGAAAAATATGGTCAACATTTTTCATTTTTCTTGCAACATATTTCTGCCAATAATGACATTTTTCAACTATTTTTTTTGTTTATAAAAACCATTATTTTGTTTTTGTTTTTAGAGAACTTTCTATAATAATGTTTCAAATACAGCATTCAATTAATGTCTAGTCTTCCCATTAATGTTATTTCACTGCTTCAGGATCCAGTTCAACTTTCCACATTTTATATGTTTCATGTTTCAGAGACGTATCAGTTTCTTACTATTTACTTGTCTTCTTCACTTTGACATTTTAAAGAATATTCTTCTGTACTGTTGTAGAATATCCTTCAATTTTTATTACCTAATATATTCTCATGTTTAGAATTCTATGTCTTATGTCATACTATCACAGAAATGCAGTGTCCTTTTCGTTGTACAATATTATGGAAACAATATTGTTTAGGTTAAATTGGATCACTTATTTAGATGATATTTGTTAAATCTTTTACACTTCAAATCTATATATATTTTTTATTTTGTGACTAGTAAATATCTTAAGGATTTACTTTGAGATTTCACAAATATTCTGCTTTATATTGTTTATTAGCCAATTTTGGTATCACTAGTGGATCTTACATCCATTGATTTTCTATTTTCATCATTCTAGCTACACTTATTAATTAGAATGTTTTTTTATACAAAATTATTCTTCCCCCTTCAAATTTATTCACTTCCTTTCTTACATCAACATGGATTCAGATACATATTGCTTTTGAATTATAATGAAATTCTGTATATTTTTATTCAAGATATCCCAAGTTTGACCTTTGAGGACTTTATCATGTTGACATTTGGTTTCTTCTTCTAATATGCCCCACTGTTTTATTTTATTTTTCCTATTTATTTATATTCTATTTGACTTTAATGTGTTATTATTCATTTCAACACGTTCTTATGTTCCAAGTGCTTCAGGATTTACTGTTATTTTGCTGGATTAGCCCTAGAGTCAACAATTTCTCCAAAGAGTCCTAGTAATTATTTTTGGTTATTTGTTTTATTTTATTCAATTTGCCATTGGGTTGCAAAACAGTAGCTTCACATCTTGGTACCACACTCCAGCCACCACCGAAGGTTCATTTTATTTCAAAACAACATAGAGAATACAAGATTATTGTACATGTAAATTACCATCTTACCAAGAGCAATTTACAGATTCAGTGCTATTCCAATAAAAATCTCAATGGCATTCTTCAAAGATATAGAACAAACATTGATGAAATTCTTATGGAAGTACAAAAAAAAACCCACCTCAAATAGCCAAAGTTCTCCTAACTAAAACAAAGAAAAATAGAGGATTCACACTCCCAGGCTTCAAACTATACTACAAAGCCATATAATAATTGTTCATATAAGTTCATTTAATTAAAAAAGATACTTGCACCCCTATGTTTATTGCAGAGTTATTTATAATAGGCAAGACATGGAAACTACCCAAATTCCCAAAAGTAGATGACTGGATCAAGAAGATGTGGTGGATATACACAATGGAATACTATTCAACAATAATAAAAATTAAAAAAAAAATAAGCTACTGCCATTTGTAGTAACATGGATGGTGCTAGAAGGGATTATGCAGTTAAATAAGTCAGAAGGTAAAGGAAAAATTTCAGATGGTTTCACTTATAGGAGGGATATAACTAATGCAAGTGAGGGGCAAAGGGAAAACATAATAATAATTTAAAAAAAAAACCAGCAAAACCAAACCATAATAAAGAGTCAAGTATAAATCAGAGATAGTCTTCAGGGGATAGGGAGGGAAAGAGACCAAAGTGAGGGCAAGAATAACACAAAGAACTATGTTGATGGTTCACAGGTGAATTGGTGGTGAAAATTCTATATGGGAACTACATCTGAGAAAGGAAAGCAAACATTGTAAAAATAAACAAACTAATTAAAACAAATATTTAAAGGGAATGTCCATGTCCCTTATGTCAAATATTAATGATACCTATTCTCTTTGTTTGTTCATTTTAATGATCTCTTTTAAAGAACTGAAATTTAGTTTCTACTTTTTCAGTTTTTTAACTTCATATATATTTGCTAGTATCTTAATTTTATTTTAAAATATTTATTTTAAAAGATTTATTTATGCATATAAGAACTAGGGAATAGACAGATGTGTTGGGGGTGAGATAATTCACCAGAGACAGAGTAGGGAACAGAGCAGGCAGGTCTAATGAAATACATTGTTGAGCAGAACAATGGGCATGACAGGAGAGGACTGCTGAGCCATGTGGGTCACCAACCTGGCTGGGGATTGACTTCCTGCTTCAGTGACCGCCAATAGCTTCACAGTGCTGTACCTTAACCCCTTGCACCACCAGAGAGGGTCCAGTGTCTTTATCTTCTTCCTTCTGCTTGTTTTAGGTATAATTTGTCCTTTTCTAGTTTCTTTTTTAAAAAATATATATATATTTGTTACATCAGCCTTCATATTTGTACAATGTATGAATTCTCCATGAAATTCCCACCATTAATTCAACTATGCACCACCACCATGGTCCCTTGTGCTCTTCCCACGCCTTTCTTGATCCTGATGTTTTTGTGTCCTCTGGGTAGATACCTCTGGGTAGAATTGCTGGATCATATGGAAGCTCCATTTTTAGAAGTTTAGGAACCTCCACTTAGTTTACCATATTAATTGGACCACTTTGCATTCCCACCAGCAGTGTAGGGGAGTTCCTTTTTCTTCACATTCTTGCCAACATTTATTGTTGCTAGTTTTTTTTTAATATGTGCCAATTTTACCTGCAAAATATCTCATGGTGGTTTTGATTTTCCTTTACCTGATTACAAGTGATATTGCGCATTTTTTCATATGCCTACTAGCAATTTCCATTTCTTCTTTGGAAACGTATCTTTTTCTGCCCAATTTTTACTTTGTTTTTGTTTAGCCTTGCTAGTTCTTTGTAGATCTTTGTCATCAGTCCCTTATCATTAGTATTGTGTGCAAAAATTTTCCCAGTCAGTGGGGTGCCTCTTTTTTTAGTTAATGTCTCTTTTGCTGTACAGAAGCTCTTTAATTTGATGTAGTCCCAGCTGTTTCCTTCACTAGTTTTGCTTTGGGTGCTGTGTCTTTAAAGATGTCACTAATTTTTGGAATAGAATAGAAAGCCCAGCAACAAACCCACAAGCTTATGAACAACTAATCTTTGACTAAGGAGCACAGAATATGCAATGGATTAAGGACAGCTTGTTCAATAAGTGGTGCTGGGCAAACTGGACTGCTACATGCAAAAGAATGAAACTAGAATACTGCCTTTCACCATGCACAAAAATCAACTCAAAATGGACTAAGGAATTAGATATAAGACCTGAAACCATAAAATATATTGAAGAAAAAGTAGGCAAAACCCTACATGACATACACATCAATACCATCTTTAGATAAACAGCACCTAAAGCAAAGATAGTGAAGAAAAAGATAAACAGGTGGGACTACATCAAACTTAAAAGCTTCTGTATAGCAAAAGACACACTAACCAAAACAAAATGACAACCCACAGACTGGGAGAGAATCTTTGCACACAACACTACTGACAAGGGACTTATCACACAGATCCACAAAGAACTAACCAGACTAAACAGAAAAAAAGAAAACAACCCAGTCAAAAAATGGACAAAAGAGGTAGAAAGGCAATTCTCCAAAGAGGACATGCAAGTGGCCAACAGGCATATGAAAAAATGCTCAACTTCTCTTGTCATCAGAGAAATGCAAATCAAAACCACTGTGAGATACCACCTCACCCCAGTGAGAATGGCACATATCACAAAAAGTAGCAATAACAAATGTCGGGGAGGATGTGGAGAAAAAGGAACTCTCTTACACTGCTGGTGGGAATGCAAGCTGGTCCAACCATTATGGAAAGCAATATGGCGGTTTCTCAATCAACTAAGAATGGAACTTCCCTATGACCCAGCAATCCCACTCCTAGGAATATACCCAAAAGACACAAAAGCACTTATTCAAAAGAATACCTGCACCTCTATGTTTACAGCAGCATTCTTTACAATAGTTAAGACCTGGAAACAACCCAAATGGATCGGGAAGCTGTGGTACATATACACGATGGAATACTATTCAACAATCAAAAAAGAAAAACTAGACACATTCATAGGAACAAGTATGGAACTGGAAAGGATTATGCTCAGCGAAGTAAGTCAGAAGGCAAAAGAAAAATACCAGATAGTTCCTCCCCTAGGAGGAATATAAGGAACCGAATAAGGATCAAGGAAAAGAATAACAATAATAACAACAATAATAAAAAACAACAAAACCAAAAATGAAAAGGACAAACTGGGGACACTTGGGGGTGAGGGGGAGAGAGAGGTTTGAGGGCAGATAACAGCATAAGGGCCTGAGGTGATGGTGTACTGGTAAAATGCTGATGGGGAATACATGGGGATTATAATTGATGTCAAATATATATAAATAAAGAAAAAATAAAGATGTCACTAAGGTGTATGTTATATCGAGTTTTGCCTATATTTTATGGTTTCAGGTCTAATGTCTAATCCTTTAATCCATTTTGAGTTGGTTTTAGTGCATGGTATCAAGCAGTAGTCCAGTTTCATTTTTTTGCCTGTAGAAGTCAAATTTTCCCAGCACCATTTATTGAATATACTGTCTTTGTTCCACTGCATATTCTTTGCTCCTTTGTCAAAGAATGGTTGTTCATATATCTAGGTTTACTTCTGGGTTTTCTATTCAATGCCATTGGTATTTGCATCTGTTTTTGTTCCAGTACCTTAATTAATAAAGCAGTATTAATTATTGTGGCTCTGTGATATAGTTTGAAGTCTGGATGTGTGATACCTCCATTCCCCTTTTTTTTAGTCAGGAGAGCTTTGGCTATTTGGAGTTTGTGTCTCCATGTGAATTTTGTTAATATTTGCTCTATTTCTCAAAAAGAAATAGAGTTTATTGTTGGAAATCTTATTCTTCTCAACAATAAATTTTGCTAAATGTACTATATTATTTGTATTTCTCAAATTTTGATGGGTTATGCTTTGTCTTTTAGTTCAACATTTTTTTTGCAGATTTTTTTTTCCACAGATTTTATTTATACATACAAGAGCTGGGGTATAGGCCAAAGTCCAGGGCAGTGAGAGAATTCACCAGAGACAGAGTGGGGAGCAGAACAGTCAGACTAACTGAAACACACTGCTGAGGGGAGCAGCGGGTGTGGCAGGAGAGGTCTGCATGTGTCATGTGGGTCCCCTCCCTGGCCAGCAGCAGGGATAAAACTCATGCTGCAGTGGCTGTGGTTTGCCTCATAGTGTATTGCTTATGAGGCCACCAGGGAGACCCCCCCAAAATGTTTATTTTTTTTTTCTAATTTTACTTGAGGTTTCCACTTTGACTTACAAGTTACCTAGAAGTTTTATTTTTATTTTAGAATCTGTTATTGATCATTGAACTATATATATTTATGCATTTCTTTTTTATTTTACTGTAAATGTTTTATTTTCTGTGAATTTTATCTTGCCTATTTAAGGCATATGTTATGCCATTAAATCTTTTTTATGAAAAAGATTTGTTTCTTACTATAAAATGACTTATTTTATCTCTGGTGATATTTCTTCTTCTGAATTCTAAATTGCATGAGATTAATATAGCTAACCTGCTATCTTTTGTTAGTTTTTTTTCTATAACAACTTATTTGTATAATTTTCTTTAAACATATCTTTTTCTTCTATTCTAAGCTCCTTTCTGGTAGTTACTACATAAGAGGGAATTATTTCATCTTTTTCACTTTTCTGCATTCTCAGTTTATCTTTTTTAAATACTCAATTGTACTTATTATTTTTTTATAATTTTGTAATTTATTAGTAACTACTGATTTTATAATATATATATATATATATCTTGAATTAATTATGGTCTATCTTTATCCATATTTGAGTATTAAATATTATCTCAGAACTCATACTTTTTTACTTATCTTCTACCCTTTTATAATTTTTGTGAGCTCAAGTTATTTTTTTGAACTATCGTAACATTCACTTCATTTCTTTGAGTGTATCACATCTACTGCTTGCATAAATAGAAGGCAATCTGTTACTGAAGTTTTCACGTCTAGTTTTATAGTTGATTCATTTTTCATTGCTTGCTAAAATTATTAATCCGATATTGAATGTTGTCAATATTTGTAATTAGAGCTTTCAGTATATCTAGTCAAACTTATTTTAAGTACTCTGTCAGATAATTCCAGTATCTATGTCATATGTCTGTTGTGTTATTTTCATCATTGGTTTGTTACAGTGTTTTTCTCAGTGTTTGTTCCACTTTCACTGTAAAGTCATCCATTAAGATTACCTCTCACAAAGAATTTCTCCCCATAATTTTCAAATCTTGCATCAGTATTCTACTATAACTTGCTAGCTGGGGCATGTTAATCTGGTGAGGACAAAGAAAGGTGTTACTGTTTTAAGATCCAACCTTGGATCCCATGGACGTGGCCTTCTTATCACTCCTGATTTTCTGCCAGTTTTAGATATGGGTCCAGCATATTCCTGTCCCTTACCTACAGTTATATATTTTGTATTTATTTTAGAATTTTTTTAACCTTTATTATTTATGTATACAGAAATGGGGTCTAAGCCAGAGGTGTGGGATTGAGATGATTCATCAGAGATAGAGTGTGGTGCAGAACAGGCAGATTGACTGAAATACACTGCTAACGAGAGCAGCAGGGGAACAGGAGAGGTCTGCTGTACCATGTGGGTTAACTTCCTGGCCTGGAAACCAACCAATGCTGCAGTGGCTGATGATAGTGTGGTAGTGTTCAGATTTAACCACTGAGCCACTAGAGAGGCCCCTGTTTTGTCGCTGTTTTCTCTTCCTCCTTGCTTCAGCAACAGTGAGTTTTTATAGGCATCCAAAGGACACCTAGATTTGCTCTTCTGTTCCCCGCAGATTCTGGGTTAATGCTCTTAGGTGAAGTGAGCCACGGCCTACCCTCCTCCACTACGCACACTTCCTGCTGCTCTGCTCCTGTAGGCTGTGCAATTAGGGACTTTCTCTGAATCTCATAAACCATTTGTGAATGCCTATGTCAATGCATGGGGAAAAAAATCTGCAGTGTATCAATTACCCCATATCTGCGACCTGTAGTGCCTCCATCCAGTCACCAGCTCCTAGTTGACATCTCACCAACTAGTTAATTAATATACTTAAATATTATTTATTGATGTTTGACTATATCTGTCTCCTTGAATACATATTTTTAGTACTCTAATACTATTGTTTGACTGACTTATGAATACACTTATTTTGGTTGTTGTATTTATTTTTATTCCCTCTGTGAATATGTGTATTTTTCTCCCCTATCATGAATGCTCTGATGATTTGCTGTTATCAGTGGTTCTAAACAACTTGATTATGACGTGTTTTTTGTAGTTAAATGTTTCTTACGCTTGACTTATTTTTAACATTTTGATCAAATTCTTAAATCTGTGAATTTATACTCGAATTTGGAAAATCTGTGGACAACATATATTCAAATGTTTTTCTTCTTCCCAATTCTGTCTCTTTGGATTACTAAAGACACGCCTATTTGACTACTTGTTATGTTCCACTGCACACAGATGGCCTAGTGTTTTTGTCCAGTCTTTTTTCCCCCACCACTATTGTCAGTAGTTTTTATTGATACATGTGCAAGTTTGCTTCCTTTATCCTCTGAAATGTCCTACCTAACCTTTATAAGGTGCATTTTCATTTCAGACATTATTGTTTTGTGGTCAGTGTTTCCTCTGTCTTCTCAATTAAGTGGAAACCAGACTTAACAACTATGTTAATATCCCTATCTTCTAATTCTGTCTCTACTCCATTTTAGGTAGGTTTCATTGATTTATTTCTTCTTCATTGTTTTCCTGCTTCTTTTAATGTCTGTTAATTTTATTGGATGCCAAAGATTGTGAAATTTACCTTCTTTAGTGCTAGATATCTTTACAACCCTATAAATATTCTGGAGTTTTTTGTGTGAATGTGTGTTGCAGTTAAGCTAATTGGAAGCAGATTGATCTCTCCAAGGCTTGCTTTAAGCTTTGTGTGTGGCAATGTATCTATTTTTAGTAGAACCCTTTTGAACCCACTTTTGAGCTAATAATCGGATTTTTTTCTAAAAAATGCTCAGTGAAGTTTTATTTTTTAATTTTTTTTCATTTGGGCTCCCAGGAATATAACCTAAGTGTGCTCTGGAGATCCTTCCTCAGCTTCCTGTGTAGGCTCTTTGGCTAACTTGGGGAAGTGTCTCTTTTTGCATGCACTTTCAATACTTAAATGAAAACAAGAAGGGAGCCCATTTGTAAGTTTCCAGAGCAGAATACTTTCCTCTGTGCACCTACTCCTCTCAAGTACTATTGTAAACTGCAGCTTCATTAGATTCTTCAAACTTGCAGTTCAATCTTTTTAAACTCAAATGAGTAAACTGGGACATTTGTAAGGCTTACTTCATTTGTGCCCTGTCTCTGAGGGCTCCCTTGCTGTGTTTTCTGAAGTTCAAAGTCTATAAAATGGTCTTTCATACGTTTTACAGCTATTTTAACTGCTTCAAGTAGGATGGTACAGCCAGTTGCTGTTATTTGAACTTGGCTTGACACAATATTAAACTGATGGAGACTTAGAGTAAAAATATTAGGATGAAACCTCACAAGGTGGAGATAGAAATGAATAGTCTAAACTTTCTAGGGAAAGATATAAAGGCAAACACCTATGGAAAGAGCTACAGGCAAAGACCTGTAGAAAATTATCAGGCAGACTGATAGGGAGAAATGTCAGTCATTTCAAAGGACCACCAGTCCTTACAAATTAAACAAACCAAACATTAGAGTTTATAGATTCCACAATTCACAAAATTCCACAAAGGAATGCATCCTCTCAAAGAACACTATAGGAGTATACCCTTCGCTCTTACAAAACGTAGATCTTGCCTCAAGATGCTCCATCTACACCTGTGTAGGTGTCTCTCTTTCTTAAACTTTTTCCTTTTAAAATGCATGTTTTATTTATGTCTATGCAAATGTCTTTTTTTCCTTAATAAACTCACCACATGCTGCTGAATGGAAACTCCCAAAACTGTTCTCAGAAGCAACCCAGAACCCCACTCACTGAACTCTATCAGAAAAAAAAAATTAAGTTATTCAATATATTCAATGATAATTGTTTTGTTAAAATATATATTAGTAATTCTATTTTCTACATTATATATATACATTATATATTCTACATTATATATATTCTATACTATATATACCCCTTTGAGTTGCAAAACATCTCTTTTCAGTATGAATTGAGAGAATTCATGTACACCTATGGAATAAATTTGGAAATGTTTTTAAAATAAAAGGCACATTTTGAAAAAGAAAAGCTAATACATAATATTTCCTACCTTGTAGGGGGTAATTGTTGAGTTTATTAAATAGAAGTGAACGAGACTATTGAGCTCTTAACTCTGAGATCATCTTTTCTAAATAATTTGATTTTCATATTACATTAAGATAATGAACAGAGAACCAATTAAGCACTCTCTTTTTCTTAAACCAGATCATTTGATAATGTCTTTAGAGTGTAAAAAATTTGTATTGATAGTGCAATAGTATTTAGGAAGCAGGGTGATTCAACACTGAAAATACTGAAACCACACTGTAGATTTCCTTGTATATACTTTAAGTTTATAACTTGCAATAAAATGTGTAACCCTATAGGGAACAACACAATTATAAGCCATCAGAAGGATATATAGAGCTATGCATCTTCTTTATACAGACATACTGAATTTCAGTTATATTCAAAGTACTAAGACAAAAAGCCTAAAGATGTTGTATTAGTTCCTTATGGAAGCATCCAGTGCCCCTTCCCTAAAGACAGCTACTCTGTGGGTCCACTTTGATTCATACATGATTTAATTCAAACCCATTATAAAACTGCAATTATGTTAAAATGTAAAAATCATTAGCTAAATAATAGTTATATATAGTTATTTATAGCTAAACACTATATTAAACTATAATGAAATTTTACTATTTAATCTACTTTTGTAGAAAGGTACACATAAATGCAAATGCCCATTACATTTTATAATCCTTTTAGCAGGTATATATGTTTATATCTATAGGAGCAAATACAGTGATTAAAATAATTATGTGAAAATATCTGTTTTGGGGATTTGTAGAATAAATTAGTAATATGTTTTATTAATATTTATGTCTCTGTGAAATCTGTATAGACTGCTAAATTTTAGTCTTGAAACATATATCACTGTTATTTAATAGATGATATTTTTTCTATTCTGCCTAATGCATTAATAAAAATAATTGCAGACTCTTCTTTTTCTGTAGTCTGCCTAACCATTTGTTGTGAAGTTCATTTTGAAGGACTTAAAAAATTGTAGGATTTAATAGAAAGTTAATGAAGACTAAAATTTAGTGTTAATTTTACTTGTGGTGTTTCTAATTAAGTTTACAGGAATCTTTTATTAGCAGTTCTGAAACTCTATGAATAAGCATATACAATAGTTGGTAAATAGAGTTAGATTTCTAATCTAAACAGTATATTTGATTTTTATCATCACATTATATTACAACCAAGCAAACCCTACTTTCTCTAAAACCCAGGATGAAGTGTTGGTCAAGTATTTTAAAGTAGATAGTTCATATGCAGATTTAGCACTTAGAAAAATTCTATAGTAGGATTAACTTTTATTTTAGCATATTCAGTCTTGGTCTTTATGATCTTTTTCCTTCTGTGGAACACTAAATATTTTTGCCTGAAATTCAGTTTTGCTTTCCTCTCTATCAATAGTCGATATCATGAAGTCTGACTGTCTTTGGACACAATAAATGTGAGGAGACAAAAGGAAAAAAAAATAAGGAAGTGATAAAAGAAAAAAGAAAAAACAGCACAACTTTTCCTTAATTAAGGAAATAAAATTTTTAGGCCAAATGCAATGGCACTTCATTTAGAAAATCTTGAAACATCATAAATTTTGCAAAAGATGTTTTGTTTGTGATATTAAGTGGTTCCAATTTAGTTGACTTAGCCAAGAATGTATTTTCCTATATCTCATATTTTTAAAATTATTAAATAATTATAATAACAGTAGTTTAAATGGTTATCATTTTTGTGTACATGTTGAGAAAATTCATTGTCTTGTTTATTATGATGTTTTATCTTGAGATATGTTGACAAACTGACAGTATAAGATGATACTGTCAATTTTTTTGGCATCCATGAATGGAAATGATCATTTTGTTGTTTTATCTGTTGCTTTAATTAGTTAACTTTATTGAAACTTGAATATTCAACTAATCTTGTATTCCTGAAACTAACCCAACTTGACCATGATATACTCATCTTTATGTATTGGTGGATTTAATTTGCTAATATTTTTAACAATTTTTGCATATATGTTTGTAAGGCATATTGTTTTTATTTTTTTAATAATATATTTGTCTAACCTTAATCAGAGGGAACACTGGTCTCAGAATGAGTTGGAATATGTTCCCTCCACTTCAGTTTTCTGGAGAACTTTGTGTATAATTGGTATTAATTTTTTAATTTTTTTATTAGATTCATTGAATGATATTTGACATCATTTGTATTCCCCAGGGAGTTCCCACCACCATTTCACCTATGCACTATCACCTCAGTCCCTTGTGCTCTTTCTGCCCTCATAACTGGTCCATGCAAAAAAAGAGACTGGACCACTATCTAATACCATATACAAAAATCAACTCAAAATAGATAAAATACCTAAATGTAAGCCCCGAAGCCATAAAATATATAGAAGAAAACATAGGTAAAATGTTACAAGACATACATCTCAGTAACGCATTTAAGGATGCATTTCCCAAAGCAATAAAAATGAAAGAGAAGATAAACAGCTGAGATTACATCAAATTAAAAAGCTTCAGTGCAGCAAAGGAATCATTAAACAAAATAAAAGAGACACCCACTGATTGGGGAAAATTCTTTGCTCTCCAAACAACGGACAAGGTCTGATCACAAAGATATACAAAGAACTCATAAGACTCAAGAAAAACAAAGTAAAAAACCCAATCAAAAAAAAGGCAGAAGAACTTAAAGTTCTCCAAAGAACATGTGCACGTGGCCAAAAAGCACATGAGAAAATGCTCAATATCCCTAATAATCAAGGAAATGCAAATTAAAACCACAATGAAATATCAACTTACACTGGTAAGAATGACACATATCAAAAACAACAACAACAACAAATGTTGGCGAGGATGTGGAGAAAAAGGAACTCTACTACACTACTGGTATTATCTTTTGCTTAGATGATTGATAGTATTTACCAATGAAACTCTGCACCTCTTATTTTCTTTGTTTGATGCTTTCTCTCTTAAAGAAACTATCCTGTATCTTTATGAAACAACTATACTTCTAGTGGAAACAATCGGAATGACCATTATCAAGTGAATATTCATCTACAAAATAGACTCCTACTGAGCAGTGTAAGAAAGTAAGACCTGATACAAAAATCTTGAACAAAATCATCATGATTTTTATCTGGGACCTTTGGGTTCAATCTAGGAAGCAAAACCATTACTAGGACAGGAAATATTTATATAAAATTCTTAAGAATTTTCTGTGTGCACAGACACAGAAAAAAATCCAGAAAGGTAGTGAATGAGATCTTTGTGAAGAATGTGATGGTGTGGGAGCCCATTCACTGCTGAGTTGTTGATATTTTGACTAGTTGTTAGTTTACAGTGCTCATCTACAAGTTTTTAACATGTGGAGCTGATTTAGATCTCACCTTCATTTTTTAATGTTTGGCTAATATGATTATTTACAAAGACTGATAGAACAGCTAGAAATTGCTTTCATTTTTTCATCAGTCACAAAGAAAACATTTTATTTCAATTTCAATTATAATTAAAAGTAAAAGATATTTCTCAGATAATGTAATTTTATCAAGAAATAACACAATATGTATAATAATCACTATTTTATTGAGTTAAAATGATAAAGTCATTAAATTTCTAACAAAGTGAAGGCAAAAGAATGTTGTTTTTCAGTATAATAGGAAATTGCATATTAGTTCAGACTTATGAGTATTAAAAGTATAAAATTATCACAGAACATTCAGAATAATGATAATTATTATCTCAAAGGAAAAATACTATCCATCCTACATGTAAATTTCGAGTGATACAGATTCAGCATGCAAAACAAATCTGTTATGATAAATTAGGTCATAAATATTAATTTACTGTTTTGGCAGTCTTCTTTTAGTTGGAAAAATTTTTGGACCATAAAGTTATACATGAACATAAAAAGTGAATGTTTATGTTTATAATAGACAATAAAATTCATTTATTTCAAAATTAGTACTCCTCAAACTTTTATGTACCTCTTAAAGGGTATCATACATAACATAGTATTTGAGACATACTAATTTATGTGTTGGAATTTTCCAGTGAACACTCACTAATTTTCTTCATAGTAAATAGAAGAATGCCTCAAGCTTTGATCTATTCACCCAAATATTTTCTGTCAATTAATATGATTACATAATTTTTCTTCCTTAGCCAGTTAAATGTGATAGTTTATATTAATTGATTTGCTAATATTAGATCTATGTTGTATCCTTCACATAAAATCCATGATGTTTAGTTCTCTTTTAAATATAAATTTACATTGTTTGTTAATATCATGTCAAGGATTTTTGTACCTAAGTTAGACATTGATAAATTGTTTTGTTTTGTTTTTCATACCAGAGAAACACAAAGCCTATGGAAATAAGTATGCTAATATTTATTTCTCTCTGGCTTTGGAAAAATTTAGGTAAGACTAGTGTTAAATTTCTTGAAATGTTTATTAGAATTCCTGATAAGATCATCTGGACCTGGCAATAGCTTCTTTTAGCAGGACCTTCTGCATTTCAAATTCTGAAGATGTCTGCATTTATTCCTAATTCCTAAGATTTCATTTTGATTGTTAAAGATTTCACAGATGAAATTATTTTTCTTCCAGAACTTGAAAATTATTATGCCAGTTCCATCCAGCATTAATGATTTCAGATGAGAAATCACATTGTTCAAATGTGTTTGTCCATAAATAATGCTTTGTTTCTAGTTGTTTTAAAATTTTCTGATTTTTTTTTTTAAGTTAGGAAGTATAATAGCTGTGTCATGGTCTGTATATCTTCATTCTTTGCTTAGCTTCTTAAAACTATAGGTGAAACATTTGTAGAACTGCAGAAGTTTTCATCCATTATCTTTTTGAATATTCTTTCAATTCTACTCTTTTTCCTTCTGGGAATCAAATAATACAAATTGTGGAATTTTGGGTTTGGTTTTTTAATGGCCCCTGAAGCTGTTTTTATTATAGGACACACCCTGCCCCCAGGGAAATGGGGTAAACTTGGATTGATTTCTCACCCACATGGTAAGACCCAAAAGCAGACACACAAACAGAAAAATAAACAAAAACATATCTATTTATGAGAACAGGTAGAGGAGGGAGAGAAGAGAGAAATACTTGGCTAACACATAGATATTCCTCAGTCTGTGGCAGAATCAGGTTGCAAGCTGGAACTACAGAAGCCAGATAGTGGATTTGTTACAGGGCAACCCTAATATAAAATGGGTTTGCCTGACTGGGTTTTTACCCGCGCGCTTGAACGGCACTTATAATGCCCCAACTGCAGGCACACACAACAAAGGTTAATAAAGGGTTTTATTTACAAGGGAAGGAGAAATAGCGTAGTGAATAACACAAGGGGANGAGAGGGATACAGATCTGTAAATATTTTACCAGTTCCTTGGAGCTGGAACCCAACGGTGCGCTGAGAGCTGACTCCCAAGGAAAAAGGACCCCCCAAGGCCCACGTGTTTGCTTTTATATTTAGCTTGGCTGCTTAACTCTACCCTCAGGTCCCAGTGATTTGCTTTTTGATAATGACCTTATGGGATTTGTAGTCTTTGGATTTTGTAGGTTTAGAATGGGGGTTGAAGTTCATAACTTATTTGTATAATTTATTTAGGAGGGTCTTTCCCCCTAACAGATTCACCTGCCTTTCCTGCTGTATGGGTCTACCAGGCTGCTAAGCTCTGCCCCTAGTTCCCACTAGCTCCCCTGCTTATGAGATATGCATCTATGCATTGCATGCTGTTTCTTGCAATCCATGGTGGCTGTGGGTAGTGGGGGTAGGGAAAATGGCATTCATTTTATGTTCCACCCCCTCTTTCAGGGAGGTGTATTGTAGGGTTAGAGAAATCAGGTCTTTCCACCCTCCCACCACCATGGTGATGGACACCTGTGGTGCTGCGAGCATTCCAGCGTGGGCATGCACAAGTGGGCGCACCTCAGTTTGACTCGGGCTTAAATGGGTGGTGTCATGAGGACCGACCAACAGTACAGTACAGACCAAAGAGCAGCAGTGAAAGCAAGAGCAGCAGCAGTAGCAGAGAGAGAGGGAGCAGCTGAGAGGGTGAGATGTGCCAGGGGCTGGGAGGCCTGCCAGCTTCCCAGCCCCCCAGCACCCATGACTGCCATGTACCTGGCTACCTCTGACAATAAAAAGCGTAAAAGCCACCAAGGGCTCCAACACTCCTCTTCTTTCACCCGTCTGTCTGAACTTTCTCCGTCTGCCTTCTGTAGGGTAAAGGTTGATCAGGTATTTCCACCCTCCCACCACTGATGATGGACACCTGTGGTGCTGCGAGCATTCCAGGGTGGGCATGCGCAAGTGGGCGCACCTGTGTTGGACACGGGCATAAATGGGCGGCGTCATGAGGACGCTAGAACTGCGAGGACGACCGACCGACAAAACCGACAGGACGAAGGAGCAGCAGCAGAGAGAGAAGAAGCAGCCGAGAGGGTGAGGTGTGCTGGGGGTCTGGGAGGCTGGCAGGCCTCCCAGGCCCCCAGCACCCTGCCTGCAATGTACCTGGCCACCTCTACTAAATAAAGCATGAAAAGCTACCGAGGGCTCCAAGACTCTCCTTCCTTGACCCGTCTGCCCAGAACCATCCTGAACCCTGCTCCAGTGCCACCTCCATCCTGCTGCTACAATTGGTGTTAGTCAGCAGGATGGTCTGATGCAGACGGGTGCAGAGCCCTAAAGAAGACTGCAGGAGGGACTGAGAGGTGGCAGGCCACGAACATGTAACTTGACAGAACAATGGCAGCACGGGAGGTGGCTGAAGACCAGGACGCTGCGGGAAGATGCTGCAGGAGCGCAGGAGGTGGACAGGTCCAGGAGCTGCAGGACAAGACCTCAAGTGGAGGAGGAGACGCCCGCGACGACCAGCCCACGATCCGAGGCCAGCAGACCAAAAGAGGACCACGATTCAGAGCTCGCCTACTGCTAATGCAAGGAAAGAACTAATGGAAAGGACTAAAGGACTAATGAAAGCCGAGTGTTGGAGTGACAGCAGAGAGTACCCTGGGGATTGGGTGACTACCCCCAAAGAGTATAGAATTGCCAATCCCAAGAGTGAGAGCATCCTGGGGGTGGGTGCGGTGTGTGGCTTGTGGCTGAGACAACAGCCAGAGAAGGCCAGGAAGCCTGATGGCTCCTGGCTCTGCCGTGAGTGGTTCCCGCCTCATATGATTGGTGCCTTCGTAGCAGATATGGTGGATCATCTGCTGGTGCCAATAATTTTGTCTCTTGCCCCAAGGTTGGTGCCCTGCCTAGTGTATTTGTGTTCATTTGTACTATGTTGTATTTTGCTGTATTGCTTTATTGTATTTACTTTTGTCATGGCTGCAATGTTCCCATTTGCCCAGAAAAAACTTGTTTAATTTGTATGGTAGAAAAACCTGAGGGGGTGGACTGTAGAGCTAGAAAAATCAGGTCTTTCCCCCCTCCCACTGGCGTGATGATGGACACCTGTGGTGCTGCGAGCAATCCAGGGTGGGCATGCGCAAGTGGGTGCACCTGAGTTGGACATGGACTTAAATGGGTGGCATCATGAGGACACCAGGACCAACAGTACAGACCAAAGAGCAGCAGTGAAAGCTAGAGCAGGAGCGAGAGAGAAAGGAAGCAACTGAGAGGGTGGAGAGGGTGAGATGTGCTGGGGGCTGGGACCCATGCCTGCCATGTACCTGGCCACCTCTGACAATAAAAAGCATAAAAGCCACCGAGGGCTCCAAGACCCCTTCTTTGACCCCTCTGCTAAGAACCATCCCGAACCTGCCCAGTGCCGCCCTTCCTGCCACTACATGTATATCTATAAAATTTTCATATTTTTTCAGTCTATTTTCTTTTGTGTTACACAGCTATGAATCAAAGGTTCCTATGACCCAATCTTGATTTGATAATTTGTTACAATAGTTCATAGAGCTCAGGGAGAAAAAAAAGTTTACCTACTAGATTATTGATTTATTCTAAAAGAATACAATCCAGGAAGAGACCAATGGTATGAATGGACAGAGCAAGGTATAGAGAAAGGGCTGCAGACTTTCCATGACCTGCTATGTATTCTGCCCTCCAGAACTTCTAAGCTCCTGTAGCGGCAGGAAAGGGCGGCACAGGAGCAAGGTCCAGGATGGTTCTGGGCAGATGGGTCAAGGAAGGAGAGTCTTGGAGCCCTAAGTGGCTTTTCATGATTTTATTAGTAGAAGTGGTCAGGTACATGGCAGGCATGGGGGCCTGGAGGCTGGCAGGCCTCCCAGCCCCTGGCGCATCTCACCCTCTCGGCTACTTGTGCTCGTTGGTACTGTTGGTCCTGTTAGTTCTAGCATCCTCATGACACCACCCATTTAAGTCCATGTCCAATTCAGGTGTGCCAACTTGCTCATGCCCACCCTGGAATGCTCGCAGCACCGCAGGTGTCCATCATCACAATGGTGGGAGGGTGAAGACCTGATTAACCTTTACCCTACACTCCCAATCTGGAAGGACCCTGGGATTGCATTATGTAGGCATAACTGATTACTTATCAATCTTGATCAGGATGGGAGTAAAGCTAAAAGTCCCCAGTATTTAATGATGGCATGGTCTTTCAAGTGAACAGGCCCCATCCTGAAGCTATCAGGTGTCTACCAAGTTTGCCTCAATCAAGGAAAGATGTGCCTATTATCCAGGGAATTCCAAAAGATTTAACAACTCTGTGTCTGGAAAAGGGTCAAAGGTCAACTGCCGAAAGCCAGCTCCAGCTGAGGCCAGGTTCCCACAGGAAGAGATAGCATCGCTGAATTGAGGATTTGAGGAGTCACTAACCACTTGATCAGAGTGCAGCAAAGGTCCTCCTGAGTGGCTCAGCAGGCCTTTATTTATACATTTCAATCAAGCAGTGGGATTATATCATCATGTGCATAGAGCAGAAAGATAACAATCATTACATATTTTTTTCTTAAGAATAGCTTATAGTCTTTATGACCTCCAGTCAAGATTTAGGGCATAATACTGTTTCAACGTAAAGCCTACTGCTAGACAACATATTTTCATCAGCATACTAGTTTTTCAATGTTAACATTGTTTCTATAAGCATAGCATGTTTTTATTAGCACACTAGTTTTTTAATATTAAGGCAGCCAATACAACTTCGCACAGTCACAATTAATTATTTTGTTTTTACTCCGAATATCAGACAGACTACTAGCTGCAAGGTCTAGAGTTAAACTAATATCAATATTTTTTGTTATTAGGGAGACTTTTTATATATGATTATGGTTTAAGTAAAACAGAGGCAGAGAAGAGGGGAGGAGGGTTGGTAGGGTTTATGTGATTCATTTATCACCTGGGAGATACAGAGCCTTCCATGATGGGCCAAGTTACAGAGGTCTTTCTTTGGTTCCCAAGGCCAGTTTCCATAGGAAGTGTTTACGTCTGGGAAATGATCTAATTTCTAACTTTTGAGTTTGTAAAACAACCACATTCCAATTGCATTTTATACTGCCTGGTTTGGCAGTATTACTGGTTTTTAAAATTTGGGTTACAATATTTGCCAATCAGTAGTTCATCATAAAAATATATAGCATCCATGTATTTTGTTTAGCAGCCAAGTTTATAACACCCCCCATGAATGTTTTTTTCAGTAAGCAAATATCATGAAATCACAGAATTACAATTTTAGCCAAAAGAAAAGGAGTCTGGCAGGGGTCAGCCTTTGGAGCACCCCGATCTTTCAGGAGTGTCCCTCATACCTGGATTTTGTCAGGCAGCACAAGCAGCTGGACCGCACCAGTCAACTAACTGAACAAATGCTGCTGCTAATACCTTTATTGCTTGGGAAATTACAAAGGTTTTAGGAGTTCTCTAGCCAGGAACAGGTGACAGAGACCAACATAGATATACCTTATGTATCACAATACCACACGCAATATTTTGGTTTTGTCTGTGAGAGTCAGATATACCAGCAAGGCTACTTGACTGCTTGTGTGGCACATATTCCTCCAGTCTCACACTGGAGTCTCTGGGTGGAGAAGAGCTACAGCCTATGGGGACAGGAGATCATTTCCACTAATTTCTTGCCATCAACAAAAAGGATCTTACATACAGGTAGTACAAAGTATCTTATAGGTAGTATAAGGCTCAAACGGGGCTTTGGGCAGGGCACCTTTTGGATCTAGGGTTAGAATAAAACTACCTGAGTCTCCTGCTGCTGTGGTGGCAGCTGGCATTTAGGGGCTCCATTACTTTTTCTTCTAAGTGTGAGGACAGAGACATCAGCTCCTGTGTTTTTCCTTTAGTCCAAGTATGACAAGCCAGCTTGCCGTTTGTTACCATTTTTTTAGAACATTTTTTTTTCTGTTAAGTATTGTATTATTTCCTTGATTAGTTTTTCCTAATTTGGAGGAATAGGAAGACAGAGGTCTTCAATATTTTCTCAGAACCCAAAATATTTACTTTTGAAACCAACATAATCTTTAGTTTTTCCCACTGACTGTCTAACCTGATCTTCATCCTTAAGTTAGTATCTAGAATAACATAATCACTTTTTTAAGAAAGTGTACTAATATGAATGTTATAGTTCATCAAATACCTGTGCCATTCCACCATTAAGTTTTCATAAATAGGAGAATTTAAGTGACATAAACTCACTGAAAAAATTAACAAGGATACTTTTTCAATAGGTTTGTTTCTGTAATTTTTGTAAATATAACATGATATTTTCTATTAAACTATGAAGTTAATAATTTTTTATGATCTATAAAAATTGTTAAATGTTTTAAAACAAAACACAATCGCATAATAACATTCCAGTTATTAGTACAACTGTTCTGCCAGTATTTACCCTTTTAGGTCATATCTAACTTTCTTTTTTTTTTTTTTACATTTTTATTAAAATATTTTAAAATTTACATATACTTGCCATTAATTGTAATCCCCATGTATTCCCCATCACCATCTCACCAGTGCACCATCACCTCAGTCCCTCATGCTCCCATCTCCCCTCTACCCTCCCCCTCCCCTCCCCACCAGGTGTCCCCAGTCTGTCCTTGACTCCTCATTTTTGGTTTCTGTGTCTTTATTGTTGTTGTTGTTATTATTATTGTTCTTATTCCTTTCCTTGATCCTCCTTTGGTTCCCTTATGTTCCTCCTAGGGGAGGAACCATCTGGTATTTTTCTTTT
>JAGFMF010011890.1:15046-78916 GCA_019455555.1 Galemys pyrenaicus
CTGTCTGTGGTGAATCCTCTCACCCCCCACACCTCTGGCCTGTACCCCAGTGCTTGTATGCATAAATAAATAAATCTTTAAAAAAAAAAAAAAGAAAAACAAAATACAACAACCAATACTACTTTTACATAAAAAAGAGCAAGTCAACATTTCTGTCTCTACCTTATGAAGATTTTGAAGTTTAGATACTTCCTGTTTTATAAATATTTGCCATTTTGCATATGGTGTTTGGATTTCATACCTACATAACACTTTAAGAAAATGCTTTTGTTGTTCTTCTGCTACTTTTCTTGCCAGGTTTTAGTAGATTGTTCCTAGAAAAGGTGGAAAATTGGAAACTTCAGCTATTTCAGAAGAGAACAGAGTAGTTAAAAATATAACAAAACAAAGTTTCAAAAACTCCTCTAATTGGTAACATTCAAAGACAACTGAAACAAAATAAGAAACTTCTTAACAAGAGACGAGTTTCATTAAGAAAATGCATAGGAAATTCAGATTTGAAAAATATATTTGAAATGTATGTACCTCAAGTACATACTTAAAGAATTTCTACAGTTCACTAGTACCAAGACCAAAACGTCAATTTGAAAAGACACTCCATAAAAGAAGGTATAAAATGTTCAGTAAGCATGTGAAAAGGTGTTCGACATCACTAGTCATCAAGAACGTGAAAATCAAAGCCACAACCAGGTCCCACTTTATACCTATTTAAATGGCTAACATTAAAGACACAGACAAATCAAATACTGGACAAAATGTGGAGTAGCTAAAATTCTTACACACTGATAATGGGAGTATGAAATACTACACCCAACGTGAAAAACTAACATTTCTTATGGACTGAAACTATCTTTTTTCTTACGGTATTAAACATATACCTATTCCATTGTCTGGAATATATACTGCTAGTTATTTACCCAAGAGAAATGAAAACAGGTCAACAATAAAGATTTGTATATGAAAGTTCAGAGTAGTTTTATTCACAATAGTAAAAACTGGCAGCAAAACAAAGATTCATTAGAAGAATGGATAAATTGCATTGTTACCACACAGTGCCACTCAGTACTAAAAAAAAAGAATGATGTGCTATATAGCACACACAGGATAGATTAGTCTTAAAAACTTGCTGAGTGAAAGAAATCATGTACAAAAGAAATCATATACAAAATGTATGATACCATTTGTAAAAAATTCTAAAAAGACAAGAGTAATCTATAGTGATAGAAAGCAGAACTAGGGTGAACTTTGTTAGAGGTTAGGGGTGGGGATTGACTGGAAAGAAGCATTAAAGAACTTTCTAGAAAGAGAGAAATGGTCTGGGTAAAATGCGTATATTCATTGGTCAAAACTCTTGGACCTGGAAACTTACGCATATCATAGTATAAGAATTAAAAAGGGGCCTCCCTGGTGGCACAAGGGTTAGGTCGCAGCGCTGTGAAGCTATCAGCAGCTACTGCAGCGTGAGTTGGATCCCTGGCTGGCCAGGGAGGTGACCACATGGCACAGCACATCTCTCCTGCCTTGCCCGCTGCTCCACTCAGCAGTGTATTTCAGTCGATCTGCCTGTTCTGCTCCCCACTCTGTCTTTGATGAATTCTCTCAACCCCCACACCTCCGACCTGAACCCCAGCTCTTGTATGCATAAATAAATCAACCTTTAAAAAACAAAAGAATTAAAAAGAAAAACTATTACAAGGTAACCACCAGAAATAGCACCAAACACTACTCTCTGGAATATATTCTTTTTAACATTACAGAACTCTCCCCTTTGATGACTCCACCATTTTTTCTATATCAACCAGCTTTTGTTTCTTCCCTTCCCTTGACATCCCTGTATAACCATGGCCCATTTTAATTATTTCTCCCATGTAGATAGCTTCAATTTTTTAGTCTCTTTTCCTTCTATTCCACTTGCCTTTTGCAATTCAGCCATGTTATTTGCCTAATCTGCCTGCTGCTGAGTGTTTCTGGGCAAAAATGCCACAACTGAACAGATTAATGGACTTTTTACTCTGGTGATGAACAATTTTATACTACTCTCAGAGAGGGGCCCCAAGTGGGTACCCACTGAGGGGGTGAGAAGTAGGTGTATTTATAGCTATAGTGGGCAAGGAGTAGGGGGTTGGCCATTGGGTATCTCTATGTTGTGTCTCCTGCTGATTGGCTGGGCCTGTGGTGGTCTCCTAGGCTACTGAGGCCCAGTGGGTTTCCCCCACGTTATCCCACCTGCTTTTCTGAAACCAGCTTTAGCCCATTGCTATTGTTTAGTGTGTTGGTGCTCTGAGCATTCCATTTCTGATGGAACTGGGGAGGGGAACACCTTGCTGGTCTGCGATTTTTTTCTCAGTCAGACTGATAAATGGACTTGGGGCTTGGGGTGCCCTGTTCCTAACTGACTGCCCACACCCATTTCCCAGCTTCCTCTTTCACTACGCACCTGCTTGGCTGTCCCAGCCAAATGCTCGCTGTTGCTTTTTAGTCACCCGGCACCTTCCTGGACTGGACCTGCCTTGGAACAGTCCTGAAGTCCTGGATGTCAGAGACCACTTAGTCCTATTTCTTCTGGGCTCCCCACCAGGGAGGTGAAGAAATCCAAGGTGGACTCCCCAGAGAAGGGCATACTCGCCCTCTGCCTGCTGAAGGTCACTGTTGTGTCTCGGGATGGGATTCAGGGTCATCCCTGAATAGGAAGTGCCCGTGTCATTGGTTTATTGACAGATGCACCTGGGCAGGAGGTTCTTGGGAGAGAGGGCAGCACCAAGCTCCAACTTCTGGTTCCAGAAACATTTCTTGAATACCTGTTCTGTCCCTGGCAGTTAACAAATACCTTACAACCACCAGGTAAGGAAAACACTATATCCATTAGGGAAAAAGAGTTCAGAGAATGCAGGGATCTTGTCCAATGGTGCAGGTGTAGTGAGTGGGGAACCTGAGATTTGAATAAATATTTGAACTCTCTCTCCCACCACTCCCTCCCTGCTTCTTTTTCTTTGAATGTCAGGGAAGTTGCATATGCCACTATTAACCTCTTAATATTCCCTTTTCGAAATCACATCCCTAGGGTAATTTTCCTTGAAATTTTTCAATTTCCTTGGAATTTTTCAATTTCCAGGAAGCAAATCTTTTGTGACAAAAAGTAGTTCCTGAAAGTGAAACAGAAGACCCCAGAGGGGTAAGTTTTGAGGACCAAAAGATCAAAAACCTTCCTTACTCCCATCAGAGTGTGCCGGTGCAAGTAGGAGACCCCGGCTTCATAGAGTCCTCCCCACTTGGAGCCACTGGCCTGAGACAGTCCTCTCAGTGCTTCCCTCACCCGAAGCATCGCCTGTGTCCATGTGAGATGTCCCAGAGTTGTCAAGCAGCAGGGTCCCTCTCACCAGAATGCTCCCCAGGACCAGGACTAATGTGGCTTCTCATGCTGCAGAGTACACCACAATTAGGGGGACCTGCTGGGCAGCCGCAGGCACCCGCGTCTCAGACAGTACCACCCATCGCTCCCGCCTGCCGCTGCTCTGTCTGTTCTCAGGCTGACCTACCGGCTCTGGCAGGTGACTAATCACTAGGTGGTGGCTCCACCAGGCAGTTCAGAGCGGTAGTCACTGGGCTATCAGGAAGTCCCTGGTGGGAGCCAGAATGACATACGTGTGTTAGGCTTTGTACAGAAGCAGTCTCTTCCCGGCTCCTCCCCCACATTTCCCACTTGCCGTCACTTCGGTGGAAGCCCCCTTAGGACGGGGTTGGGTTCCTAGGTCCCAGCTGAGGGAGAAGGGGGGTAGCTGGTGAAGTGGGCACACATTAAATAAATGGGCTCTTTCATTCAGGTCACGTCAACCGCTGCTGCTTAGAGTTGGTATCTGCTTCTCATACCCTATTCTTATATTCTGGAAAACTGGCTTTTGCCCTCAGGAGCTGGGCATTAACTTTTCCTTATCTCATTTTACAAGTGCAGGGTAGTTCCACGTTTTGTCCTACACGACGTAAAGGCTCACAGCAGCTTTCCCACCCCATGTCCAAGTGGAAAAGGGCTTGAGTGTGGGGCTTTTGCTTCATGTGCACACGCAGTGGGGAACCTGGGGGCTCTTCTGCAGGGAAAGGAAGGCTCTGCTCCAGCAGCCCAGCAGGGCAGATCCTCCTTTCCAGAGGGAGATGAGCAGACATTGCCTTGGCTTTCCAGGGATTTTTGGGGCGTGGGGGCGGACAAGCCCATGGTCTGTTTGCTTCCTCCCAGAGCTGACCCTCCTGGAGTGGTGCAGTTAGGTTGGCATTATGCTCCAGGAGATAGGCCACAGAAGTGAGTGGATCTGCCCAGCTCAGCCTCCCCACTGCCTGGGATTGTCTTTCTGTGGGCTACTTCCTTCTTCATTCTCTGCCCAGACCAGTTATCTGTCATTTCTCACCTCTCCTTAGAGTTTCTATTTCTGGACAGCTTCCGTCCCTATTGTGTTTATTCTTTCCAAACCCCTTCTGAAACAATTGGCGTGAGACAATACTCTGCCACCACTGCTTGTGACAGAGCTTGCTGCAAACACCAGTAACTCCCTTACAACCTGTCATTCCTGTAAAGGGCTTCTTTCAAGCCAGCATTTCTGGTGAGTGGGGTTTACTTAAACTGAGCTCATATCCTGATCCTGGACTTAATATTGTTCATTGTTGCTGTATTATTTTTCAGATGGGAGGATTCTCCCAAACACAAATAAGTGTTTGGACAAACACTTATTTGTCCAAATCCAGTGTTGCCTGGATCTGCACCCTGGTCAGTTACCAGGGTCTCCATGAGCTGCTCAGTCACCAGAACAATGTGGGTCAAGTTGTGATCTCAGGAACCTAGTAGAGTGAAGGGAAGCCCTGAGTCTGGAGTAGAAACCTGGGTTCAAGTTCAAACTGTTGCTCACTTATTTTCAGAAATATTTCTTCAGATGAACATATAAAACATGTAATATTTTATGTCTCTGGGAATGCCAGGAATGGATGTCTATAAAAGAGTCATGATACTGTACAGCCCATGATGCCCGATGACCATGATGGTGAAGAGGGAGAAGAGAAATGGTGAGAAAACACAGGAGATTAAGATGACTTTCTCTTCTGGGTCAGAGGAAGGTAGACTTATGCCAAGTGAGAAGTGCTGCCTTAGCCTTGGCCTCCGTGGCTGAGCAGAGGTCACCAGCAAATATTTATTGACCACTACTGTATAGTACTGTGGCTACAAAACAGATAAGAACTGGTATCTGCATTACATGCCATAGTAGAGCTGGGCATACAATAAAATGGGAATAGAAGAGAAATGGTGAATTTTCCTGGTTTTAGTTTCATGGGAGTCTGAGGTCATGGACTTAGATCATCTGGTTGCATGAAGCTAAGTGTTAAAGGATTTCAGTAGGGGAAGATATAGGGAAAGGTACTAGAGAAGGCCACAGGTTCATGGGAAAAAAATGCCCATCATCACATCTAGAAATGCACAGAGCACCACCTCACACCTGTGAGGATGGCCTACGTTGAAAAGATTCCCAACAAGTGTTGGAGAGGAAGAGAAAGCAGAACTCTCACACAATGTCAGTAGGAATGTAAATAGGTGTGACCATTTTGCAAAGGGATCAGGATTTATCTTAAAAAAAAATCCCTAAAAATGGAAATACCATATGAGCTAGCAAGCCTACTTCTGGCTATCTATCTAAAGGACACAAAATTATCACAGTGCACAATATTTATTGCAGCATTATTTACAATAACTAATATAAGGACACAGCCTGGTACGTACTATACACTATGGAATACTATTCAGCTGGAAGGAGAGAGAAAGTCTGTCATTTAGAGCAAAATGAAAGGAACCCCAGGGGATTATGTGCAGTGAGGCCAACCTGAGAGGTAAGAAATATTGAAGTGAAGAGGGAGAGAAAAGGTCAAAGGGGTGTAAAGGACGGCGTAGGGGAGAGACAATGAGCATCTGAAGGGGTGGAGGAAAAGACCACAAGTGTTAAACTGGGGAGCAGGAACTGAGCCTAAGGAGCGAATGGGAAGGTGCCTTAAGGGTTGGTGGTGGGTTCAGGCATGGGCCAGTAGTCTCTTGTGACCACAGGCTGGGTTGTGTGGGTGAGCCGCCTGGAAGGGAGGCTGGGAGGTAGGCTTTGCCCCGGTGGGGCCTGAGGACACAGCCCTGTGTGCATGACAGGTGGACACAGCTGGAATCTGGGTCCTTCTTATAGCCTTGGACTCTTCTTTCTTTGAAGTTTTGAGTTCTAAAGCTGCAAGTCTTTGCCCTGCTTTCCTACTTCCACTCCTCTTTAATGATGTATCTCCAAGTCTTTAGAACTGTACCATTTTCCAGAAGCCTTCTGGTATTTGCAGGGTGAGGGAACACATGGCAGCCCCCATGCTACTTGTATATGTATTTAAATCAGTTAACCACGTTAATCGTGCACTAATTAATGAAGTATGAATTCAAATGTTCTATGCCCCTAACTTGACAAATAACCCTTTACCTCGAAGGCCAGACTTTCATTGATCATTTTTAGATGCTCCAATTTTCTGCACCCCCACCCCTGTGCCATCTTGCAACCTGTCTCCCTTGCTCTGCCTGATTCTCACTCCCAGCTCACCCTAGTCTGTCACGTCCTCTCTCAAGCAGAAGGGAAAAGAATGCAGCCCACACAGCCAAGCTGTGTCCCCAGGAGTAACCCCATGGGATCTGAGGAACCTAGAGGTGGGTATACCAAAAGCACAACCCTTCTTGGGGGGACCAAGGGAAATGGCCAGACTATGCCTTAAATGTGATTTCGGAGCCATTTGGCAGGAGCTCTGGTACGTGGGACGTGCTATATAAGGGTCATAGTCTACGAGGTGTTACTTTCCTTAGGCCCAAAGGACTTCTTGCCCAGTGGGTTGGGGCATAACCACAGGAAGACAGAACAGTCCCGCCAATGGGTGGGTCCTAGGCAGGGCTGCATCTTGCCTGGGTTTCAGGGCACATGGTGACGAGCCATCTCTTCTTGATGAATTCTGCATTCAGGTTATAGGGCTGAGTTTGTAGGTGCACCAGATTCTATCAGAAGGAAGACTTCTTGTCACCCACACTCCCCAGTGGGCCTTTTAAGAGAGTCCATGCTATGCTTTGGTGGATGAGAGTCTCAGAAGACAGCATATTCTGTAATGCCACAAAAATGTTGTGAGCATTTTAGAGGCTTGCTAAAGAGACGGTCACTCAAGGATACTCTTCATTAGGAAATACCGATCCACACAGTTCCATGGATGTAAGCATAAAATAAAGTAGAGCACATCTACCAGCTGGCATTATTTTCTTTTCCTCACACTCAGGCTACACTGATGCCTGACTAGGATGGGTGTGCCCTGCAGCAAGGCACAACTTGCTCAGATGTGGGTGAGGTGCAGAGGACATGCTTAACAAGGGCTATTGCACATGCCGGCGGGCTTTGCTGCAGCAATGAAGGATGAAAAAAAATTAAAAAAGGATTATCCTATCCTAGGACCCCAGAAGGTCCAAGTCAGAGGGCTCTTGGAGCTTTGTCAATGGGAAAGGGTCTTGCTGGACATGTCAGAGAGGAGAACCTTGGCGGTCACTGAGGCTCTCGCTTCTAGATGGGCCTCTTCCCTGGCTTTGTCTACACCCAGTGTTTGGTGGGCCAGCTGAATGGGGCTCCCAGCCATATAAGGACCTGGGAGGCTGATGACATTTTGCCTGAAGATTTTTTTTTAACAAGTTCACAAGCTCTGCTCACAAGACTCACCGTGGAAGCAATTCTCAGTTAGCTCCAAGAAAGGTGCTTCATGCTCTTCCTGGGAGTTGCTACTTCACTGGCATCCCAGACAGTTACGGGGTTGTGTGATTCATAAGATTCCTCTCACCCTGTTCCTACTTCCTCCTGAGATTCTCAGAGTAGCGATGATAAAAGATATGGATAATGACTAGGGAAGGCTTAATACAGTGAAAACACTGATAAAGATCAAGACTGAAAAATTATAGTTGCCAAGTCACAAAGGACTATTAGCTACACTGGTCTGGCTTCTCACCTGGAGACAGAAGACAGCCAAGAAGACAGGAAGAGGGACTTGTCTAAGATGCTGTGTGGTGGTCCCCAAGGTGACTGTGGTGGTCATTCCATGCTTGTCACAACTGGGATCCACTCCTTTACTCCTTCCCCAGGTCTTGTATCGTTCTTCCTTGTCTAAGGCCATGTCTAAGTCCATCTACACCTCTGCTCAGGACCACGGATGTCATCTTTAAGGGTTAAACCTTTGCTATCCAAGTTCATGTTCCCTCTGTGTTCCAGGAAGCTACCAAGTCACCAAAGGACATTTCCCCCCAGAAGCTTCCTGGTTCTCCCCAGAGAAAAAGGGCCACTCTTGCCTTCTGGGATTGTGGTAAGAAGTTGTCACAAGTCCCATTTCATCTTCTCTTGGCAGAATGAGACTGGGATCTGGGCTCTTTTTCAGGTCCCCATGGAGCCAAATTATCAATACATCTAGGATTGTATTGACTTCCCAACATCTGGTTCTTCTCTCTCCTTGTAACTTTTTATATTCTACATTTCCTTTGGGATCACAGTATTACACATCTCAGTGTGTTTTAAGACAGGGCTGCACATACAGTTCACACTGCAAACCAGTTTCCTTTCTGTTCCAGCCTCTGCTCCCCTCACTCTGCTTCTACCTGATCTAGAAGATTATTTGGGAAGATGCTGATGAAGGAAATTGAATGATACTAAGAATATAGGAAATTATGGAAGCAAGTCGGTAAGAAGTAGAGGAGGTTTAGGCATTTTTGAAAACTCAACTTACTCCTTGCACTGTGGGCTCAATTTAATGAAATTATATTGATTCTTAAAGACCTGGTACGTGCTCAGCACCAAAGATAAAGCAGTGAGTAGCTCTGCTCCTGGTCTCAGGGCTTCACCCTGCAGGCTTGAGAGACTTTATGAAGCAGAAGGTTGGATTTCAGCTGAACAGAGAAGATCCATGAATGCTGTGCTAACAACCCTGGACTTTCTGCCCTCAAGTTGTTAAAGAACCATGGAAGAGAAGTCTTCTCTGCTGGAGAGTGGGTTACAGATGCAGAAATTGGCACTTACTTGCTGTGAGACAGTGGCAAGTCAACATTTCTGACCCTCATTTTCTTTTCTGGAAAGGAAAGATGATGATAATATCTCTTCCCATCTCTCAGGGCTTTTAGAAGGATCATAAGAAATGTTACTATGTGAAAGTAACACTCTTTGGGTGTTAGGAGCACTTATTGGGACTGGTTAGGGGGCAAGACTTGGGGGGTGCTGGGCACAGATGACCTGAGAATAGAGTGAAATCTTTCATCAGGATTGAGCCTAGGTAGGAGGGACACCAGTTTTAGTGAAAACAAAAAACAAAAAAAATATTTTGAAAGGACAGTGATGTTTTCCTTTTCAGGTAAAGTTTGTTGTAAGTGAGGGAAATCAACAAGGGATGCCTGCAGGTAACAGACAAGAATGAGTGTCTAGATGCAGAGAGGGTGAGAAAGGACTGGAGCCACCGCTGCTGAGGTGGCGTCAGAGCTGGCAGGAGGCTGCTGCAGGGAGCCTGGACTTGACGGGCCCTGAGATGCTGAGCTGCCCGAGAACACAAGCTCAAAGCAGTAAAGGTCCCCCAGCTGTCAGCCACATCCTGACCAGGCGTTCAGAGAACCCTCCAAAGCTCCCCAAAAGATCTCTTTCTCCAGGGGTCACTTGGCCTGCAGGGAGTGCACTCTATTTTCACTCTTCTATCTTGCCTGATTTTGAGAATTCATGCCAATGTTGGAGGCATTTATGGGAGGTTTTCTTCAGTTTGGAGAAAAAAATAGCTTATTTTGACTGTTTCCCGCCACTTTATAACACCTTGAAAAATTCACCAGGAAATGGTTGTCAATATTTTGCTGAATAAGAAGTAATCACAGCAAGTCAAAGCTTTTGTCAAATCTCAATATCATGGAAATAACAAACAAGTTGCTTCAGAAATAAGATTTCATAGACGGCATAAGCCCTTACTGAAAAATTCCTTTATTTTTCAAAGGTCCACAGTAACAGAGGAATCTCACCTCCAGATAAGAGGAGGCCACTGAAGATTGGCCAAGTGGGGAGAAATAAATAATTTACAATAGACAACATGTCTAACCTGTCTCATTTAATCCTCACTGAAACAGATTCTTACAAAGTAGGTAGAGTCACCCCTATTTCAGAGATGAGGATGCTGAGGTCAAGAAAGTGATTGTTGCCAAAGGTCACACAGCACTGGGGGAACTTGCATTCACTCCTAACTCCCAAGCCTGAGCCCTTTGCTCAGCCTTACCCTTTATCTGGAGCTCTTTCTGGGACTTTGGCTAGACACTGACAAGGAAGCAGTGGAAGGCTTGCAGTGCCCAATCAATCCGTGGCTTGAGGAACAATCCATGAGGGAGAAAGGAGCCTGTCTCAGGCTCAGCTCTTCTTCCTCCTCCACCTCCTTTATTCTCAGGCAGGGTTTCCCAGTCTGGCTGTCTTGAATATTTAAACCAGATTAGCCTTCACCACGGAGGGCTGTCCTGTGCATAGGAGGTCCTTAGGGCACTCTGGCCTCTGTCTGTCTACCAGATGCCAGTAGTGCCTCCCTTTCATGACACTAAAACATACCCAGCCATCACCCAGATGGTTTCTAGTTGTTAAGAACCACTGTTTTATGGTGATGAAACTTTGCCATAGGTGGAAAGATTTGACAGATTTAGTGCTGAAACTAGGATCATAGGGACTCCGTTGGGGTCATTGGTCATCCTGCAAGTGGGTTTCATTTCCTGCTTGAATAAAGACTGCAGTGGAGAGGAAGTGGTCCTGGGAGTCTGCATTTTTAAAAAAACTCTTGCTTTACCAAGCTCATCTTCCCGAGGCCGTTATCCTCCCCCACATAGCCACCATGGGTCAGAGGAAGTGACTAGCTTCAGATAGGCTGGCTGGATAATTGTGTGGGTCCATACAGGCTGAGGAAGCTGAGAGAGAATGCAGGGGTGTGTGTGTGGGTGGGATAAGTCATTGGCTCTAGGTTTATAGCGATCCCACTGGTGTTCATGTGGGCAATGTGCCTACATCTGTAGGCCAGGAGTAATGGATGCAGGATGAGCTGTTGTTAGCTCTGTGTTAACTTGACCCGTGCCTGTGGGGCATGCATGCTTTAATGTTGGAATTCTGTAATTTTGCCCTAATCAAGGACAAATGAAAAAACCCTCAAAAATGTTTTGTTATCTTGTTGTTAGGGATACATTTCTAATAGTAATAAATATTTTGGTTCTTTGGAAGTTTACAAAGCTCTTCCCAGGTTTATCATTTGTCCTGCAGCCATCTGCTCTTGCTAAATTCCTGTTTCCGGCATGGTGTTTGTGTGTCCTTTCCCAGCTGAGTTCTGAGGGTGATACATGACATGCTGAGGTCAAAAGCTCTGCTCTGCTTGGGCACTTATCATCCGGTGGCCTCCATATTTCCTCTGGGCTGTGGGAAAAAGCGTCCAGCGTGTCCGAGCTGAGTCTGGGCTTCTGTGGACCTGAAGGGTTAATGACAAGTGGAGACGTGGCCTGTATGAATCAGCTCTGCTGCTGGATTCAGGAGTGGCCCTGCCCCCTTCCCTACCTTCAGCAAGTGGGAGGACAAAGCAGGCTCAGGCGGCAATGCCTTAGACCCACGGCCACCTGGCGCCCAGGCGTACTGGCTGGAGTCTACAGGTGCCTTTGTGCTCTTTGACACCAGCTTATGGGATGGGTTTGCTGTGTGTGGTGTTTTTCTTTTCCTTGATTGTGCAAACTGGTGGCTTTTGCCAAGAACTCTCCGTGCCCCGAAGCGCTCTGCTAGTCCCCTCCCATTGGTCCACTTAGTTTCACTTTATTGAGAGGCATATTTTTCAAGTTGCAGAGCAGTGGTAACTGCCAGTGTCTCTTGAGAGCCAGTGCCTGGAGTTTGGGGACCCCAGCGGGTGAAAATGACACCTGATGAGCTGGTTTTCTTTGTGAATGGCAAAAAGGTAAGCAGGAGCTGACTTTTACTGTGGGCTGCCTTCCCTGTCCCCTGGGAAGAGGTGTGTGGCCATTCTTGTCTTCTCTCATTGTTTTCTGCCCACTTTTACTTGTATTTCTCTCTCTTTTCAGAGGTGTCACTGCATTTGGGGTACCATGGAGTGGGGAGAAGTCAGACTTTTGGGGTTAGGATAGTCAAGATACTCAAGGGGCAAAGGAGTATGGAGGAGGGAAGTGAGGCGTGTCTGTGGTCCCCTGACTCCTTACTACAGCAACCCCCAGCGGTGGGAGAGACTCTGGCATGAAGCTGAGAAGGGGGGCAGGGCTCCAGATGAGGTGGGAGGTCACCCACAGACCGCTATTTTTGTGTTTAAGCAAGTATACCCTAAGATTTGTGTTGCTGTTTTCACTGAGAGGGGAAACCGAAACATCTTTTTCTTGCTGATAGTGTAACAGGGTGGTCCCCACAAAAGAAAAAAGTTCTAGGATCCCGGTCCCGCCCTAAGTAGGGTGGAGCTAAACAAAAATTAAAAAAAACAGCAAAATGAAAAACAGCAAGGAGACATGAAAAAAACACGTAGAGCAGAGGGCCATGTAAAAAAAACTGTGCGTGCTTCTTAGTCTTAAACTAGTTAAATGTGGATGAGAGACCCATAAAAAACTTAATAATGGCAGCTTTTACCTTAATTTTACTCTTTTCCTCCCAGATTTGTCTCTCTTTTTTTTTTTTTTTAAAGATTTATTTATTTATACATACAAGGGCTGGGGTACAGACCAGACTCCAGGGCGGTGAGAGGTTCCACCAGAGACAGAGTGGAGAGTAGAACAGGCAGACTGACTGAAACATACTGCTGAGGGGAGCAGTGGGCGAGGCAGGGGAGGTCTGCTACTCCATGTGGGTCCCCTCCCTGGCCAGGGGCAGGGATCAAACTCCCGCTGCAGTGGCTGTGGTTTGCTTCATAGTGCGTTGCTTAACCCACTGCGCCACCAGGGAGGCCCCAGATTTGTCTCTTTCTAACCCTTTTCTATAAGTCTCCACTAAAAGGTCCTTTAGACTTGTGGCAGGCTTTTGAGCCTTGCTTTAAACCAATCCTATTTAACTAAACTTTTACCTTCAAAAAAAAAATAAGTAAACACTTAACTTAGTAACTATAGTCTTTGTCTTTTCTATATTATTCCCTAATTATATTAAAATTCCTTTCCATTAAAAGCCTTATATGTTTATCTTAATGCGGCAAATAGCAAAACCCATTTAAAAAAAGGCAGGTTTGGGGGTTCTAAAGTGCCCCCCTCCCTGCCCTATAATAATATCAGTGTATAAGTTGTACATAGCCTTTGTGATATTACACAATATATATCACCTATATAATTGTAATAGCTAATCTGTGTGAGGTCATATACTGACATCTTGTGGCAAGCCATGATTTCTTTTTATAAAGAGCCTGCTTCCCTTCCGCAACTTAGTTCTGCATATAAATATTGCAACTCTATTACTTTGATAAAAAATCACCCACTTGGATTAACCTGTGGAGGAGGGGTGGGGGAGGGTGCAGAGGGGACTTGTGATCTGCTCCTAGTCCTTGCAGCCAGCACTGGAAAGGTGATGTCTTTGCAAAACTTAAGGCAAGCGCAAGTCAGAGGATGGATGCAAGCACATCACATTGTCTCCTTCCTTGCTTCACCCCTGCTGCTTCAGCGTCCCACCTGGGAAGAAAGGGGATTTGAAAGGATAATCAGGCTTGCATATTGTAAATGACCACAGGGGAGAGTGGGACCCTGAAGAAGGGCAATTTTCTCTGTTTTGCTATTTTGGCACTTGTGAGTTGAGAAACTGGGTGATTTTTGAAGCATTTTTCAGGAACTAAAATGTACTTGATAGTGTAATAGGATACCGTAACTTCAGGTTTTCAGGCCTAGTCTCCCAGCCAGGAGGGGACCCCATGCTGCAGTGGCACATTTTTTAGACAAGGGACACTTTTTTCTTTTGGAGCCATGCATGGGGAGGCTAGGAGAGGTAGATTAAGATCTCTTACAGTTTGCCTGTTTCTAGACAAGAACCTGAGGTTTGGAATTTAGCTCAAAGAAAGCTGTATTTTTACTTTATAGCCTATACCATATTGGTTTAAATAAGAAACTAAACTTTTAGAAACCAATAAGCAATTTAAAAATTCTTACGCAACCAATAAGCACCTTGTACAGCTTCTTAGCAGGTCCAAAGTAGCCCATCAGTTTTACCTTAAACAGTCTAGACTCTAAGTTTAGGAAATCAAATTTTTTTTTTTTTATCCAGAATAGTATCTTGAGGTGGACAAAAGGTCCCCACAGCCAAGTCAAAGGCCTTCCCTTCTGCCTAGGAACATGTACTGTGGCCTTCTGACTGGCAATGTCAAGGCCTGGGTCTAAGTGGCTTACTACCTGAAAATTGGTCTCAACTCTAGGATGCAGGAGAGAGGTGTACCCTTTTTCAAGACAAATGAGGAAGCCCCCATCTACAACGAGAAGGCAGGTGTGCAACACCAGCTTCTGTCTACAGGAGGCGTCCCTCCTAACCTTGGAGCTATAGCTGCGAGTGATTAATAGTCTCTTCGAGGGTCTACTGGACTACCAGCATGACCCAAACACCATGAGCCATTCTGTCTCCCACCAAACAGAAGACAAGGAGTGCCGGATTTTGTGGGACCCTAACCCTGTCTTTCTACAAAGGGTATCCATTCCAAGCGTCTAGCAAGCTTATAATAAGCCACTCTCCTCATAAAAGAGTTCCTGAACACACCTTTAGAGTAGAAACTCAACACAAGCCACAGGCCAGGTCCTAGGACCAAACAACAAAAATGATTTTCAGAGTCACACCCCTTTAACAGGCAGTAGCGCAGGACCTGATATTTACTTCAACGCCTTTTCAGAAAACTGCCATGAGACAAATTTACTATACCAAAGCTGTATTCAATCTGCTGGACCTAGGATGAGGTAAACTTTACATACAGTCTCATCGTAATATAAACCCAAACCCTTCTGCCTGTGCCAGCCAGCAGAATCAAAGCAGACACCGGGGGGAAAACTCTATGTGGTGACCCAAAACTTTTATAAGAACATTTTACAGCTTATAACTTACAAAGTTGCTTTGATAGAAGCTGAAAGAAGTCTTCCCTATAGAGACAGGACCAAGAAAGTAGAAGTCCTTTTTTTTTTTTTTTTTCTTAGATAGCCTTGTCTCCGTGACTCTCACCTGGGTGCTGACCTAGCAGAACGCCTTATCTGCGCCATTAGCAATCTTGAGTGTCCAGGGTTCCAAGGGCCACAACTCGGTCATTCTGAGCACCCTTGGAGTCCACAGATGATAGAGAAAGCGAGGAATCAGTGACAAGAGAATCCCGACATTCCCACTCAGCAAGTAGAGGATCAGGAAGCCCTGCCAGCTGAGAAGCCTTTCACCCGACGTATTAAGAATGGCGGCCTCACGCTAGTCGCTTTTACCGGGCCGACCAGTGCCCATTAATTTTGCAGTCAAAGAAAGGACAGAGAGAAAGTTTGTGAAACTTTTACTGCCTGTCTAAAGTCCCACAGGCAAGAGAGAGAATGTGAGGACGGAGAAGAGAGCAAAGAAAGATAAAGGGGGAGATTTAAAAAACCCTAGCAGGGATCTGAGGCCAGGGTGGGGTTCTGTGACGGATCTTGTGTGGTGTTTAGTGAGGAATGACTTTCACAACTGTCACATTGGGGTCATCCATCCTCAACTGGGTCTTGGCAGCTCCCCCTCTGCTGAAGGCAGGGGAGGAGGGCCCCAAGCTGCTGGGAGATAAGCCCCTCATGAGCAGCTCCCAAATGGCCTCTAGATAAGATATGTGCCTAACTCTTGGGAGAACTAGCCTCTCATATGATGACCAGACTTTATCTCCAGCTGGCAGATGGGCTTGTCCCTTATCTGGTCTGGATACCAGTTTATTCTACCACAGTCTTATGGGCAGTCGCTCTTTGGCATTTACTGACCCTCCTGTGCCTTTTTTGTGGTCTCTTTCATGGCTCCGTAAAAAGAAAGAAAATGTTTTAACAAGACAAACACGGGACTAGATGAGAGTAGAGAAAATTTGCACCTCTCGGCTCACTTACCTCACTTGCAAGATCCCGCACGAGCCCCCGTTATGATACCGTAACTTCAGATTTTCAGGTCTAGTCTCCCAGCCAGGAGGGGACCCCATGCTGCAGCGGCAGCGCTGAGTCCTGGCCACTAGACCACCATGGGTTGGTGTCTCGCGAAGCAGCAGAAGGAACTCCACAGACACTCAGGCAGCAGGCAAGGAGAGGCAGATTCGTTTTGAAAAAGAAAAGGTTATTGAGAAGGAAAGGAACAGAAATAAAGGGGACTCCCAGGCCAGTGGAAGCAGGCCAGGGAGGGGCAAGGGAGCCAAAGTGCAGTTGAGCTTCAGGGACTATATACCTTCTTCCCCTAGTCACTCCAAAGCTCCATTAGTCTCCTTGTGATTGGTTGTTTCTAGGTGGTCTCACTCACTCTACCACATTACATCCCTTATCTCTCTGCTTTTGAAATGTCCCCTTTTCCCTTAGTCCTGGGGCACTTACCAGTTCCCCCTGGAATTTTGTCCCATCTCCAAATCTTCCTTTATCTCTTTTGCCATTCTTATCTAATTCTTCTGAGGCCCCACCTATCCTCTCCCTAAACTGCCTAGTCACTCCTAACTTGCCCTAGGCCTCAATAGGGTGGTCCCCCAAAAAAGGGAAGTTCCAGGATCCTGGTTCCCCCCTAAGTAAGTAAAGCTGAGCAGGGAAAAGAAGATGCTGGAGAGAAAAAAAAAATAGGAGGACAGGAGGAAGGGAGGAAGAAGGAAGTAAAATAAAAAGCAGCAAAAAACCTAAAAAAAAAAACCACTTAGAATAGAGGGACATGTGAAGAAACTGTACTTGCTTCTTGGTCTTAAACTAGTTAAAACAGATATAAGTAAAAAACCCATAAAAAGCTTAATAATAGCAGTTTTTTTCTTAAATTTTTTTCTTTTCGCCCCAGATTTGCCTGACCCTTCCTAACCCTTTTCTGTAAGTCTCCACTAAAAAGTCCTTTAGACTTGTGGCAGACTTTTGGGCCTTACTTTGGGCCAATCTTATTTATTTATTTATTTATTTTTAAAGATTTATTTATTTTATGCATACAAGCACTGGGGTACAAGCCAGAGGTGTGGGGGTGGTGAGAGGATTCACCACAGAAAGCGGGGAGCAGAACAGGCAGATCAATGGAAGTACACTGCTGAGGGGAGCAGTGGGCACAGCAGGAGAGGTCTGCCGGCAGCAGGGATCGAACTCGTGCTGCAGTGGCTGTGGTTTGCCTCATAGTGCGTTGCTTAACCCACTGTGCCACCAGGGAGGCCCAGGGCCAATCTTATTTAGCTAAACTTTTACCCTCAAGGATATGGGTAACTTTAAATGATTAATTTAATAACCATATTCTCTATCTTTTCTATATTGTTCCCTAAAAATAGTAAAATTCCTTTCCATTAAAAACCTTATATATTTCTCTTGATGTGACTGATAGCAAAATCCATTTAAAAAAAAAAACAAATTTAAAAATTCTAAAATACCCCTCTCCCTACCCTATAAGAATAGGACAACTAGGGCCTCCCTGGTGGCGCAGTGGGTTGAGCAACACACTATGAAGCAAAACGCAGCCACTGCAGCATGAGTTCGATCCCTGCTGCCGGCCAGGGGAGGGACCCACATGGCGCAGCAGACCTCTCCTGCTGTGCCCGCTGCTCCCCTCAGCAGTGTACCTCTGTTGATCTGCCTGTTCTGCTCCCTGTTCTCTGTGGTGAATCCTCTCACCACCCCCACACCTCTGGCCTGTACCCCAGTGCTTGTATGCATAAATAAAATAAATCTTTAAAAAAAAAAAAAGAATAGGACAACTAATATGCCACTCACTTGTCAGGGTTGTTTGGGTGTCTGGTAAGGGACCGCATGAACCAGTGCACATCAGCACTCCAAGCTGGAGTTGGACTCAGTTTGAATGGGGTCACCTGCAGACATCAGGTAATGGGGGTCAGCCACAGTCTTCCGGTTCAGAGCTATTTTCTCTGTGCCAGTTTATCTTCAGGATTCACATCTGGCCAAACCGAGAAGCAGGGCCAGCTTATGTTGGTAGTAAGATTTTTGCATCGATAATTGTCTTGCATTTGGCAATTATATCACACACTTTTAAGAAACAGTTTTTGAATTAGCTTTCTAGAAGTGTGACTCAAAGTTGTCATCTGTGGAATTTTACATTGAGTGAGCAGTGGGATTCATTTACTTCCAAGGCCATATTTTACACTATGGTCAAATTATTCATTAAGCCTTCAATTTGTGTGTAACAGTATAAGGTTCTGCTCTTCTTAGAGATGGGTGTGATGTACTATATCTAGAAAGGAGCATTTTAAGGTAAATCTGGTGAAGATTATTTTCCAATGCAGTTTGTTTATACTTTAGGAAAACAATCCTATACCTCCATATCTATCATTTATATTGTTGGTGTTGCAAGATCATTGGTTTCTGCAAACCAGTGTTACCTCAATAAAAATTAAAAACAACAACAACAAAATTGTAAATGGTATGATCACATTAAACCCTGATTTCGCTGAAGCTTCTACCACTGCCAGTTCTGGTAAATTGCATGCTTATGTAACAGGGTGGTCCCCAGGAAAGGGGAAATTCTAGGATCCAGGACCCACCCTAAGTAGGGTGGAGCTGAGCAGGGATAAAAAAAAATGCTGGAGAGAGGACATTGGAAACAGAAGGAAGGGAGGGGGAAAAAAAGCAAGAATGAAAGCAAAAATACCTAAACAAAGCACGTAAAACAAAAAAACATGTAAAAAAACTGCACTTGCTTTCTAGTCTTAAACTAGTGAAAACAAATGTGGGTGAGAGACCCATAAAAAGCTTAATAATAGCAGCTTTCCTCTTAATTTTAATTTTACTTTTTCCTCCCAAACTTGTCTAACTCTTTCTAACCCTTTTCTATGGGTCCCCACTAAAAGGTCCTTTAAACTTGTGGCAGGTTTTGGGCCTTGCTTTAAACCAATCCTATTTAACTAAACTTTTACCCTCAAAAAATAAATAACTTTAAATGCTTATTTTAATAGCTATATTCTTTATCTTTATATATAGCTATATATATAGCTTATATATAGCTATATCTTTATTCTTTATATTCCCTAATTATATTAATGTTCCTTTCCATTAAAAGTCTTATATGTTTATCTTAATGCAGCAAATAGCAAAACCTAGTAAAAAAAAAAAAACAAGTTTAAAAATTCTGAAGTGCCCCTCTTCCTGCCCTGTAACACTTGTTATTTAAGAAAGGTAATCTCTTGAGAAACTGGAAAATTTGAGAGGTGATGTAGAGTACGAGGTAATAGTAGAACTATAAACCTCCACTAAGCAAGGGAGACAGAGCAAGGGGATTCCCAGTCAAGTCAAAGTGGCTGTGAATAAATTTGTCCCAAGATGATCCAATGTTTTGTTATAGGAGCTCTTGCAAGGAAGTTACGAAAGAAGCTGCCAGAGATTGGTGACTCCCTCCTAATTGTGTGCCTCCTGCGCTCCCTGTTGCAGTTTTTCAGGACTCCATCTTCTTGTCTTCTCAGTGGGGTACTGGAGGGGGTGTAGGACACCAACGAGAAACACCTTTAGGACCTTTTATGGAGGTCACAGGCCTTGGTGACTTTTGTCTCACATCTTCTGGTCTAGTCGATATGCTAGGGAAAGAGCTGTTCTAGATTTTGTTATTTTTGTAATGACAGTCCTTTTGTAGGCAGTTCTTGTTTTTCTGGACAATCACTCTTCATGGAGATTGTGGCATGGGGGACTGGGAAAATCCAGCAGGTAGGGTGCAGCTGATGGTGTCCAGGAGTGATCCCACAAGTGTGGGTGTCATTGAGCGAGGGACACGCACTCCCACCTCTGCATTGTCAACTTTCAGCAAGCTCTTCCCAGGCCTGAGTCTATGAGATGCATATGGGCTCTCAAAGAGGGCATTTGCTGTTCAGAGCCTGGGAACTAGATGGAGAAGTGGGTTACTATAAGCCAAGTAATGTATTGCAAAATGCATTTTATAGAAATGTCCTCCTGAGGCACTCTTCTTCGATAATCTTAGACCTCTTAGCACAGTGTTGACACGTAGTAAGTGGACAGAATGAATGGATGAATATGAAGAGCCCGGAGAAACCTATTAAATTAATTTATTTTTAAGCTGTGTATTTCAAAATACTTTTATGAAGAAAGTTGTAAGAAAATACAAGGAAATATTAAATAAACTTTACCTACATTTACTACCTTTTAACATTTTGCCACATTTATCATTCTCTCTCTACTATATAGTGCATCTATATACAAATGTATATATAAGATTTACACATATTGTGATAGCTATGGAGTTATATATTTACATACACGTAGATATAGAGATATCTGAGTATACATTGTGTATGTACCTGTTATAAATACCTTCATACTTTTATATATTTATTATGTAACTCATAGAAATATATAAAGCATGGAGTTTTTCTTCTGAGCCATTTGAGAGTGAATTTCAGACAGCATGCCCTTTACTATTTAAAGAGTAAAAAAATCGTTACAGAACCACAATCTATAAGAATCAAGAAGTGTTGTATTGACATAACGTTATCATTTATAGGCCTTCCCCAACATCATCCCGATCTTCTCAATAACTTCATTCACATTTCTGCCCACAGCACAGGGTCCAGGGTCATGCCTTGCAGCTGATTGTTAAGTTCTTTAGTCTTCTTGAATCTGAAAGAGTGCCTTAGCTTCCCTTGTCCTTTGTGACATTGATGTTTATGAAGAAAACAAGCCAGTAATTTTTCAGGATGCCCTTCATTTAATTGGCATCATGTTTTCTTGTAATTAGATTCAGAGTCTGTATTTTGAGCAGGAATTACAGAGAAGTGATGTGTCCTTCTCAGGGGACATGTGAACTTCCCCATTACGTGTGGGATAAGCTTTGATCACTTAGTCAGTTGGTGGCCACCAGGCTTCTCTACTGTGGATTACTTTTCCCCTTTAAAATGAATAATCAGTCTGGACTCATGGGTTTTACTTTTGTTCAATAGGTTTTAGTCCCACTCAGTCATTATTTGTTTTGATACTTAGAGTTTAATCAGAATAATCTGCTTAACCCACTATTGCCCACCTCAGTTCCCTACAAAGTACTTTTCCTTTGGAATGCTTGCTGGCATCATGTTGAGAGAGGCAACCCCATAGCCATGTCAGGAGAATGACAGTTATTCTCTTCTGTAGGACTTCAAGGGAAGGTGCACCGCTTGTAGCAGAGGTGGCAGGAAAAGTGTTTTTTGGGGGGTGGGGCCTCCCTGGTGGCACAGGCATTAAGTCTCAGCACTATCAAGCTATTGCCAGCCACTGCTGCCTGAGTTCAATCCCCAGCCAGGGAGATGGCACAGCAGACCTCTTTGGTCTCATCCACACTGCTCCCCTCAGCAGTATATTTCAGTCAATCTACCTGTTCTGCTCCCCACTCTGTCTCTGGTGAGTCCTCTCACCCACCCCACACCTCTGGCCTATACCCTAATTCTTGTGTGCATAAATAAAATAAATTAAAAAAAATATATCAAAAAAAGTGTTTGGGGTCTTTTATGCAGGTAGTCAAGATGCAGGTAGAAGAGGATGATCAAGGGCATAGAAATCAGAAAGTCAATGTTGTATTTTCACTGAGTGTGAAGACCAGCTTGGCAGAGAAGCACGAGGAAGATAGTCTGAAAGTGAAGATTGGGTACATATGGATACAGGCTTGAAAGATAACCTCTAGAACTTGGATTTGGGGTACCCTGAAGACACTGTGCAAGGGACTGGTGTGATGAGGTGATAGCAGGGTTGCAGGACTGGGGAAAGACAAGTTAGGGGAAGGTGGTGAGCTCAGAGGGTCTTCCTGCCATTTACAAGAAAGGTGATAAGGATTTTTATTTTGTAAATTTATGTAAATTTATGATTTCTTCTACATATGAAGGGAAAAAAAAGGCTCCTGGGTGAACTTTATAAGGACTTTGAGCTGGCTTCTCGGAGTGTAATCATAAAAGAAGAAAAATTATCTTCCACTATCTTTTAAACTTTATTCAAGAAGCAAATTCCAGCAGTTTCTTGGCCTTCTTGTTGACTCTGAGTCAATAAAAAAAAAAAAGCCCATGGCCATTTCTATGGAGATTGCCAAATGCAGTCTCCATTCGGGACTGAAAGGTGAAAGCAGCAAGAAAGCTCTCTTTTAATTGGTGCTGATGCAAGAAGAATCCCCATCCTGGAAGGTCTGGTTGACCGAGAGGAGACACACTATTCCCCAGCCTGCTGCTCTTCCTTGGCCTCTGGCCTGGGAGGTCCACTTCAGAGACAGTGGTGTCCCATCACCCTGTACTCAGTCTTCTTGAGAAGGATTTGAATGGTCTTGGGCCAGCTCTTCACGTCTTTAGTTCTCCTAAACTCTGGGTCACGCCCAGCTCCACCACCACGACCAGTTCTTCAGCTAGTGTGGCCAGCCCATTGCTAGCTGCTGAGGCGGCCAGTGCACCAGGTCCCCGCAGTCACAGGTGTGTGGCAGAAGCCCCTTGCAGAGTTGGAGGTGTGGGCAGAAACCTCCTCCCTCTTTAGGAAGGTGCGGGACTCACAGTAAATTCTTCCTAAAGGAACCATAAGCACAAATTCCCTCCCTTTATTTAGCACAGTCATCTGAACTTTTTACCCTGGATGATGCATGAGGAGTGAAACCAATTTTCATAGATTTCCTTTGATGATACCCAGAGAGAGCTCGCGCCTGGCTCCCAGGCCAGCTTCTTTCTCCACCTGATTGAACTCCCATTCAGGGTCCCGAGGTTTGAGATTCCCCTCCATTTTGGACATGGGTCAGTGCTGTTGGTGGGGCAACCTGTGCAGTACTCTGGGGGCACAGGGCAACAGAGGGCTCCCCGCTGTCTGAGGTGGACACTCCAGGGGCAAAGCCAGGTTTCTGTACTTCTCTTCTCTCTGCTCTCCCTGGGCTCTCAGGTGTGGTCCAGTAGCCAGAAATGAGATGACCTGTTTGATTTGAAGGGGACTTTGCCTGGCTTGGTGGGCGCAGCACCAGATGCTTCGTGGTGGGTCCTGGGCTGAACACTCATGTAGAACTTTAGCACTGAAGGATGTCAGCACGTCTATAGTTTGTAGTTGATATTTAAGCAGTTGTGAAGACAAACTCCATAGTTTTCGTAATTTATTTAGCACATCCTCATTAACTCTACAAATTCTGGGGTAAGCCAGGGTTAAGTAGATCTATATTTATGTCTTTGCTTTTGTCTCTGTAGGTGGTGGAGAAAAATGCGGATCCAGAGACAACCCTCTTGACCTATCTGAGAAGAAAGTGTATCCTGACTTTGGAGTGGGGATGAGGGAAAGGCCCATTCTGTGGACCTCTGTCACTTTCTAGTGACCGGTGGGGAGGTTGTGAGGTGAGCACCAGACTTGGGCTCTGGGCACCCACCTTTTAGTTGCGACTGGTGTTCAGCAGTTGTGGGACTTGAGAAGTCATTTGAATTATGGGTCTGAAATTCTCAGCCTTTGAAGGAAGAATTGTTCCTGATGTTTGAGTTCTTTCCAAGCTCAGACTCTGTTAATGTCAAGGTCTAGTCCTGAAGCTGTAAAATAAGCTCCAAAGGCCCTCCTTGACGTTAGTCTCCATCATCCCCAATCAGCAAGCAGGGTGGGGCCCTTGCACACTTTTCCCAAATGACTTATTGCTTAATAGGTAAATGGCCTTCCTAGGGAATGATCCTAGCTCTTCCACTGGGGAGGGAAGGTCAGGGGTAGGAGACATGGTGGATGCTAAGAGGCAGTCAGGGTGATCTCACTGACCTCATAGCAACCCTTTTGACAGAGGAGGAAGTGAGACCTGCACAAGGGCCCCAGTTTTCACTGTGTATTCAGATCCTGGACTCAAGTCCAGAGCTAAGCACTAAAGTTTCCACCCTTCTGGAAACTCTGTGGGGTTCCTTGCCAGGACCCCTTGACAGCTGTCAACAAGCCCTTCAACAAACAAGGCGGGGATTTCCTGTGGCTCATTCCAGTGACGTATTTTGGGACAACAAAGGATTGTTTTGACACCCACAGAAGCCAGTCTGGCATCCATGTCCTTATTGCTGGTCTGCTCACTTTCTGCCAGACAGTGGCTGGTTCTGGTGTATTTTGTCCTGACTTTTGACCTGAGGAAGCAGGGCTGGAGCTTCACAGAACATGAACCTAGTAGATTCTGTGTGGAGGGTGAGTCACTCAATAGAATCGGGGCACTGCATGCATCTCCATGTCCAACTCATCTACCTGGGAGGGCTGGGAAGAGAGGCTCATTACCAGAGACTCTTAACAACCATATTAGTTTTCTAATAAAGTTTCTGAATGTTTCAGAAATTCCTAATCATAGCAACTGACTTATTTAGAGCTCAGACCTCAAATCAAAAACTTAGAGTTGGCATGTAGGAAATTCCATGGCTTCTTGCATCTTGAGCTGGAAGTACTGAGTAAGAGTCAATCTGTGACTTCCAAGAAGGCTCCCCAGGCTGGGAGATCTTGCGCAACTTTGGGCTGCTACCATTTGCCTGTTGTTTTTAGAACAAATGATAACTGTCTGTGTCCCAACTGGTGAAAAGAACATCCAAGGACCCAGAAAGCCCTCCAGAGATGCAGTGAGAGAGGCAGCACCACAGTGGTGGAGGAGCCACAGATTTGGAATCAGATGACAGTGTTTGGTATCTAAACCGTTACCTCTTATGACTCTTGTTTACTATGTGGGTCACTTTGTTTAATCTGCAGAAATGATAGTTCCTGCCCCAACTGCTGACCAAGTTACTGAAAGATGAAGTGGGTCCATGGGTATAAGTGCTTTTCAAGCATAAAGTTCATTACCATTGTGTGTTACTAATTTCATCCTGTAAATGAGGGAAGTGGCCAGTTGGTCATGACCTTCATTCCCTCTGTCTTCGGTCGGTAGCTGCAAGGCTTGGGGAGCTGCAGGCAGAGGGGAAGGCAGAAATGGGGCCCAGTCATCTCAGGGAAAGGGGCCATCATGATTGTTCTTGAATAACTCACTAAGTAAGCACTTTTATAGGCACAAAGGATCAGATTCCTTTTTCCTGCAATTATGTCAAGAGAAGGCTCCAATATTGGTCCCCAGACTCAAAAATGTCTTCATTTTCATTTCCACTGGCATATTCTATGGTCCGGATATTCAAAGGTCCCTGATACAGCCCTAATTTTGTTCTCAGGGATCTTATCGGTTCAAGAGGGTCGGGGTGGGGAGGGGCAAGGGCTGGGTAAAGCTGACTTAGCAAGTCTTAGAGCAGGTGCAACTCTCATTCTGGTCTGAGAGCTTCTTTGTGTGCTCTGTAGGGGTGAGTTGGGGGCTGCCCCATGCTCAGTCTATAAGGTGCCTGACTTATCAGCCCAAAGACCAAGGGGCCTATAAGATTATACCTGGAAGATCCTTCCCCAAGAAAAGTCTCCAAGACTGGAGAGCAGAACTTCAGTCCTAGGGGGTGATGCTTGGGGGGATGTGCAAGGGAAGCCCATGCCTTTTTCATCTGTACAGTGGAGATTACCCTACTTTCTGCCTCCCTGAGATGTAGTGTAGCCTCTTAGGTAAGGAAGTGAGAGGCTGAGCTTTCAAGGGGTAGCTCTACTTGCAGCTCAGACCAGGCACTTTCCAGGAGGCCAGCAGAGACCCTTTTCAATGAATTCACATTCCTTAACCCTTGACCATACAGTGGGACTCAGTGGGACCAAGCTGGGCTGTGGAGAAGGGGGCTGCGGGGCTTGCACGGTGATGCTTTCCAAGTATGACGTTCTCCAGAACAAGATCGTGTATCCTTTGCCTGCTGGCTGATTGGCCATGTGGGGGCTCCAAGGCAGGGATTAGCTTGTGAGCGAGTGAATGATGAACGTGTGTGTGTGTGTGCACATAGGACCTTCATGAAATCCAGGCTCAGTTTACATCCCATGAATCCTTCACTAGGTCTCCAGCGTGTCCAGGCTAATGTCTAGTCTCTCTGCTTTGCACTTGAGGCCTTTCACAATACACCCCACCTTTTCTCTGGATTTTCTTTCTCTTCATGGGCACATTTATGCAGAGATAATTGTGCACTTCTAATGCTTATACACACTAATTTCTAGATCTTTGCACAAGCCATTTCCCAAGTCTTGAATGTCTTTTCTTCTAGGAGTTTTCTACCTGGCTAACTTTTACTCGCTCTTTAAGATAAGGAAAATATCATCCCTTCTGGGAGCCTTCTTTGACGTCCCACGATTGGGTTAGGTGCCCCTTGCCTGTGGTGGTCGCATTGTTCTCTACACACTTGCCATTAGATATTTAAATTGCATCTTTACACTGCCTCCTGTTTTCCAGATGACTACAAGCACATGATTTCGTCTGACTCACTTTTACTTCCTCAGTCCTTAGCAGTTTGCCTGACATGTGGCTTGCACTAATAACAGATGTTGATTATGTAAGTGAATACGAGTGATGGATAAAGGAGTGCAAGTGAGGAAGCTCTCCCTATGGGGATGGTGCCCCACGTATCCAGGGACTTCACTCTTCTCCCCCCCATTAAGGAATGGGATACATGAGTGAAAGCAGGGAAGGTTCTGAAATTGAAGAGGCTAAGGAAGGACCCTGTGGAAAGAGGTGCACCTGTTGGGTCTGGAACCTGCTAGAAATTCTTGACTCAGCCTCCAGGGTAAGACCAAGTAGGAGGTGGTTGATAATGACCTGGCTCCAACTGGAAGACCTAGGGTACACTGCTACCTGCAGGGGTTTGAGCCTCATTTAGGGGGTGAGCTTCCTTTGTCCCTAACCCAGAGTCTTGGGTAGAGTGGTAAGGAGACCTGTAGAAGAGATAGAATATAAACTAGAGTGAAACGACACAAGCATCCTGAATTGTCCCACACCCTGCACTTGGATTGACTCTAATGACCTGAGTAGACAATGGAATGACCTTAATCTGGGGTTCTAGCCACTTTTCTGCCAATGCCTGCCTGGCCCCCATCTGTTCCTTGCACCATGTTGCCGTGACGACTGTGGAAGGAATAGGAAACACCAAGACCAGGTTGCATCCTGTACAGGTAAGATGGGAAAGGGAGGCTCAGACCAAGGCCATAGACTTGGGTGGGTTGTTGGGGCTGAGTATTGCTGCCTGGGCAAAGGAGGCATTGAGACCTGACCCCAGCCTCCTTTCCTCTCAGTGCTTTGAAGGGGAAAGAAGAAGTGCCCACACTTGGTGCTCCCTCCTGTGGTCCAATTGAATCAGGGGCCTGGGCAGTCTAGCTGTACCAGAACTGGAGGGAAGAGGTGGGGGAGGGTTTTATCTTTGGGCCACAGTGTCCTTAGGACCCCCTCTCCTCAAGATTCCAAGTGCTCTGTGTTCCTGGATAAAAAGTCCACCTACTCCTTGCTCTTCCCCAAGATCCTCCATTGGATCTTTTACCTTCACCAACAGACAATATAAAAGTAGGTGGTGAGGCCTCCACTATCATTAAAATAGTGGTTAGCAAGGGCTGAAGAAGAGAACAGAGACACGTGAGTGTCCAACTAAGGCCTGATGGTATCAGGCCACTTGAGAATGGACTGAAATTGGCAATGCTTTGGGGAATCTGAGTAATTTGTGGAAAGAATCAGAACGTTCTTAGGCAAAGTGGGATGGAGCCCACATGGGAACAGAGCACCTTGGGAAGGAAAGGCCAGTGCTCCCCAGTGGCGGGAGGTCTTGGGAAGATTATAATAACAGAAGGTGCCAGAGCCAGGCCCAGGCCTGACTCCTCCTTCAGCCATTTGCTGTATAGTCACGCCTTCCCCTTGGAGCAGGGCCTCTGGTTGAGCAAGTTGCTGGTGTCCCCCGGGAAGAGAGCCTTCCTGGTAATGTGAGGCCAGAGCAGGGTGGGGTAACATCGCATCACTAGGGTTTAATTTCTTAGGCAGGAAAAAGGGAAATTAAACTTGTCCAACATGCAAGAGCTGTGAGAGGGTTAATTAGGGCTGATAATTTCCTTCAAAACAATTAGATGACAGGAAGAATGAACAGTTTAAACTCAGAGATCTTGTCTAAATAATCGAGCCAAAACCCTCCCTTTCTCGTGGCACAGGCCTTTTCTCCCAGTGTTCCTAATTTGACTCCCAATAAGCTGTAGAACCTGATTCCACTTCTCATCCACTAACTGTTGGCTCTTGATGCCTTATGATGCCTCTCTGCGTGAGCACCTCTGGGCTCCTCCCTAATCTCTCCAGTGCCCAGCACTCTGTCCCTGGTCCTTCCTTGCCCATCTTCACCTCTTCCCTTTCACTTGAGTACCATCCACGTGCAAATGGCACTCACACGTACACCTTTGCTGTTGACCTATCAGAGGTGAGAGAGGCATTTCCAGTTGCCACTTGACATCATCAAATTTCAAACTCAACAAAGTAATTTTTTGACTCACTTTTTTCTTTTCTTGTCTTCATCCATCTGAGTCAGTGGGAAAAGCATCCACCTAATTGCTCAAGACAAAAATCTAAGTGTCACCTTCGATTCTTTCTTTCATATAGTACAATGAATCCACCCAGAGGTAGTACCTCTTCTAACTCCAAAACCCTTCACTTTCTCTCAGTTTCCCCTCCCACTGCTCGTCCACCAAATGGTGATCCAACCACCATTGCCTCTTGCCTGGACCACGCCAGTGTCCTGGTCCCCTACTTCTGCTCTTGGCCCCCTCCAAACCACAGCTAGAGTTATTCTTTCAGAATATAGATCATATGTTCTGCTGAAAGTCCCCTGAAGGCTTCCCGTCACACCTAGCATCAAAATCCAGATCCTGGCTTGGATTCTGAATTGCTGCAGGACCTGGCTGCTGCCCCTCCCCCAAGCCAGCTCTGCATCCCCCTAGGTTTCACCTGGCTGACCTTTTAGCAACTCCAGCACAACAGGCTTTTGTACCTGCTGTGCTCAGAGAAAGAGCACTTCCTCTTCCTTTTTCCTGGAATACACTTTTCCCTGCTCCAAATCATATTATTAAATTCAACTTCATGGTTCCCTTTTCAGAGAGGCCATTTCTGCTCACTCTGAGTAGTCACAGATTGCTCCAGGTCAGGTCACGCTGTTTCTCTGAAGAGCACTGACCTCCACCGGGAACGTCTTGTCTGTTTTTGTCAGTCTTTTCCCTACAGGACTTGAGCCTCCCGAGACTCCTGAGCTTCTTCTCCCTTGCTCTGTCCCCAGTGTCTTTACCTTGCCTGGCACCTACGAGGTTCTCAGTAAATATTTGTATAGTGAATGAGTATATAATCAGTTCTTGAATAATGTCAATTAAAAATATCTTTTCATTAGAATGTTGATGAGAAAACAATTCTGGACTGGCATCAATCCAAATACATTACTTGAGGCCCTGCTTTCTTTATGCGTTGTTTTACGTAACTGTGACAGTTTCCAAGAAGCTATTTATAAGTAAGGACTTAGTGTATATGCTAGGCATTGGGGACATGATATTCTAGCAAACTTATTTAATGTAAGAAGAAACAAACAGTGAAATAATGTGGATGAGTAGAATGTCCCTGTAACAAAAATCTTGCAGGTTTGAATGAAAATTCTGTGACATTCATTGCATAGCAAATTCTTTATGACACATTTCCCAATTCTTATATCCTCACTGGACTTCAAGTATTGCCTTCACCTAAGAATACATGATATTCTAGTTTGGAATAAAATGGATCCAGTGGTTCTTAAATGCCATCTGATTTTGGATTGTGTGGTAGCATGGTTAAAAGAACATAACCCAGCTCTTACATCACCATGTGTGATCTTGGGTAAATGTCTTAAGTCTCCAGCGCTATGTGCCCCACTGTTCAGTGAAGGGAATGAAGACGAGAAGCCCCTTCTGACTCTGAGAGTTGCTGTTCTTTGAAGGGGCCTTCCTATTAAGAATGGACATTGGTTGCCTGTCTGTTGGATGCGAGGTAAAATATTAAGTTACAACTTATTGGATTCATCATCTCATTGGAACCTCACCACAGTTCTAGATATAAGTACAAGGATGGTCCTTATACAGACCAAGAAACTTGGCTCAGGGGAGCTAGGTAACCTGGCTCTAGGGTTTGACCGTGACTTCACACTGTCAACAGATACTGGCTTCAGGTGTGCCATCAGGGAGCCTGGGATGGGCTTTACCATCGCAGTTGTCTGTGTCATCTGTTTTAGGAGCGGATTGCCAAAAGCCATGGTTCTCAGTGTGGCTTCTGCACCCCTGGCATCGTTATGAGCATGTACACGCTGCTCCGGAACCAGCCCGAGCCCACCATGGAGGAGATCGAGGACGCCTTCCAAGGTTCGAGTGGTGGAGGCAGAACGGCAAATGGGGCTTTGCTGAAGTCATGGCAGGTCTGGGGTGTTAAAGTTACTGTACTTGGGAGGAAAAGCTCAGGCTGCTCCAATGTGCCGGCTGAGCCCCACTGGAATGCTGGTCCTCTCTTTGCTAGGAGAACTCTAGATGGTCTGCAGACCTGGAGTTCTCTTGTTTTGGCTCCCCAGGTGTTGTCCTGTCCTCCCCTAGTGCTGGGTGGGAAAGTACAAGTGGCTGGTGCAGAGGGAGATCACTTGGGCACTCCACAGAGGCTGGGATCTTGTCTCCTTCCCTCTCAGCTTTCACCAGCACAGGAATCTGCCGGCGAAGGCCAGCCGTGAGGAAGGTAGTCATGAGTCTGAGCCTGCGGCAGGAATGAATTTCCTACTTTACCTTTTGTTAGGGGACCCAGGAACCTGGACCTGGTGCCTGTTCCTCTGAACTGAATAGAAAAGGCTCCCTCACCATTCACCATTTCAATTGATCATTTATTCAGTCAGGTGTATCAGGTCCTATTGGATGTCGGCTGAGCCTATTCTCAAGGAATTCACTCTGTAGGGAAAGAGACCTTATAATGTAGTTTAATAAGCTCACTGCTAAAACTGTGACTAGGCACCCTGGGAGCACTTAGGAGGGCCACCTGTTTCCGTATGGGTATTCTAGGAAGACTTCCTGGAAGAAGTGATAGATGTTTTGAAGTCAGGAATACGAGGAAGGGGATAGTCATGCACAGGATATAGAATGTGCAAATAGAGTATCTAACTGAGCCAGCAGGAAAGCCACAACCCCCTCATCTACCCTGGAGCCTGTGCTGACAGGGCCGTCTTCCCTTTCACCCCCCAGGAAACCTGTGCCGCTGTACGGGCTACAGGCCCATCCTCCAGGGCTTCCGGACCTTTGCCAAGGTAAGGGGGTGCTCAGGACAGCAGCAGCCCTGCTCCTAAAGCAGTAACACCTGGAAATCACAGTTGGGAGGGGTGCCAGGTACTTCTGGATTACAGAGAAGAAAGACAGGGGTCAATCAGTAGATCTTTCTGCAGCAGCTACCTGGTGAGGTCTGCATGGGAACTTGGCTTCCAGGAAAGGCCTGAAGAGCCAGTTTCTGGAAAAGCACATTGCCCAAGAGCTATCTTCCTCCAGGACATCTGACTTGGCAATTTTCCTTGGAAACTGGCATGCTCAGTCATGGCTCAGGTGGCATTTAATAACAACCCAACCCGACTTGGCACTCATGCCCTTCCAGCTTCCCTTTCCTGGCTGCCTCCTGCAGTTGGCATTCTGCTGAGCTTATGAAACTGTTAATTAGATCTCCAGTCAGTGAGTGAATCCCCGCAGTGTTTGTGTACCTTTGGGTGAGAAACCGCAGCTGGGATGTGCTGGTGTTGATTATATAAATGGATGCATACCTGCCATCTGCAAGGACGATGGAGGGCTGGCCTCTCCACTTCGCCTTAGTCTCCCCAAATTTTACCCGATTCCTCAACTGGGCTCATCCTGACTTCAGTCAAATGGCCTCATCTTAATTGTTTTTGGCTTTGGGTGAGAGTTTCCTGTTCACTGACCTTTAGGGACGTTGATAAAGGAGTGTGTCCAAATCATTCCAAGGGGTGGAGATGGGTCTGTAAAGATGGAAAACACCAACCACATCCTGGCAAATGCTGTTGAGAATGAGGTACTAGGAGGTGTGGGTTTAAATGGAAAGGACTGAAAGTTTACATTTGGACTGTACATTTACATCTACAGTCTGCAGATCTGGGTTCTAATCCCTTCTCCTCACTTAATAGATGCATGACCTTGGTCAAATTTCCTTGTTTCTAAAATGGGGATTATAATAGTACCTGGGTTAGTGTGTTAGTGGCAAGAACTTCTTATAGAGTCCACAGAACTTTATAAAGCACATCTTAAATATCTAACAAACTATATAAATTATGCTGAAACTTTCATTCCATTATTCAAAACTTGTGCTTTATGAATTGCTCAGACTTTTCTGAGAACCAGAGATCATTCATCTTGCCCATATATTTACTTTATAGGAGATTTCTCAAGGAGATACTGTCTAGTCAGGGCAAGAGTTCTTTAGAAAGAGATGGCTCTCTTTTTTGCATCTAGTGTTCAGGGTCCAGCAGGGCTTTGAATGTAGCTGACAATGATGCTCCTTCACAGATCAGAGTCCTGTCCCCATAGAAATGGTCCTGCTGGGTGGGGTCCCTCCATCCAGCTGTGGGCAAGGGTAGAGCAGAGCCGAACCGAGTGCTGGCCACCTCAGCACCCCCAGTCTGCTTCTCTAGACTACCCTGGTTGTGGCTGGGAATTTTCGTCGCTTTTGTTTCTTAGCACAACGCCAGATTCTGGGGTGTTTCCTGAGGCCTTGAGTTGAGACTCCAGCCTTTTCGAGCAGCTCAGTCAGGCGAACAGACTCCCTCAATGCCTTGTTTGGAGAGGCCCCACCAGGCACTTTGCTGTGCTCTGCCACCGGCACCCTGAGATTCCTGAGCCAGTCCCCTCCCCATCGGTGATGGCTCTTCAGGCCTGAATGCAGAGCAGGCCACGGTGAGGGATGAAAAGTGATGGCTCTCTGAAAAGAAGTGCCTATTAATCCCCGTGAGGCCGTCAGGCCCACTGGCCCAGACTATCTAGACCCAGCACTGCTCTTGGCAGGAGGCCCACAGAGGCTCTGGCTGAGGAGGCGCCCAGTCAGGCCCCATAGAATTTGACTGATTAGGAAGTAGAGGGTCTTGAGTGTTGAGAGGGCCAATGGGAGCAACACTCAAGGAGCAAAAGGGGCACAAGGATATGTTTTGATAAAGTAAGCCCTAGCTTTTATGAAGAAATTTTCTTTTTTTTTTAAAGATTTATTTATACATACAAGAGCTGGGGTACAGGCCAGAGTCCAGGGCGGTGAGAGGATTCACCAGAGACAGAGTGGGGAGTAGAACAGGTAGACTGACTGAAACACACTGCTGAGGGGAGCAGTGGGTGAAGCAGGAGAGGTCTGCTGTGCCATGTGGGTTTCCTCCCCCTGGCCGGCAGCAGGGATCGAACTTGTGCTGCAGTGACTGCGGTTTGCTTCATAGTGTGTTGCTTAACCCACTGAAAATTTTAATTTTCTTAAAATTAAATTTACCTGCTGCTCCTAGGACATTCTGTTGTTTCTTCATGAGTTATTTAATCTACATTTCATTTAACAATCCCTGAGTTATTTTACTTAAACCAAGTGAGGGAAAGTCGTTAAAGCAGAGTTTTTACCTCAGTCTGGGGCAGGTGGGTGAGCAGTTGGGATCTGCTGTTCCCATAGATCTGGGAGGGGTGTCAGATCTAGATTTCATAGGGTGCTAATGATCCAGGTTCTTTAGCTTTTGGGAAAACTCTGGAAATAGTTTTGTACAAATGTTGGTCATCTCTCTAGGATGGTGGATGCTGTGGTGGAAAAGGGAGCAACCCAAACTGCTGCATGAACCAGAAGAAAGATGACACAGTAAGTGGCCCTTCTCTGCCTGGGAGCCCAGGAGCCAACCTCAGGGCTCCCTGCACTCACGACAGCGGTGGCCGCAAGCAGGAGCAGTTCCCTGCAGACAGGGAGGCGGTGAACATGCACAAAGCCTGTGGACCACTGGCCAGTCCTCCCTGTTCCTGCTTCCCAGAGCAGCCTGCCCTCCACCAGCCTCTTGTGGGCTGCAAACCAGCTCACTGGACAGAGGGTTGGGTTGGCCCACAGTGTTTTCGTGAGGAGATGCTGCATCAGCCATTTGTTCCCTTTTACAGCAGATCATTCTCTCGCCATCTTTATTCAACGCAGAGGAGTTCATGCCCTTGGATCCCACCCAGGAGCCCATCTTCCCCCCAGAGTTGCTGGTAAGTGATGCCCCAGGGAAGGAGACATCCAAGTCTCGGTGCTGTGAGCCCTGGAAACCTGTTTTCTTTCATACCCACCGGGATCCAGTGCCCTCCTTGGCTACTAGGGTTCAACCTGCATTTCCCTCCCTTTCTCTCCCAGAGGTTGACTCTCTCCATCACGTCATCCTACAGGACCCCACACCTCTCCCTATCTCCTCTGGCCCTCTGAGGACAGGGACGCTGTGAACAATAACAGACACCCTAAAGTATTTGCTGACCTCTTGGCTAAATCAAATGTAGATGCCAAAGCAATCCTTCTCACTGCAATCAGCCCATTTATTTAAAATCGAGAGCTGTGTTCAAGGGAGGTAGCCCAGCCTTGCAGCTCTGTGTGAGGCCCCTAACACCTACGTTCTTACCTTCCTGATTCTGCTCCTTCACGCCAACATTATGGCTGGGAAAGAGTCAAACTGTTACAGGGCAACCCTAATATAAAAAGGCTTTCTCTCACCCGCACACTCAGAAGACTTTTACAATAAGCCTCAACTTTAGGCACATGCAACAAAAGTTATTAAAGGGTTTTATTTACAAGAGAAGGGAAATAGCGTAGTGAATAACACAAGGAGAGAGAGGGATACAGATCCGTGTATGTCCTACCAGTTCCTTGGAGCTGGAACCCAATGGTGCGCTGAGAGCTGACTTCCAAGGAAAAGAGAGAGCCCCAAGGCCCACATGTCTGCTTTTATACCCAGCCTGGCTGCTTAACTCCACTCTCAGGTCCCAGTGATCCGCTCTTAGATAATGACCTTATGGGGTTTGTAGTTCTTGGATTTTGTAGGTCTGGAGTGGGGGTCGAAGTTTATAACCTATTGTGTAATCCATTTAGTAGGGTCTATCCCTGCTAACAACCACTCAGGGATGCTCAAGTTTCTCAGGTGTGGGGATGCCGAGCGTGTGAGGATTTCCTTCTCACAAGCCAGAGGGAGCAGCTTCAGAGCAGGCTGCCACAGCTCCATCTTGAGATTGTGAAACCTTGAGAAAACTCAATTTGATTTGGGGATTTTCTCTCCCAGCCCAGTGTCACCCCTCACATACTAAAAGCTGCCTTCTGTTGAGTTCCCTTCCGATACCGCTTCCCTCATTGCTTTGTCCCCATCCCCACCTTGTCCACTGTACCTCCTGGAGACAGTGGGGCTGGGGTGGAGGTGGGGTTCAGTTCAATGAACCTGGACCACTGAGGTCAGGACAGCAGTCTGTGGCCGGTGACCTTCAGCAGGTCCCATAACCTTGATCTCCAGGCTCCTCATTTGCCGTAAGACATGAGGCTGTTAGTGCCTCCTCTACCAGGGTCTTCCAAAGACTCAGTGAGGTCACGCTACATCAGCTGCACCGTAATTCCTGCCTCGGGACAGGGGGTTCCCCTCACTCTGGCCTGACCATGTCCTTTCATCCTGAATGCCATACTAAATCAGTAGAAAAGTTGATCCCATTCTGGACTTAAAGCAGTTTATCAGGGAGTGATGGTGGCAAGGTGGAGACAGGGCAATGAATAAACTGTCTTTTCCAGAGGCTGAAAGACACTCCTCAGAAGCAGCTGTGCTTTAAAGGAGAGCGCGTGACCTGGATCCAGGTTTCAACCCTGAAGGAGCTGCTGGAACTCAAAGCACAGCAACCCGAGGCCAAGTTGGTGGTGGGAAACACGGAGATCGGTAAGAGCCGGGGTGGCTCTGGGCCTGCAGGGAGCCCGGGGACCCAAGTTAAGCCCTGACACTTAACTTCCTGTAAAGACCTGACTTTGGAGTCACAGACACTCGGCTCAACCCCTTGCTAGTTGTGTGAACTCAGAAAAGTAACCTCTGGTGTGGGGACATGAAATGCTTTTAGACAGGCAGGCTTGGGGAGACCCCTGGCTCTAGTACTAAAGGGCGCCCCCGAGCCTGGGGTTCTGTTGGATCTGCAGCCACAGAGAGAGGGCCTGCTGTTACGAGTACAGGGGTGTCCTGGAGTCTCCAGCCTCAGTTTTGTGACACTGTGAGAGGTGCCTGAGGTGATGTGCTCCTTGTCACTGCCATGGCCTGGCAGTCCAGGGAGCACGAGTTATGGTAGAGAATGACTGGCTAGATGGACCTTTCATATGTGACATGTTCCTCATCATGAGTCATACAATGTCCCAGACCCAGTTAATGTCCATGTGGAAGGGATTTTTCAAAAATAATTTCAGGCCACTCTGTGAACTCTGCCACCTCCTCCGTGACCATCCATGGCAGGGGCAGCTGTGTGGGGAGAACATGGACAGGATGGGTCGTGATGGCCCCCATCTGAATTCTTTGTCCTGCGAGCTGGTATTCAATCCGGCCAGACCCTTTCAAGCCTGGGCTGCCCTTCAGAACCCCACACAGTACAGAAGTGGGCAGGGAGCATGCACTGACACTTTTTTATTCTCATATTTATTTATTTTTCTTACATCGTTGTTAATTTTCAGACAGTATTTGATTGCTCCCCTTAGTTCTCCCACCATCATAGCACCTGTGATGTTTCCTTCTATAGATTTTATGGTTTCTGGTCTTACATCCAAGTCTTTTGCCCATATTGATTTTTGTGCATGGTGTGAGAGTGGGCTAGTTTCGTTCTATTGCATGTGAGAGTCTGGTTTTCCTAGCGCTTTTTGAAAAAGATTTATTTATGCATACAAGCTGGGTACAGTTCAGAAATGTGGGAGGTGAGAGGATTCACCAGAGACAGAACGGGAAGCAGGATAGGCAGACTGATTGAAATACACTGCTGAGGGGAGCAGCGGGTCCCCTCCCTGGCAGGGGATCGAACTGGTGCTGCTGTGCCGCGGATGCCTCACAGTGCAGTGCTTAACCCGCTGTGCCACTAGGGAGGCCCCCTCCCAGCACTTTTTATTGAAGAGACATTCCTTGTTCACATTATTATTACTATTATACCCCAACTCTGATAACAACTCAAATACTGAAATGTGTCCACTGTCAGCTGTGTGATGTGCATGAGAAGCTCAACCTCTCTAAGCCTGTTTATACACAGAGGGAGTCTGCATTGAAGGCTCCTGGACATATTTTAATAACTGTGTTTTCTATTAGTTACTACACACACACAAACACACACACACACACACACGAGTGAATTCAGTTCCATCTCATTTGAATTCTGATAGGTTCTTTTGAGAGAGAAAGACAGTTTTCCAGGTGATGATGTGGGAAAGGAGCTTAGTCCCTCCTCTTGTTCATGGCACCTCTTGGTTCCAAGACATCCCAAAATATGAGAATGTGAACAGATCACACATCCAGTGTGTGGTGGTGGGAAAACGCCCAGGCCTGCCCTGGTGATACGAAAACAGACCTTTGACCTCAGTCTTCTTGTTTCTCTCGAGGCATTGAGATGAAGTTTAAGAATAAGCTGTTTCCTATGATTGTCTGCCCAGCCTGGATCCCGGAGCTGAATTCAGTGGAGCATAGACCTGAGGGTAAGGAGATAAGGGGAGATTCATCTGGAGCCCAGGAGGGGCTGGGATGCCCAGGGAGGGGGTGGCAGGTGCCAGGGAAGCCTCCTGTTAGGCTCTCACTGCTGCCTGCTTTTCCTGGAGACACCTGCACATGGAAGGGGGTGCCCTTCACTGCATAGAGCAGCCTCACAGGTCCAGTGAGCATGGGTCATGAGACCTTCACTTGTTCTTACTCCTGGCTACTCTCATAGGAGTAAGGGAAAGTGGGGGAGAGCTTAACACGTGCAAAAAAATACTAGGACTTTACCCTCCGATAACTGATTTAATGAGGAGAGGACAACTGGTTGTGGCATCGAGAGGTCTGGCATTTTTATTGGCTGTATGGTATCGGGCAAGTCACTTAACCTCTCTGGGCCTTAGGTCCTCATCCACATAAGGACATGAGTTCTGCTTCAGACTCACTCAGGTTGTCATAAAGCTTTATAGAAGTTCTCCAGGCTGGAGGGAGATTTCTGTTATTCTGCGTGTGTGTTCCCAGGAATCTCCTTTGGAGCTGCATGTTCCCTGAACTTCATGGAACAGACACTGTTTGATGCAGTTGCCAAGATGCCTGCCTACAAAACAGATGTGTTCAAAGGGGTCCTGGAGCAGCTGCGTTGGTTTGCCGGGAAGCAGGTCAAGTCGGTGGCGGTGAGTCCCTGTTTGGGGGTCCCCATGGCCCAGGGGACAGGGTCTTGCAACACAAGGCAGGGGGCTTGTCTGGCCTCTGCCATAGACCCAGGAGGCCTCAAACTCTAGGGCTTAGCCCCACCGGGGCTGTTGCTAAAATGCAGATTCCTGTCTCTGCCCTCGGTTGGACTGGGATAGGGTCATACAGAGGCTCCTGATGAAGGTGGTCAGATCCACACCAGATGCTCACTCTGTGACAACTCAGTCTTCACCTGTGAGGTTGGATAGATGGAGCCTCCTACCCCTTTTCCTGAACTTTGCTGAGACTATCGGCAGGAGGATGAAAGTTGGGTTAGGGGGAAGCTAAAATGGGCAGGGGGGAGTTTCAGAGTTGCGAGGAGAGGAGGGTTGGGTCCACCTGTTGACGACGCACTTCAGCCTTCAGATTAGCTCCCAGATTCTCAGTTTGCACACACAGGTGCCACGTGAGGCTCACAGCAGTTGATGGTGCTGGGAGGGAAGCCAGCCCTTCCTTCCATTTTTTGCTTTTTAAGTAATGTCAAAAAGCGGAACAAAGTAAAGTAAAACAGCCTCTCCCATTTCCCTCCCCGACCCCCTACACAGGCCATTTTTTTTAAAATCAAATGAAAACACTTGATTCACACAAAACATCTGAATATGGATGGTGTATTGTTTTGCCTCAGCGTTTGATTGCAGATGAGACAGATTTGAGAGGCTCTGCTGAGTTCTCAGTTCATCTTTCCTTCCAGGAAGGATTTTGTTTTTATTGTGCAACTGGTTTTCTTCCTCTTTGCTAGTATTTGATTTTTCTTACATTTTTGGCCAAATTGCCAGGAAGCTTAGATCTAGTTATAGTAAACTGTTCATCCTGAAGGCTTCCTCCTTTTTCTTCCTTGATATTTATCATCTATTTCTATCTCGCTCTCTGTGGGCTCTGTGATGAGTCTCTTCAACTCATTCATGAAAAGTTTAGGTGAAATCACATGAACACACCTGCTTGAAAGGGCTGGGTCTGGTTTCCTGACTGGTAAATTTCCAAGCCCAAGTGTCTCAACTCATGTTTGAACATCCTTCTGAATACCCGGGTTCTTGTGATGCCCGTCTCATGTCTACAGGGGGCACAGGTCCTCCCAATGCTCCCAGCAGGTGTCCCTCACCTGCCCTGTGTCTGGACCCAGCTGTGGGGTTTCCTGTGAGCGCTCTCACCCACACTCTCTGCTTGTCCTAGTCCATTGGCGGGAACATCATCAACGCCAGTCCCATCTCCGACCTCAACCCTGTGTTCATGGCCAGCGGAGCCAAGCTGACCATCGTGTCCAAAGGTAAGCTGCCACACACAGAGGTCAGGTCAGAAGGCCTCAGGGGACAAAAGTCTCCCAAGCAAGGTCACTTTCTGGAGAACCCAAGCCCAAAGTTCCGTGATCCAACTTCTAGACTTGGATCCTGGAGGTTACAGGAAGAGGCATTCAGGAGAGCTGGGCCATTTCTTTGTGAGGCATTCACAGCAGGTTCTGTCACTCAGATGTCTTACTTAACAGTGTGCTGGAGCCAGAATGCACTGAAACTTCAGGGAATCTGTGAGCCATTTATTCAAAGTGACCATTATGGAGAATGAACTCACATAAACTTATGAAGGAAGAAATCATATTAAAAACAAAGGTCATAAATACACAAAACTCATCACTTCCAAATTATTTTACTTCATTTGATTACAATCTATGCTCCTGAGGTTATTTCCATCCTGTGTCCCTGTAGAGTGGGGGTGCTCTGTAATAGTGGGCTATAGTGCATCTTTCCTTGTCTGAGGGTCCCCGAGACCTCCCCCAGGTTTGGTGACTGGGCAGGAAGACTCATGATCTAGTCACAGTTGTGGCTACAGCTTATCACAGCAGGCAGAAATGAAGCAGAATTACAAAGGGAAAGGGTTCAGGAGATAAAGTCCAGAGGAAACCAGACACAGCATTCTGGAATCTTCTCCCAGTAGAATCACACAGACACGCATGGTCCCCTCAACAATAAGTTGAGTTGTGAAGACACGGTGAAGTGCTGTCCCTCAGGGGAGCTCCTTAAAGACTCCACACCTGGGGTTTTTGCTGAGGGCTGGTCACATCGCTCTACCTGGTGTGAACCAAAAGTCCAGACTCCCAGAAGGCCAAGTACGTGTCACAGAAACCACACTGTCTGTGCCCTACTCATGACCAGTGAACCACACTTAGCTGGGGCATGGGAACCCTCCTGGATTCATGTTCCCCGAGGACAGGAAGGGCCCAGCTGGCAAGCAGACCTTTCAGGGGCTAGCAGGCCTGCTGTGTCCACTCATGTGACCCCTCTCCAATTTTATACCCAGTGTTATCACTATGGTAGCTTGAAGTTGGCTAGGATAGGAGTTTTATATGCTAGAAACTAGCAACTGCTAGGAATCAGAACTTTTTTTTTGTTTGTTTTCAAGGAACCCACTGTTAAGCATTCACCAGCACATGGTTGCTGAAGGATTTCAGAGAAAGAGGACATTGGTCCCAGCTGTGCAGCTACTCCAGCAGACACGAGGGGGTGAACCCTGCTGGGGTGTCCTTTGTTATTCACATGGTCCCTCTTCATCTTGCTTCTGCACAGGCACCAAGAGGACACTTCAAATGGACCACACCTTCTTCCCTGCCTACAGAAAGACCCTGTTGAGTCCGGAGGAGATACTGCTTTCCATTGAGATCCCTTACAGCAGGGAGGTAAGGTGCTGTGCTCTGCTATTCCTGCTGGACAGCAGACAAGGATCCCAGAGAGAGCCTCAGGGACCATCTTAGCATCTCCAGCTTTAGACAGATATTCTTGCCTCTTAGCCAACTGTAGTCCCTTCTGGATGAAGAAAAGTCTCAGGGTTGGGGCGCAGGGCAGTGATGATGAAACCAGACTGCTAGATGTGTGACCTGAGTGAGCCTTTCTGAGCCCCAGGTTTCTTGGCTGTAAAATGGTGCTACCCGCTGTTCAGATTGTTGTCAGGACTGAATAGAAGTAATCCGTCAGGTCCCTGGCCACTGTCTCCAGCCGCTGGCCACTGACAGCATCACAAGTCTAAGGACACATGCCCTGCTGGTGATGTTTCTGTCCCAGGACAGGGGAAACCAGGCTTCCTCTGGTGAACACTGGGGCTTGCATGCTGAGTGCAGAAGCTGCTTGTAAGTTACACTCTGACCTGCTGATCTCGGGCTCCACAAGCGGTCAGTTTGCTGCCCTTGCTCTGGTTGGCTTGGGTGCAGCCACCCTTCACTAGTGGAGCTTCTGTTTGGGCAGGTTGGGAGCCTCTGGCCTCCTGCTCTTGTTCTGCAGGGCCTGTGGTGGCTTGACCTGGTGCAATTTTCTCATCTCTCAGAAGCTCCATATTATACGATGGCTTTTTGGAGAAAGAATCTGTGAGAGGCTGGGAACCAGTTCTAAAGGAGAGGGAGAAGGGTTTACCAGAGCTTGGGCTTTATCGAGTGTTGCAAGGCATGCTTGGCCCTTGCTAATTTTGACCTGTTTAATGAACATGTTAATTGAATTAGAGTAATTATGTCCCTGAGGTGGTTTCTTAATGATCTCCTAGCTTGTCCTTATCGGCCATTTGAGCCATGAGTCCCAGAGTTTTGTATTTCAAAGATCAGTGGAAAATTGAAAACCTATGAGACAGGGAGATGAGGCAGGCATGGTACTGCCCAGCTTTTGTTTGGCCAGGTAGGAACACAAACATGAAAAGTCACTTCAAAAGATTTTTTAAAATGATTTATTTATTTATGCATACAAGAACTGGGGTACAGGCCAGAGGTGTGGGAGTGGTGAGAGGATTCACCAGAGACAGAGCCGGGAGCAGAACAGGCAGATCAACAGAAACACACTGCCGAGGGCAGCAGTGGGCGTGGCAGAAGAGGTCTGCATGCCATGTGGGTCACCTTCCTGGCCGGCAGCAGGGATCAAACTCGTGCTGCGGTGACTGCGGTTTTGCTTCATAGTGCATTGCTTAATCCACTGCACACTAGGGAGGCCCTTCAAAAGATTTTAATACTTGAAGTTAGAAGAACTTCTCAAGAAAGAGCAGTTCACCACCTGGCACATTTCTCTGCACCTAAGTCAGATATCACCGTGGACTGGCACGTCCTGGAAGTGAGTTGCTGAAATCCCTTCCCAGAACTGAGTTCAAACTCAGAGTTCAATGCCTCCTGGGTCACCTTTGACCCCAGGAATCTGAACTAGCTTTACCACCAAGGGGATCTCTGTGGCTTCATTGAATAGAAGCTTGGGGCCAGTTTGGACCTCGACCGTGGGCCTCATGTGCCTTCCCAGGGAAACTTCCTCACGGCACCTGCCTTCCATGTTAATCAGACTGTGGTTGCAGCATGATTTGAGCTTCAAGTGGAAGCTACATAGAAAGGACTGGAAGTCAGATGGTTCTCACCTGGAAAGTAACTCACACTCTCCTCCTACCTGCAAAGACAGTGCCTCACTTGGACCCAGTGGGAACCTCTGGTCAGAGCACAGAAGCTGTGTTCCATAAAGCAAGATTTCTTTTTGACTTTAAATTATTTTTTGAGGTAACATTGGTTTGCAGCACTGTATATGATTCAGGGATACAGTACCTGTTCAGGTGTGTGTCACCACACCACACCCATCAGCAGAACCCATAGTCCTTTCCCCTGGACTGTTGGGCCCCTCCTGCCTTGCTTCCACCACTACTTCCTCCCTCTGGTAGTCTCAGTTCCGTAGTCAGATTCTAGGGTATGTTTTGGTTTGGTGTCATCTGTTCCTCTGTCTATACACAAGTGAAATTAACCAGCATTTCTAACCAGTCACAGCCTGGGGGGAGAGACAGGTCAGAGAGCAGCTGTGGAGAACGAGAGCTGAGGTGTGTTTTCAAACGCCCTCTGACATCTCATTGTATCTGCTTGCGAAGCAGCCAGGCCTGGAGAGGTCCCTGTACCACCTCTGCCCTGCCCACCACCACCCTTCTGGAGAGCCTGGTGGACACAGCTTGGGGAGACCTGGGGGGTGCAGAGTCTCTGAGGAGCCTCTGTGAGCCCCCTTTCCTTCCCTAGCTGTTTGGTTGGGCACCCAGTTCTTTGTCCCTGTCTTTCAGTAAGTCTTCCCCTTTCCCAGCTCTGTGAACATCATCTGGCACTTTTTCTAGAAGTGAGATGGTCAGGTGTGCCTGGGTCTTTGACCCTGCCTCCTTGCCGAACTTCGAGGGGAGCATCACTCCACTTACGGCAACTGTGCACTCCTCTGTCAGGTGGGCTGCACCAGCGGCAGACACCGCAAGCCAAGATAAAGACGGACCTTTCTTTTCTCTGACAGGGTGAGTTTTTCTCAGCATTCAAACAGGCCTCCCGGAGGGAAGACGACATAGCCAAGGTGACCTGCGGCATGAGGGTCCTTTTCCAGCCGGGAAGCACGGAGGTCAAGGAGCTGGCCCTGTGCTATGGTGGAATGGCTGACAGGACCATTGCAGCCACCAATACCACGCGGAAGCAGCTGTCCAAGTGAGAGCAAGAGCAACGTTCAGAGGCTGCGCACTGCTCCTGTCATGACCATTTCACTGCTCTTGCTACTGCTGCCACCCCTGCTGCTGCTCGCTGCTCTGGTGCCGCTGCTGCTCTCCGCGTCCTCTTCCCCCTGCTGCCAGGAGACTCACTACCGCTGCCGTACTAGCACTAGCTACTGCCGTTAATACTGTTACTGCTGCTATCGCTACGACGACCGCGGTACAACTGCTATTACAATCCTATTTCTGTGACTGCTGCTCCTTCTGCTACTGCAGTTACTGCTGCACTCGTGACTATGCTGCTGCCATTATTACTGCTCCTGCTGCTATTGCTATGGCTGCTACCACTGCGATGACCTGTCTTGCTGCTGTGGCTACTGCTGCTGTCACGATGGCTACCTGTTGTCTCTCCTACTACGGCTGTGGCTGCTGTTGGTGTTGCTGGTAGGGCTTCTGTTGTTGCTACTCTTCCTGCTACTGCTATTAGTGCTATTACTGTTGCAACTACTACTACCGGTACTGCTCTCAACACGCTAACTATTGCTACTGCTACTGCTGCCACTATTGCTAATAGTAGTAGCACCACTATCAGTACTGCTGCTATTACTTTTACTACTAGTGGTGCTGTTGCTACTACTATTCACCTGTTTCTTCTACTGATGTGGCTATTACTACTTTGGCTTTTACTGCTTTATTACTGTTGCTTCTATTATTACTGCTTCTGCCACTACTAATATTACCGCTGCTAGATTGCTGCTATAATGATCACTGTTGTTCAGAGTACTTTGCTGCTGCTATTACTGTGGTTACTATAGCTCCCACTATTACTGTACATCCTACATTATTATGGCCACTGTAAAGCAGCGATGGTAGCAGGCAATTCGCAGGCACTATCCTAGGTGATCTGTGCGATAACTGCGTAACATAGACAAAGTTTAATTTTGAGGTTTGATTCTTGGATTCTTGGATTCTAATTCCTGGCTCAAACATTAATTACATGAATAACATAGGTAAAATTATTTAATCTTCATGCCTCAGATTTTTCATTGGTAAAGTGAATATAAAATTTTTCCTACTGCACTTCTAATTTTGTATTAAAAATGTTGATTCACTTAAAGCACTTAGGACATTGCCTAGCATGTTACAAGGACTCAGTAGATAGACTGCATTATTTTTGTAGTCTGTCTTGCAGTTTCTATTTCTGAGCGTGAGGGTAGGGAGGCTAACTTGCCGAGGTTCTCAAGGATGTAGGTCACATAATTTCAAGTATCTGGGCCAAAGTTTGACCTGAGGTTCACACGACTCTGAGGCCTGGAGCATAGCTCTGCACACAAGTAGTTCCGAGGGCCATGGAGGCGTCTCCAGTGACCTGTCTCTGCTCTCTGGCAGGTTCTGGAATGAGCAGCTGCTAGAGGATGTGTGTGCAGGCCTGGCGGAGGAGATGCAACTGTCCCCCGACGCCCCCGGTGGCATGGTGAACTTCCGGCGCACTCTCACTGTCAGCTTCTTCTACAAGTTCTACCTGACGGTGCTGCAGAAACTGGGCAAAGATGTCACAGAAGATGTGAGTGTTGGGGTCTGGGCAAGGAGCACTCTTCACAGCACTCTTTTTGGGAATTTGGGAGAGTGCTATAGATGAGGAGGCAAATTTGCTCTTCTCCCCAGGACATCTAAAGACAGGAGCAGGGGTCAGAGAGAGCCCTGGGAGCCACCCAGAAATGGGAGCCAAACTGTGAGGCAGAGATCTGGACTGGGAGTCAAGGAAGTGGGTTCTTTGTCACTATCTCACATGAAAACTTGAATAGATCATGGCTCTAAGTCTTAGTTATAAGAGCTGCACAAAGGGGGTGGGTAGACAAGATGACATTTCTACAGCTGATCAATTGTGACTTTATACTTAGAATGGGCATGGAGAGAACAGAGAGTATGAGATGAAAATGTCAGGTGGGGCTGCTTCAGCTGGGGAGAGGGGACGTGTCCCCTACAAGGGTGTGCATTCAGGGAGGGTGCTGGCTGAGGGGGGCCCAGCTCCTAAGATTTGTCCAGCAACAAGCATTGACTTTACACCTTTTCTATGCTGAGGTCACACTGGGCATTAGGGTGCAGCCCAGAGTGGCAGAGAGCATGGTCAATAAAGGCCAGCTTTGCGTGACAACTGAGGAGATGGAGAAGAAAAGGTATCACAGATTGGGGGACACCTAAGCAAAATCCCTTCTCAAAGTACTTATAAGAGTATTTTTTCCCTGTATTATAAAATAGGACATATTATAGAAAACTTAAAAAATACAGAATTATATACAGTAAAGTGAAAATCATCCGGCTTCTGATTGCAGAGGAAACCATACTATTATTTTTATTATGCTTATCTTTCTCCTATGTTTATCTGTCCATCTGTCTGTTGTTCTGTTTGTCTGTCCCATCACTCTCTCTATCTTTCCTTCCATCCACCTCACAATCTATTGTCTTCCTGTCTTTTGGTCTGGGTGTATGTTTTCTAAACAGATTTGAGGTCATGCTGCACAGAGTTTATTCTCCCCTGATTCCATTGATATTATATTCCCCACATCATTATTTCTCACAGAATTTAGGAGGAAAGGGAAGACTTTTCCAGGAAGGTGGGAGAGAAGGTCATTCTAACAGAAAGAGCATGTAACGTCAGTGTGGGGAGGAGGGAAACTGTTTGGGGTGCTGGAGGAAGTGTAAACCACTCAGGTGCAGGCTGCATTGGGGGTGGGATGGGATCTGAGGCTATTAGGAACTGAATTCTCAGAACCACACTGGGGTGTTACAGATAGCACTGGAAGGAGAATAAGATGAAGAGAGAGACACAGATGATGCTTTCACCACTTGATAAAAATCAAGGATGGGATTAAGGATAGAAATTGTCCTAATCCCCTGTTATCTTGCCTCTGCAGAAGTGTGGTAAACTGGACCCCACCTTTGCCAGCGCTACTTTACTCTTTCATAAAGATCCTCCGGCCAATGTCCAGCTCTTCCAAGTGAGTACAGTGGGTGTGTGGCTACTGTCAGGGGAGCTTGCAGGTCACATCAGAGGATTCTGACCTCTGCTGAATGACCAATCCCTTTTGTATGTAGGTGCCTACAGCTCCTTAACATTTGCATGAATATGCAGGAAGAAAATGACTGTATTAATGTCAATGAAGTTATTTCCCTCTTTGCCACCTAAATTTCTATCTTCAGATTACTCTCCATCTGCCCTCTAATGAAATTCTTCCCCCAACCCCATTTTGTCTTTTCTGTCTCTGCTGTGAGACTAATGTATAAAACCAAGTATTCTCTTGGGCATATAAAAACAAAACAATCATCTTCTATCAATATCAATGCTAGATAAAGAGTCAGCTTTTCCTGTAAACATATTGGGTTTTGTAGACCATATAGTCTCTGTTGCAACTCCTCAGCTCTGTCATTATAGACAAAAGCAGCCAGAGGTGGTATATAAGTGAACTTATGGCTGTGTTCCAATAAAACTTTATTTATAAAAATAGGTAGTGGGCCAGATTTGGCCCTTGTGCCACAGTGTGTGGACCGCTGCCCCAGAGTGTTATGGTCCAAGAGTGTTAAAGTCCAAGGCATAAATTCTGGGTCCTGCCTGCCTGGTCTTGAATCCAAACTGCTATTTCATTACTGTGTAACCTTGGACAAATTCCTTACCTTCTCTGTGTCTCTTGGACAAGTTGGTAACATCCACCCACATGTGGATAATTGTGGCGCCTGTTTCATAGGATGCTTTGAGGGTTAGATGTGTGCATAAAATAGTTTAGATAGTTCCTGGTATATATATAAACATTCAGTAAATATTGGCCACTATTACCATTTAGTAAAAAACTAGTACATTTTAAAAAGTACAGAAAAATAAAAAGAACAAAATAAGAATCACCTAAAATCCTACCTCCAAGAGAAATATCATTGTATTTTTGCTTTTTCCCATTTTTCTTATGCATATATGGGTGTATATATATTTCTAACATCTGTTTTTCCTTATGGAATTTGAACACACACACACACACACACGCACACACTATTTAATGTCCTGTTTTTACCCTTAACATAGTATTCTTTCCTTCTAATGTATGTTTCCTTCTAAAAGTATGTTTTCGTAGTTGCATGCTATTCCATTATGTGGGCAGTCTATTTACCCCCTCCCCAGTGAATGGATCTTTGGAGTCCTCTCTTTGCTCTCTTGTTCCTGTGCATAGTGATCCATGACCACCCTTTAGTCATTTCTTATGTACCTTTCTGTTTGTGTCGCCCCTTCTTCCCTCCTCCCGCCCTCATACCCGCTGTTCTTGCTCCTCATGTTTGCACTGTCAGTGGGCAGAAACTCTCCATCCTTTTCCTGGGTCTATAAGGGAACAGTGTCCTCAGCAACTCGTCCTGACTGGTCACCATGGTGTTCTAGGAGGTGCCCAAGGGTCAATCTGAGGAGGATATGGTGGGCCGGCCCCTGCCCCACCTGTCTGCCAACCTGCAGGCAACTGGGGAGGCCGTGTACTGTGACGACATTCCTCGCTATGACAATGAGCTGTCCCTCCGACTAGTCACCAGTACCCGGGCCCATGCCAAGATCAAGTAAGTGTGAAAATGCTCTTGGGGAGGAGGGGGTAAGGAGCACCCTAACAGGCACTGGAAACATGCAGATAATGGGTTCATCCTGTGCCTTGCAGTCTAGAGGAGCAGGTTGTGGTTCACCCTAAAACCATTGTGATTCTGGCTGGGTATTAACTGAGGTGTGGGTTTTAGGTGTAGCTCTCCAGAATGAACACTATTTGTTATAATTGTGTTCCCTTGGACTTGGAGACCAGAACAGGGCCTAATACAAGGTCCATGGGCCCAGCCTGTTCATCCTGTATCCCCAGCAACACTCAGCCCAGTAACCTTCATATAACCTTCAAAAAATATATATATATACCTTCAGTAACCTTCAAATATATATATATATATTTAACCAATGTTTGTAGAATAGGGTAGGATGGGATAGGATAGAATGGGATGGGATAGGACAAATGTAGCTAAGAGAGGGATGAGAGTAGAGGAAAAACTGTAAACATGAGGACAGGGTTATTCAATCTGGTGACTTGGAGTGTCTTTCACTCCAGCTTTCTGGGTCTGGCCCCTCACCTGTTCCTTCTTACAGGTCCATAGATGTGTCAGAAGCTAAGAAGGTGCCAGGGTTTGAGTGCTTTCTCTCTGCTGATGATATTCCTGGGAGTAACAAGACTGGAATTTGTGGTGATGAATCAGTCTTTGAGAAGGATGAAGTATGTCTTGAATTTTCTTTATATGAAGTTATCAGGTTTTCAGAAAAGTCATGATGTATTTTTCTCTATGTTTTCTGTGCAAAAATGCGTAGTAAGCATTTAACCAAGCATTTTCCAACCTCCCAATTATATAGTGAGACTTTAAGTTTTGACTTCTGCTCATTCCTCCAAATCCCTTATCTTGACAGATTATACATTTGCACATACTGTGGCCATACTGCCATGGGCTAGGATTTTGTGAAATCAGTAAAGGTATAAATTTGCCTGGTAGCATTTTTAATTTTAACTTAATATTTACTTGCTTATTTAATTGATGACTGCTGTTTGTTCCTAGTAAAGTGACTCTAGGCCAAGTGATATTAAAACAAGTTTGGTGATTATATTCAAACTAGTAATTGTGTTCTTAGGGTAAAAGATTAAGATCTTTTATTAAAAGAAAATAAGAATATATTCACAACCTAATGAGAAAAGACTCAATACCACTAGTCTGTGTATTGATAATTCATGTACATGAAGTTTCTTCTATTGATTTCAACTATATATGAGTTCAGTTAGGGTAATAAAGTTTCCAAACATTCAGAACAGCTGCTAGAAAAATCCATATTCTTTTTTTTTAAAGATTTATTTATTTATGCATACAAGAGCTGGGGTACAGGCCAGGGTCCAGGGAGGTGAGAGGACCCACCAGAGACAGAGTAGGGAGCAGAACAGGCAGACTGACTGAAACACTGCTGAGGGGAGCAGTGGGCGAGGCAGGAGAGGTCTGCTACGCCATGTGGGTCCCCTCCCCGGCCGGCAGCAGGGATTGAACTCGTGTTGCAATGGCTGCTGTTTGCTTCATAGTGCTTTGCTTAACCCACTGCGCCACCAGGGAGGCCCCGAAAAATCCATATTCTTATAGGTTATTTCTTAGACAGTCATTTTGTAATTTTAATACAGGTCCAATGCTCCAAATTAGAGGTGAGTAGGAATTTCTGAAGGGCAAATTCACCCTTATTACTGATGTAAAAGTTATGGAGATAATAAGAACAATAAGCACAAGACACAAGGACTCCAAACAAAAGAGTATTTGGTAGAACAAAATGTTTACAGACTTTAAGAGCTCCCAGAAGCATTATTAGAATTATGGTTAGAGAGAATCAACCAGGATCAACAACCACTGCATGAACTAATTAAGTCATAATTTGATTGGGTCCTCAAGAGATAATTGTCAGAGGTAGACCTGCTAAATATTGCCTCCTATTGTCAGAAACCTCATATTCCAAAGTGATAAGTAGGTTTTCCATTGCTTTTTATTTGAGGGCAAGACAGGGGGTGGTGGGGAGATGTTGGAAAAAAATATCCTTGGAGAAGATCCTTTAAGCTTTTACTAGCATTGAATTATTAAATAAAAATGAGGTAGTCATCATTATTGCTATAAATCTAACGACAAAAACACTGGTTTATGTGCAAGGCTAGGAACCAGCATTTGGGAGCTACTATTTTTGGGCATCTAAAGTATAAAACACATTGCTGTCTTTGAGAAGCTTTAGGTATAATTTGGAAAAGAGAAGATATAGAAAGAAAATAAAACTGCCTATCAGGGTCTCAGATCGGAGTCATGATCTGGGAACTAGGCAATTGTGATCTTGCCATCTGGTTTTCCATCTCTTCATATGAAGGACAAGGATGTTGGAGCAGATCCGAACTGACAGATATGTTTCATGGTGCCAAACCTCCCATTCTGCTGTTCATGGCAGACATCACTAATCAATCACCACATTGTATCCTGGGCATTTTTCAACAGGCTGCCATTAACTCATCATCATTGGTTTCTGATATGAAGCAATTTTGTGATCTTCAAGTTCTATTACAGTTCTTCTGATTCTAAATACTTACGAAGAAGTACACAATCCCAAGGAGTAGGATAAGGAAAGGCAAAGCCTCCAGGGTTCTCCTAAAATGTGCCTTACTAGGAAATAGTGAGGACAGGACTTCTTTTGCCTGTTTTGAACAACAAAATAACCTGCTTCATGAGGAACATGTTATGTTCTTTAACAGTTTGGCTCTGTTCCTAGGTGACTTGTGTGGGGCACATCATTGGCGCTGTGGTTGCTGACACCCCGGAACACGCACTGAGAGCTGCTCTAGGGGTGAAAATCACCTATGAAGATCTCCCTGCTATCATCACAATGGAGGTAACTGAGAATAGGCTGCCAGAGAGAGGGATGAGCTCCTTGTCCCTACAGCCAACTTTGTTAGGGCCCTGTAAGGGAGATTAGAACAGAGGTAGGATTTGCCTGGATAGATGTTTAAGTCTCCTGGGTTATGTGATCCTATGAAACCTTCCCCATCGTGATCCTGGGTTTAGACAGCCAGACTGAGGTCTACCTCCCTATTTTTCAGTTTCATTTGGTTCCTGGAAGACTTTTCTTTTCTTCAAATCTAGGGTTGTCCACCTATATCTGAGGAAATGGAGGAATGGGATGCCTTGGGCTACATATGAGCTTCCTTTAAGTCAAAGCTTAAAGAGATGCATGTGCAAAGAGGCAACAATTCCAAGAGCTTCTCTTATGCTCATTGGAAATCACCTTCCTCCCCCTGAAAGCCAAGTCACTGAAGCTTCTTTTTGACCCTTAGGATGCTATAAAAAACAACTCCTTTTATGGATCCGAGCTGAAGATTGAGAAAGGGGACCTCAAGAAGGGGTTTTCGGAAGCAGATAACATTGTTTCAGGTATAGCTGCACCATGCTACAGCAGGGATGGGTTGACCCTGTTTTATGAATGAAATTCAAGAGCCATACCTTGAGTCCTGGGGCAGGGAAATTATTTCTTAACAGACAATAACAGAACAATACATGGCTGACTGGGCAATAACTTTAGGCATTTCAATCCCTACTCACTGTCTCTAGGCTAGAAATACATCTAAGTAATTCTAGGGAGAAGATAGTTTGTTGGATTTGGGAGACTAGGAAAGATAATGGCCACAGTTGGCTGGCCTTGAGTGTGCCGGCCTCTGATCACACAAACTCCTGGCCTCCCCACCAGTCTGAAGGCAGTCCTCACTTGTCCTCAGCTAGTGCTCTGTCCCCTGCTCCCTTCTCTGCTCCCCATCTCAGTGTGAAAATACATGCATAGCTCTCACCCCAGGACAAGTCTGTTGCACATCATTAAGTTACTAAGTCACTCCAACAGGCCTGGTAGCTTCTGGAAGATGCTCTTGTTTTCGGCTTGCTAATCACATCGGCTAATTCATTTTTACCTTTTCCAACACTTTACAATGATAGATTGAAAATCTTTGACTTCTACTGGTTGCTGTGCAAAGAGAGCTTCATACCCAGTGCATTCATTGTTCTCGTTTCTTTATTGGGGTGGTGGTTCAGCTCCCACATGGCTAAGACTGGGAGTCACTTCTTAAGCCGCTTGGAGAACCACAGGGTTCCTTGACAGCAGTGGCTTCTGTGCAGGGCACATGGCCAGTACACTCTCTCCTGAAGCCACCTTGCCCTCACTGAATAAGGGGCTCACTGTGGGGGTCTTACCACTTCCCCAGGTGAGCTGTACATCGGTGGCCAAGAACACTTCTACCTGGAGACTCACTGCAGCATTGCTGTCCCAAAAAGAGAGTCAGGGGAGATGGAACTCTTTGTGTCTACACAGAACACCATGAAGACCCAGGCAAGTGTCTTGTGGGGCACGAGGAAGCTTGTGACAGGACAGGAGTGGTGGTGTGGGAAATGGGGAGAGGGAGATCTGGGCTGGTCCAGAAGTGATTTGAGGGTTGTGGTCCTGTCACTAGTAAACTGGTACCAGCTCAGCTGTCCTAGCCCCAGTGTCCTCGTCTATAAGCCAGTATCCAGTAGGTGGTGGTAATGAGCGGAATGTTGACACGTGGACAGAGCCAAGTAAGTGCCAGCTTTCTCCACTCCAGGGCTCTATGGCCTTGATCAAGCCACATCTGGCTTCAGTGTCCTCATCTGTAAATTGAAGGGGTTGGACTAAGAGATTGCTACAGGGACCGCTGAAGTATCTGCAGCAGTTCGAAGACCGCCCCTTTCTCTACTGTCTGTAATAGGAGAGTGGTTGCTAGTGTTTTGGGCAGTTGGTCCCACCCACAGGACCTTCCAGCTCCTGGCCAGATGAAATGGGTTTTGGCTCTGAAAGTGTGCTATGACCCACCGCTTGTGGGTTAAAATCTGTGTTAAAAACAGTGTCTGAATTCAGCCTGCAGTGACTGGTGACCACTGGCCCCAGGACCACCACCCAGGGCTGAATGGGTGCGTGTGTGTTTATTCTCGAATCAGGGGAATTCAGAATTCACAGCTGCACTTAGGCTGGGCATGTCGGGCAGTCTCCAGGTCAGGCCCAAAGAAGGCCCAGGTGACTCATTCAGTGCAAATTTCTTTCTTTTGCCCACAGTCCTTTGTTGCAAAAGTGTTGGGGGTTCCAGAAAATCGGATTGTGGTGAGAGTGAAGAGAATGGGAGGAGGCTTTGGAGGGAAGGAGAGCCGGAGCACGCTGGTGTCCACAGCTGTAGCCCTGGCTGCAAACAAGTGAGTCCTCTCAGCAGGCTGTGGGAAAAATATTGGTGGCCTCTGCCAGGGAGGCTTCTGGATTTCCCCCTTTGGGAGTAGATTCATCTTGCTTTGAATTTTCTCTAGCCTCTTATTTTAGAACTCTTGGGCATGGGGTGAGGGTAACATCCCTGGTTCTTTGTGTTCTGATATTTGTATCAATATTTCTTTTTTTAAAAATTTATTTACTTATGCATACAAGAGCTGGGATACAGGCTAGAGGCATGGGAGGTGAGAGGATTCACCAGAGACAGAGTAGGGAGCAGAACAGGCAGAGTGACCGAAATACACTGCTGAGGGGAGCAGCGAGTGAGGCATGAGAGGTCTGCTGCACCACATGGGTTCCCTCCCTAGCAGGGATTGAACTGGTGCTGCTGTGCCGTGGATGCTTCACAGTGCAGCAGTCAACCCACTGCGCCACCAGGGAGGCCCTTTGTATCAATATTTTATCTCCCCTTTCTGACACTGAGGCCCCCAAAGATGAGGCCACACCTTACAGGTGGACCTACTTTGTCCAGCTGAGTACCTAGATGGCAGAGCGGTGCTGCTTGTGTGTGGGTGAAGAAGGGCTACCTTGCAGTTTTCATTCCTGAGCCTCCCAGAGCTGGGCTGCTCTGGATGCTCCCAGCTTTCTTACCTCTTGTGTCCCCCTCAGGACCGGCCGCCCCGTGCGCTGCATGCTGGACCGTGATGAAGACATGCTGATAACTGGCGGCAGACATCCCTTCTTGGCCAGATACAAGGTTCTAGATATCAGCGGGCTGTGCAGGGCAGTCATCTCACTGAGGAAACCTGGGGGCAAAGATCTAGATGTCCTCACTTTTTCCAGGACTACCTGGAGTTCAAACAAGCAATGATAATGAGAGAAATTCAAATGGGCCAACAGCAGCACAGAGGGGTGAGGGGGGGAGTTGGGGAGCTGGCAGGCCACCTCCCCGGTGATGTCACAGGGTGGTGGTCACACCCTGTCTGACTTGAGTGTGGTCGTGATCTCATCCTTGTCTAAGTTGGCTCAGAAACAAGATCTGTAAGCAGATCTGGAGCCAATCCATCCTATAGGATGGCCCCTGTTAATGTGTTCATGACCTGACGTAAATCAGGATTGCTTAACAAAAATTCCCCAGGCTGAACAGGTGTCAATTGTTGGGACAGGCACCAGCTCTGCCAGACCCTGTCTCTGTGGGACAGTCCCGTTTCTGGGCTTCTTGGAATAACCTCTTCCTGTTCTGACTGTGCGCCTAGTTCCTCTCTGCCTGGGTGCTTTGGCACATCTCCCCTTTGGCCTCTCCTGACTGTCATTCATGAACTCCCAAAGGGATTGTATTTCTCATTCCCAAATCCTTGTGGGCTCCAAGAAAGCAACTTGGTGTTTTGAGGTCCCACTTTCCTCACTTGTGATTGGCCTGGAAGGTGACACTGATGTGACATAAGATTCAAGAGGTAGAGGCACCTCATGTGGTGCAGAGTATTACTGTATTATTTGCTGATCAGAGCTATGAGGAGAGTCTCTGGCTTCTCTTCCCAGGTCTCTTCTCCTGGCCTCTCTTGACCAATGTTCTTCTTTCTCTAGCTGGTGAAGGTGGGAGCTCGGAGCAGTAGAAGAAAGGGGGACTGTGGGGAGGCTGAGGCGCCATGGGCTGTCACTGGGGAGATGCTAGCTCTTCTCTCTCTTACCTCTTTGGTCCTGTGATCCCTTGTGCTCACCATTTCTTCATGGTCTGGTCTTGATCTTTCCATTTCTTCCAGGTAGAAAACGGGAAGGGGCAGTTAGAGCTGGTCAGAACCAGGCTGCTGAGCAATCTCTCCTTTTTGTCAGGTTGGCTTCATGAAGACGGGGAAGGTTGTGGCCTTGGAGGTGGATCACTACAGCAATGCCGGGAACACCTTAGATCTGTCCCAGAGTGTAAGCTGGACCTACCCGCTACACCCAGGGATGGCTGGGAAGTCACAGGCGTGCCCTCTGCTGTCTGTATACGCAAGCACAGGCGTCCTCAATTCTTGCCAATTGCCTCCTAATTGGCCTGCACCTTCAGGTTCTCCACCCTGAGTTAATCTCTAAAGCACAGAGATCATCATATTACTTCTGATTAGGAACACATCCTTTTTTGTTGGAGATATTTTGTCAAGCGAGCAAAATAAAATTTAGTTTTGCCAACCAAGTAAAAAGCTAGTACCCAACTTTATGCAGCATCTGGTGCCATGGTACGCATGTGGGTCTGTGATGATACACTATGGGAAAACCCTGAGAGAACACACACTCAGCAGGGATTGGATGGGATTAAGGGAGCACCACTGTCATTTTCTACTTTACACATTGGTGCTATTTTGAATTTTAAATAAGTTTATTCTCTTAAACAATTTCACTGTAGTATAGTGTACAGATCAAAGTCCATCTACTTGAAGTATATAATGTTTTTCACTGAATTTTAAGTGTCATGCGCTGTGATCACACTCCAGTGTTTTAACATTCCCATAACCCCCAAATGATCTGGAAGGCTGGGCGTGCAGTAAGGAGGCCATTGTGATAGGTCAAGGAAGAATTGTTTCTACCTGAAGAAGAGCAGTTGTCAGAGTACTGGAAAAGATGGGGGTGGGGTTTGCAGCCCTGAAATCTATTTTTGGTGGAGCTCATGAAATCAACATTGTTCTCTCCTATCTTGTTTCCTCTGTTTCAGATAATGGAACGTGCTCTGTTCCACATGGACAACAGCTATAAAATCCCCAACATTCGGGGCACTGGGCGGCTATGCAAGACCAACCTCCCCTCCAACACTGCCTTCCGGGGCTTTGGGGGTCCCCAAGGGATGCTCATCGCTGAGTATTGGATGACTGAAGTCGCAGAGACCTGTGGGCTTCCTGCAGAGGAAGTAAGCTGGCACAAGTCAGAATGGCTTAGCCCACTTGGAAGGGACAGTGGCTTTGTGTATTGGGCATCTCCCTAGGTGCAAAAACAGAGGACAGGCAGGTGCTGGGGTGGGGGAACTGAAAGTTTAACTTTAGTTTGTGCCTCCCACACCCCTTATCTCGTTACCCGCAATGCTTCAGTGTCTCTTTCCTTGGAAGGTGCGGAGGATGAACATGTACAAAGAAGGAGATGTGACTCACTTCAACCAGAAGCTTGAGGGGTTCACCTTGCCCAGATGCTGGGATGAATGCCTGGCGAATTCTCAGTATCAGGCTCGGAGGATTGAGGTGGAGAAGTTCAACAAGTAAGTGCCTGAGGGTGGCATTCTGATGCTGCCTTTGGTTTCATATTCTACAGCCTTTTTACTCAACTCAAAAGACAAAGCTAATCCTTTAATGGGTGACCTATGAGGCTGCTGAGTTTGCCAAACCATCCACAGCCACCATCTCTTTAAAATCCTAATGGGATCTTTAGGCGGGCATCTGTTAGGTTCACAGCCTACACTCTGCATCATAGCTCTACAGCAAGGTATCGTCACACATTTGTGTCTTCTGGGCACTTCATGTTCTAAAGAACAGCCGCCACGACTAAGAGCACCGTGGGATGGTGCTGACTCCATAAAGTGACCTTGGCAGTGCCTCTGTCTCCTTGGGCCAGTGTCATCATCTGCAAGCAGGGATGATTATGCTGGTTCTGTCTTCTCAGAGCTGCTCAGACAACCAAATATGATGCACAGGGTGTTGTCATCTGCAGCAAGCCACCTCTCCTCCCTGGGATGACACCAGTACAACGTCACCTGAGCACTCCGAGCCAGAATTCAGTGGAATCCAAATTCCATTCAGGGAAGGAAAGAGGAGACATTAAAGTGCAACCTCCTAGGGCTGGGCCCTGTTCCAGCTGTACTGGACCCAGCACCCAAATTCCCCCCTTTCTCATTTTGTCTATACAAGTAGACACAACTTAGTTAAGACAACTATATGGGAAACTGCCAGAATGCTTGTTCTGAGTTTACAAAGATGTTGACTGGAAATATGTCCAGGCTGACCTACATATGGTCGAGAAGCTCCTATAATAATGTTCCTTTTTCTCCAGGGAGAACTGTTGGAAAAAGAGAGGATTGAGCATAATTCCTACCAAGTTTGGAATAAGCTTCACACTTTCTTTTCTGAATCAGGTAATTGCTTTATACAATTTTGACCATTTCTGCTGGAATGACATCCTCTTTCCCCTTCTGTTTACTGCAAGGGGGAACCCCTGGTCACCGGTAACAGTGGCTGGTGGAGCTCTTTGCCATTTAAACGAGGTTGAACTTGCGTGTTCCTGTTTGTTTAACGTCATAGAATGATGCAAGCAGCGCAGACTTGGAGGTCTAGGAATAGCTGCTAGTTCTTACCTGATTGTAGAAACAGGGGCAGGTTCTCTGCTGTAACAGGGTAGAGGGTAAAGATATTTGACTCACTTTGCTTTGAGGATAGGAGACAGAAAAAGAATTTTTGCAAACTTTCAAAGGATTATGTAATTAAATCTTGAACTTATACTGCTTTAATTTTTATGTAGGGTTTCTCTCTCAAATGTTGCTGCTGTTTTTCATGGGCTCCAGTGCTCAAGTCTTGAACTGAGTTGGAATTTATCACATTTCGTGTCTGCTAATATTTTCCTTAGGCCGGAGCCCTGATCCATGTGTACACGGATGGCTCTGTGCTGCTGACCCACGGGGGCACTGAGATGGGCCAGGGCCTCCACACCAAGATGATCCAGGTGAGTAGCCAGAGACGAGGGGGCTCTCTCCAGCACTGCAATGTCTGCAGGAGGGAGACACTTTGAGAAACTGAGTGGTGGGACAGTCTAGAAGCAGAAGAAGACCTAGACTCCAGCCATGGCTCTATTGCTCATTCACATGTCACCTTGGGCAAATCTTTCCCACCACTACTTGGCCTCAGTTTCCTCATCTGTGCAAAGGGGTTGGTCAGGGGTTGAGGCCACTTCTGTGCATCAGTTGGGTGTGTTATAGGTATAAGTTAGCTGGTCGTCGTCCCCTTCCCCCACAGTGGGGGTAGCATGATAGAGCTGGGCAGAATCAGCATATACCTGCTGGGCTCAGGGGACTGGCCAAAGTGGATTCTTTACAAATTCAGGGTTAGCTTTAAAAGACACTTTGTCATCACTAGAGGTATTAATTTTTTATCCAACCAAACTATTCCAAAGTTCTGCTTTAAATTCAGACACTGAGTCTCAATAGGACTATAGTGTATGAAATTATTTTCTCATAACAGTAAACAATGAACCTGAATCCTGTCTTGGGGAGAAGGCAGCTGAACCCCATGCCAGTTGCTTTCCTAGAGGGTGATGTTGTCTCTTTTCTCAGGTGGCCAGCAGAGCTCTGAACATCCCCACCTCTGATATTTTCATCAGTGAGACAAGCACTAACACCGTGCCCAACACTTCTCCCACAGCTGCCTCCGTCAGCACTGACATCAACGGCCAGGCTGTCTACGTAAGGAGACTTGGGAGCTGGGCGCAGAGGTCCCTGGGTGGGAGCTAGAATGTCTCCTGTTAGGAACCATTTGATGATAGCCTTGTCTTAGGCTACATTATCTAGGGGAATCCTGTGTTTCCAAATGAGAAGCCTAAAAGAGGCCTAAGAATAATCCCTTCCATCAAAGCCAGGAAGATGAGAGTAGGGAGGACAAGTGCTGGAGGAACACAGGGCATTCAGGAAGACATCCTTCCTTGTGCTTCACTGGTCACAGGACAATGGACTTGAATTGGCCACGAGACAATGGACTGAGTCTGGAATCTGATTATGGGGTCAGCCAGGTTGCATGTTTCTCTGCCCATGTTGGGCTGTAATCACAAATTTGATGGAAGAAGGCACCTCCTTGAGAGTCCTTGAAACAGATCACCTTCTCTTAGCCTAAGCACTGGGCCATGAAGTGCTCTGCAAGTAAAGCCAGTCCTGGTCCCTTTGGCTGAGGCCTGTGGCTTCAGGACTGTCGTTCCTGAGAGGGTGGCAAGCCTGAAGTGGCACCTGGGCACAGCATCAGCGGAGGTGGCCTTTCTAAGTCTCTTGGGGTTTTACCTGGACGGAGAGTTGTAGAGAATTGATGTATCTGGTGTTTGTGGGATGTCTTCTTTAGGAAGCTTGTCAGACCATCCTGAAAAGACTGGAGCCCTTCAAGAAAAAGAATCCTAGTGGCTCCTGGAAAGACTGGGTAAGTCTGAGAGGATCCAAGTTGGTTTTGTAAATGAGAGGGAAATGAAGAGCAGGGTCTCTGCCTGTATTCTGAATAGGAGTGAAAGGTATGATCTAGCCATAGGCAGAGCTGTTGAGATGGGCTATATGATTCTGCCTTTGCTGGGTCTCTTTCTCTATGGTCTTTTATAGCTGAGAAAAAGTTTTGAGAAATTTTCAAATTGTTTTTGAGGAAAATTTTAGATCCAGATCTTGACAATACTGTGGGGGTTGGGGAGTTGACTGCTCTGAGCCTGAGAAGATGGGGTGACTGTTGCACATGCTTCACTGTGAAGTCTTGACTCACTGGGACCGTATACCTCATTGAGCATGGCTTCTTTAACCACCTTCTCTTCTAGCTGTCTTTCCCCTTAACTGGTTCTGGATCTGGGTCCACCGAGATTCCATCTGTGAGGAGGAGGAAAATATAACCCAGGAGCTCATGTCACTCCTGTGATTTTTAGGGGTGATAGAGCAAACACTCATCATAAGAATAAACCCAGTTCTCTGGTTTCTGGAGCAGAGGCCTATATATCAGAAACCCTCACAGGAAGTGTGTGGTGGGAGACTTTAGCATCTCCAACAAGCAGTAATATCAATGGCGGCCCTTCTTGGTATTGGAATGGGAGAAATAGGTGCAATAATAACATATAAAATCTAACTTCATGTAGTATAGTCTCCCCACATTGAGTCACAGAAAATAAGCGATTCCTTGCTGACCTACTTATTTTTCAAAGTTTCACACATTACCTCTCCTTCCTTTCTCATGCTCAGAGATAAAAATAAACACACACGAACACCAAGTGAATATAGGTGGATTCTGATCATTTGGATTTTAGCATGGATTTGCCTGGCAAGGTTAATGTTTTCCACAGCAGCCTTTACAATCTGCTGACCTGAGCTTGGTCACATGGTCTGGCATTTGGAAAAACTCCAATGAAGGTCATTGTTACAGGGTGTGATCAGGAGTTGACAGCCAAATCTCTTGGGTGTCTAAACTGTAGTGAAAAACAAGTCATTACAACTCCACCACCATGTATATTTATGTGTGTCTCTGTGTATATGTGTATTTCTATATACATACATGTATATATGCACACATGTACATACACACATATACCCTCTATATGTATATATATTATACTATTAGACCATATGCATGTATATATGATACGGATCCTAGGGAAATTCTTTCTCCAAGTCTGAGTTTATTCATCTGCTCAGTGATAATAATACTCATATTATAAGGTCATACTGACTCTTTAGTAAGATTGTGTATGCTAAGTACTCAATAGCTTCTGGCACACAATAAAGGGGTAGCTTTGTTATGTTTATTATGCTAGTCATATCAACAACAAATTAAATCTCAGTGTTGGGCTAGTGCTGGGCATGCCGAAAAAGGATCCTGTAGTTAAGGAGAAAAGATAGACAGCTAGATGGATAGATAACTTTATTAATAGGAAAATTTAAATAAAGCACAAGGTTAAATCCCCACTCCAGAGGGCAGCTGGCCAGGGTGGAGAGTGATCACAGAGGACAGGCAGCTGGAGCGGCAAGCTTGAGCGGGTCACTGAGAGGAGAATGGGATTGGGTGGGCATGGCGGAGGGACCATGCCAGTGAAGGCACAGAGGCGTGGGGACATGGGGCCTCATGCAGCACACTATTTGGCTGCAGTGTCACTGAGGCGCCAGAGCAGGGCAGCATGGCGTATCAAGAGGACATCACACAGGCCAGGAGGATGACAGGAGGCTCGGAGACCAGTTAGGATGCCATCACACCCCAGGTTTTATAGATGAGGACGTGGTGCAGAGTTGTGAGGATGTGAGGAGAGGTGTGGATGTGAGTCCCTAGTAAGAAGAGTGAACTGACTTCCAGATGAGGAGGACGGACTTCTGAAAGCTTAGTGCCGGGTCAGAGTTTCTGGAAACCATGCTCACCCCTTCCCTGTGGCCATTTCCTCTCCTCAGGTCACAGCCGCCTACACGAATGCAGTGAGCTTGTCTGCTACTGGTTTTTATAAGTAAGTATGGAGCCCATCCCCTCTGTCTCACAAAATGTTGTCATCCTAGCTGCCCTGAGTTCTGTCAGCCTGTGGTCGGGAGAGCAGTTTCAGCAAAAGCTTTATTTCTTCACAGGACTTACATTAGCTTGAAATGACAGATATCTTAAAATATGGGGTTACTCGACTCGGGGTCAGGGAGGTGAGAGCGTGAGCTGCCTTGTCAGAAGACCCAAGTTCTGGTTCTGCTCTTACAGTGGACATTTTCAATTGGGGACATCAGTGCTTCTCTCTGAACCTGGGTCCTCATTTGTGACACACGGCAGCGAGTCCCTGCCATTCCTCCCTCAGCATGCCCCTGCGGGGACTAGGGGGCCGTGTTCTGAGTTATAGTTGTGGGCCACTTTGTACTGACAGGATTTCTTATGAAGGTTTTCCTTCAAAAGAGTGAGAGGAGGGTCTAGATGGAGCATGTGGGCTTGTCAAAAAATGTAGAATTCAGAGGAATTTATAGTGAGATTTAGAGAAGAGCACCTATTTTCCGCAGCTTTAAAATTCAGTAGCTACAGGAAGAGCTAGAGACTGCTCATCTAATTTAGAAGCTGTAAAAAGATACTGTCGTCTTTGCTGTCAGCTAGAACGCTTTAGCTTGCTCTAGGAAATTTAACGAGCACCTTTTCTTTCACAGGCAATGGATTGGGAAAATAGCACAATGTTCACTTTAAAAAGCCCATGTGAGAAGTATACACACATAAACATTATTTTCCAGTGTTCCCTGCAGTATTTAACCTACACAAACACAAACTAGTGCAGATTTTCTCATAAGTTCCTATCTCATTTTTTGAGCTGATAAAACTGGGGTTACATAAAGAACCTGGCTGACGATGGTGAAATCAAAGGCCAGAGGAGATAGTGTTTTTTGCCCCAGAGAGGGCTTTTCTCTCAGGAGTATATTGATTTTTTTTCCATGCAGATCCTGGTCAGATCAGCTCATATTCTTTCTGTGTAATATGTAAAAGACATAGATACAGAGTATAATAAACTCTGGGTGTGAGAATACACACACACACACACACACACGAGCACACTCATGCAAAGTTAGAATTGTATCAGATACTCAGTATTGAAAATGAAAAAATGAACAAGGAACCATCTACTTTTAAAAAAAAAATTATTTATTTATGCATACAAGAGCTGGGTTACAGGCCAGAGGTATGGGGGGTGAGAGAATTCACCAGACACAGAGTGGGGAGTAGAACAGACAGATCTACTGAAATGCACTGCTAAGGGGAGCAGCGGGTAAAACAGGAGAGGTCTGCTGAACCCTGAAAGTCCCCTCCCTGGCTGGGGATCGAACTCTTGCTGCAGTGGCTGTGGATAGCATCATAGTGCCGCACCTTAATCCTTTCTACCACCAGGGAAGCCCAGAGAGCATCTGCTTTTTCTTTCCTCAAAGCATTTCTAAAGGCCAGTGATGAGGTGAGGACCAATGTAAGCATGGGGCAGCTTAGAGACCGCCCCCCGTCCCCCGCCCAGGCTGGCATGAGATACTGATCTTGTTAACTTTCATCTTGAGAAAGAAGAGCTGTCCATGAATGGTAAACTTGTGTGACCTTCCTGGGAGCCAGCACAGGTGGAAGCTTTGGTTTCGGTGGCCTTGAATTCTGCTTCAGTAGATCCCTTGGAGTGTGACTGTCACACACCTTGGGAGCTCAGGAAAATCCACCACCTCTGTGCCATGCAGGCCCAACTTGCTGATGCTAAGCACGAGCTCAGCTATACAGAACAACTCACATCAGGACCACTGGTGGCCAGAGCAGACAAGGGACGCCATGTGCCCGAATACCTGGATTTCTTTAACAGGTTCAAAATATTCAAAACATGAGGAAAACAACTGAGTGAAAAAAATAAGACCTTTAGTGTGTTTAGATTTTTTTTTTTTAAAGATTTATTTATTTATGCATACAAGCACTGGGGTACAGGCCAGAGGTGTGGGGGGTGAGAGGATTCACCACAGAGAGCAGGGA
>JAGFMF010011890.1:79086-107726 GCA_019455555.1 Galemys pyrenaicus
CCCTGGCCGGCAGCAGGGATCGAACTCGTGCTGCAGTGGCTGCGATTTGCTTCATAGTGCGTTGCTTAACCCACTGCGCCACCAGGGGAGGCCCAGTGTGTTTAGATTTTATGGAACAAACTGTGTTTGTGTGCAAGGGAATATTCATGGGCATGTTCTCTTTTTCCCCCAGAACACCCAACCTTGGCTACAGCTTTGAGACCAACACAGGGAATCCCTTCCACTACTTCAGCTATGGGGTGGCTTGTTCTGAGGTGGAAATTGACTGCTTAACAGGAGATCATAAGGTAGGAAGCTTGTAAAATTCAGTAGTGGGGGTGCAGGGAAGAGAAGTAAGTGAATTATAACACCAGTAGTTGATAGAGGCAGAGCTTCTAGTTGGGAAAATAATGTCTTACATTAGAGCTCAGCAAATTTCCTAGAAAGGACTGGAGAATAGATACTTTAGGCTTCCGAGTCCACAAAGACTCTGCCTCAACTACTCACTTCTATCACTGTGGCATAAAAATAGCCACAGACCATAGGATTTGAGGTGAGCGAAAGTGAGTGTGACTGTGTTCCAGTGAAACACCATTTATTTATGCACACTGAAAGCAATTTCATTAGTTTTCACTGGTCACAGCATTCTCTTCTTTTTTCTTCCAGTTATTTAGAAGGTAAAAGTCATTATTAACTGCAGGTCCTACAAAAACGGGGGGGTGGGCTGGGGTCAGCCAGGCAGAGAGCTGCCCCTTCCTTACACTATCTTTTTAGACTCAGGTTCGAAGCACCAAGAACCTGGGAACCTGCCCTTGCTACTCCTGGGTTGGGGCTATTTCCGATGACTGGGAGCTCTGCTGCTCCCCACCCCTGCCAGCTGCTAAGAGAGCAGACTGGTAGTGATGGTGCGGTGGGCTTGGAGGGAGCACGCATGCACCTGCCTGAGTGGCTCAGGCGCTCCGCAGTAAAAGTACTGATGGGTTGGTGTATAGTAGGCGAAGGGTCACCAAGACCCAACTGTTGTTCCACCCCACCTTTCTTCACAAAGTCTCTTGTGTTGTCCACTTCAGAACCTCCGCACAGACATCGTCATGGACGTTGGGTCCAGTCTGAACCCTGCCATCGATATTGGACAGGTGAGGCTTGTGGGCGTCCAGGGTGGTGATGGACTAGTGTGTCCTGACCCTCCGAGGCTCACCGGACATAGCATCTTGCCCCATGCCATTTTTAAGCAGACCCGAATATGGTACCCAGTGAGTCTCTCTTGGAAGGGGACTTAGACAGTCGAGGACCCAGCCTGCTCGCCAGGCGAAAGACCAGTCGATGTGGATTGACGTGCAGGGCACACATACAAACCTCCAGAACAAGATGATGCACTCAGTGTGAGCACAGTGCAGAATGGAGACTGAGTTTGGGGTGGATGGCCAGGCAATGGGGTTTGAGGTCAGAAATTTTCTCCTTAGTTCTCTTCTACTTGGGTTGGCCTTTGTGCTCTAGGAAGTAAATACTGCCCAGACTGGGATGGTAAAGGGCAGTGGGAGGAAGACATGGGTGGAACAAAAGGAGTGAAGAAAGTCATTTGGAAAATAGGAGGTTATTAGACAGAGCTGGTGGAACAGGAGGACCTAGAGGGGGAACTGAGGACTCCATGGAGGCTGAGCTCCAGGAGGAAAGTCACGGTTCTGTTCATTGGTTTGTTCAGCTACCGTTTGGGGAAGGGCTCCAATGGGCAGCTGCGGAGCTGGACCTGCGACACAGGGAAGTCTGGGCTCAGGCCTCCCCTCAGAATGCACTTGTCCCCCTGTGACGCATGGATCACGTGTGGACCAGCAGGGCATGGCAGGCATCCTGAACGAGATCTGTGACCTCTTCTTCCAGCGGGCAGGCAGGTTGGGAGTTCAGAGGTTGGAATCCACTACTCCCAAATTCCTCCTTTCTTGTGGGGCTGCTCAAAAGTGCACAGTCCTGGTCAGTGCTTAGGTGGAATCCCTGCAACCCTTAGCCCTTAGCTTGCTTCTCAGCTGAGGGGAGTCCCAATTCTCCAGGGGCAATGTGGAGGGACACTCCACCTCCCGCAGCAGGTTTATTTTTTAAAAATTGAGTTGTTTCTACTTTGTACTAAGACTTTATTTTTTTTTAAGATTTATTTATTTATGCATACAAGAACTGGGGTATAGGCCAGAGTCACGAGAGGTAAGAGGATTCACCAGAAACAGAGTGGGGAGCAGAACAGGCAGATGACTGAAATACACTGCTGAGGCGAGGCAGTAGAGGTCTGCTGTGCCATGTGGGTCCCCTCCTTGATGGGGATCGAACTCGTGTTGCAGTGCTGCAGATGCCTCGCTGTGCAGCACTCAACCCGCTATGCCACCAGGGAGGCCCCCCCACAGCAGGTTTTAACGGGAAATTACACTCCTGCGCTTGGCCTTTCTGGAATGGCTCACCAGGCCTGAAGCCGCCTTCCCTGGTAATGCCTTTGTTTTGGTGACTCCAATGCCAGGGGAGGGACCAGAGAGGTGATTGACAGGCAGGGGCCAGAGAGGTGGTGGAGGCTTCTAGGTGGGGGTTGGTGCCTGTGTGGGAATTGGTCACTGTCTGGGGGTGGAGGAAGGTAGGGTAACCATGGTCTCGGTCTGCCCTGCAGGTGGAAGGGGCATTTGTCCAGGGCCTTGGCCTCTTCACCCTCGAGGAGCTTCACTACTCCCCCGAGGGGAGCCTGCACACCCGCGGCCCTGGCACCTACAAGATTCCTGCATTTGGCAGCATCCCCATCGAGTTCCGGGTGTCCCTGCTCCGGGACTGCCCCAACAAGAAGGCCATCTATGCGTCCAAGGTACACCGCCTGTGCCAAAACCGCCTTCTGGTCTGTTCGGTGGGAGGCCACAGAGGCGGATGGCGGGGCACCAACCACAAGCCATGTGGGTTCTTGGAGGCTGTCTGGAAGAGAAGAAAGGGCTCAGGGGGGCCGAGGGGCACATGGTTGAGGGGTGGGCTGCCTGCCCAGGAACCAGGTGGGCTCAGGACGCCGTGGTCTCCGTGTGGCTGACAGGCTCTCCTTTGGGTGCTCTTACAGGGATTTCTTAACCCAGTTCTGCTCCCAGCCCACAGTAGAGATCTGACCTCTGCTGTGTCTCAGGTGTCATCCTGACGCTTGGTCCCAGCTGTGCTTTCAGGAATACAGGACTTGTCATGCACACCACAGTCACCTTCTTCACCGCCACCGCCTTAAGACTTGATCAGCCTACCTTAAGGATTGTATTTGTCCTCCCTTTCCTCCCTGTCCCCATTAAGTATGAAAAAGAGGGTTCAAGGTGAACAAAGTGGGTTGCTACCACCCTAGGGCTAAGAAGGAAGACAAATAGTCACGTGTAGCCCACACAGCACACCGCCTGCTCATCTCATGGTGACTGTGCTGTGGCAGGGTCTGGGCACTTTGGGGTCTTTGCCACTGGCTCGCACACTTCAGTGCTGGGGGTCACGGGGGTTCCTACACAAATACAGCTCCGGGGCCCCACTGTAGAATGATCTGGGGTTAGCCCTTGCAACACGCATTTTTCACAAGTGTCCCCAGTGCACCTGATACGGGTGGTGACTGATCTGCATTTTGGGGGACAAAACCGCCTGTGCTAGAAAGTGTTTCAGTTCCTGCCTGTTATCACGTCTCTGTTCCAGCAGACGGTGTGAGTGTCAGTTCAGGCCCTAGATTGTTGCTAGGGTTGCAGGTAGGTTATTCCTCCAACGTGATAACTGTAAGGAAAGGTTACAGACTCAAGTCTGACTTGTTTGGCTATAAAAGATAGCCAAACAATGTAACTTTTAACCAAAAATTCTATTGGCATGGTGTCATCAGAAAATTACAGAGTTAGAAGAAATACACAAAGGAGGTGGAGACATTGGCTGGGTAATACTGACTGCCTCTTCCGCCTGGCTTGGTGCGGCCTACTGGCACTGGCTGGAGTTGCTGACATCACCAGCAGCCCCCTTCTGCCCCCCCCCCCCCCCCCCCCCCCCNCTTCTGCCCCCCCCCCCCCCCCGAGTGGAGGCTGAATGACCCTCTGCTTGACTCCCTGTCTGCTCTGTCCACTCAGGCTGTCGGGGAGCCGCCCCTCTTCCTGGCCTCCTCCATCTTCTTTGCCATCAAAGACGCCATCCGTGCAGCTCGAGATCAGCACAAAGATTGTAATACCAAGAAACTTTTCCGGCTAGACAGCCCTGCCACCCCGGAGAGGATCCGCAACGCCTGTGGGGACAAGTTCAGCACCCTGGTATGAGCCTCTGTGCACCCACTAGTCAGGGACCAGCACCCTCACCCGAGAGCTGCAGGGGAAGGTTCTGCAGGGTGGAAAGTGACTTAGGCTGAAGCACCCTCTTTCCCCTCCTCCCCACATTTCTATGCAGGAGGCATTTCCCGGAACCTAAAGAATAGCAAGAGACACCTTAAAGCTGCAGTTGGCTGCTGGGCCTCCTAGGGCAAAGGGCTCTTGGATGCCTGGTTTTCCCCCACAGATTACATTGTTTGCCACAAAGAAGAGGGTGATGGCTAAAACTCCAGAAGAACCTAGCCTTCAATGCCCACTGCTGGCATTTTCGAGACCCTTGTTTGTTAAACACACTGTGTGAGTTACTTTGGAAAGGTGATAAAAAGCTGAGTGAATTGGCTGGCTCATATTTGTTCTGTGATTACTATGAGCCATGCTGGGACTGGGGACATGTAGGGGCCCTGGAGCCTTCTAAGAAACCAGCTGACTGTGTTGTATATGGTGAATGGGACTACTCTGGAGCTGTGTGCAGCAAAACGGAATCCCTTTGGGAAGCCCCTGTGTGAAGGAGCTGGCCAGATATGGCCATGCTGAGACAGACCTTCCATGTCGAACCTCAGAAGTAGCTGGCGCTGCGCACAGTCTAGCTCTGCCATTGCCTTTGCAAAAACAGCTCCTGTTGAGTTGGCAGAACTGCTTCTTCCTGAGACCTAGCTGCATTTCCTCCTGCGTAATTTATAGGGAATTTGATAGACCTTTGGGTTTAGAGGTAAAGTGGAAATTCATGGGCCCAAAGTGTTTCAGGATTGGGGAGGGAACAGAGAGCCCCAGGACCTCAGTATTGAGGTTGAGGCAGTGGGTGGTCCCAAGTCAGGCTAGCCCAGGTCTACTAGTAGCTTTAGCTGTGGGGTGAGAACCACGCAGACCATGTGTGGCACTCCCAGCCCAGGAGGATGTCCTCAGTCCTGTAGCAGCCTTTCCATAGTGCCGAAGGCCAGCTCCAGCTGAGGCCAGGTTCCCACAGGAGAAGACTGCGTTGGTGAAGAAGGAGGGGAGGGGAAGAGAGTGAGGAAATGCAGACAGGGCAAAGGCATCTCCTGACAATCTCAGCTGAGCTTTATTTATACATTACAAGCAAGCAGTGGGTTTACATCAGCATGTGTACAGAGCAGAAAGATAACATTCATTACATTTTTCTTAAGAACAGCTTGGGGTCTTTATGACCTCTGGCCGAGATTTATGACATATACTATTTCAAAGTAAAGCCTACGTGCAAAACAACATGTTCCTGTCAGTAGCCTAATGTATATGGTCACTTATCAATGTTAGAGGACATAGCAACTTTGTGCAATCACAAGTAAATATTTTGGTTTTGCTCTGAGTTTAAGATAGACCACTAGTCACAAGATCTAAGATCAAACTAGTATCAATACCTAAAAACTACAATAAAAGGAAAATACTAAAATTAAAACCTAAATAATATTCAATAAAAGGAAAATACTAAATTAAAGCCTAAATAATATCTAGACCCTAACATCTAGTCTTTAAAAGGAACCACTAACCTCAATTTATTCTAAATCTAAAATTAATTAGTAATGTTTTTTTGCCATTAGAAAGGTTTTCTATATGTGATTATGATTTAAGTATAACAGAGGCAGGAAGGAGGGAAGAAGGGTAGGAAGGTGTGTGACTTATTTATCACCTGGGAGATACAGAGCCTTCCACAATGGGCCAAGTTACAGAGGTTTTTTTTTTCGGTTCCTGAGGCTAGTTTCCTTTAATAAATGTTTAGGCCTGGGAAACTATCTAATAGCTAACCTTTGAGTTTGAAAAACAACCATATTTCAATTACGTTCTACACTGCCTGGTTTTATGGTTTTCTTGAGTTTGTGTTGCAGTATTTGCCAATCAGTAATTCATCATCAAAGTGCATAGCATCCAATTATCTCATTTGTTTAGCAAAACAGCCAGTTTTACAACCACCCCTGTGAATTATCTTCCAGTAAGCACACATCATGAGACTCACAGAACTGCAATTATAAAGTTAGCCAAAAGAGAAGGAATCCAGCAGGGGCCAGCTTTTGGAGCATCCCGATATCTCAGGAATGTCCCTCATACCCGACCATCGTCAGACAGCACGAGTAGCATGGCCCGCACCACCATTGCTCAGAACTTTGCCACTGTGGTCCCCGTGCAGACAGTTCCCCAAAGCCCAGTCCCTGAGAAGAGCATGGCTGCCTGGCTCCGGTTAAGTTGCATAGATTGCAGAATTCACTCCTTGAAACCAACTGATGCAGAACATCAGATTTAACAAGCCCCTCTGAGGCCCCAGACCTAAAGCAAAGATTCTAATCCAAGCCCCTTTGCTGTGTCACAACACACCAGTGATTTAAAACCCCTGTAGTGGATTAGCGTGACAGCTGACCACACGAACCAGCTGTGCTTCTGCAGGACTGTGTGTCCCACATGAGAAGGGCCCATGTCTGTGTTGGGCTCTCCTCTGTCCAGAGCCTGCTGCACAGGAAGTGCACAACCATGGCTAAGAGATTCCTGGGCAGCTCCAGCAGCTGCCACCAGAGTGGTGTTGGGCTTGGAATGGTGGTTGGCAGCGGTGGGAAGAGGTGACGGGCATCGTACCCTTGGCTCTGGGGAGACCCTCCCCCCAGTGAATTTTCTCTCTTTCCTTCCCAGTGTGATACTTCTGTGCCAGAAAACTGTAAACCCTGGTCTCTGAGGGTCTGAAGGGAAAGCAAAGCCCCCACCCCCTGTGGAACCTTCTTGTACTACCCTGGAGCGTCCATGGAGCAGGAGCATGCCCCGCAGAACACGAATCTATAATGTCGAAGGATGAGAACACTGATTTGTCAAGATGGCAGTTGGGAGACCATTGAATGCATTGGAAGATGTTGATCAAAACTATGATTTGCAAACATAATGATGAAAAAATTCACAACTTTCAGGCCTAAGTGGCTCATATGCAATAAGGATCATTTCATGTCTGTTTTAATCATGTATTTGCAATAGCTTTAACAAGTGCTTGTGCTGTGTGCCTACTGGGGACAGCCTGCAGACCCCAAATGCTGACACTGGCTATGCTTCAAAGAGGATTCCCACGAACCTCCAGAACCTTAAACCAAAGTAATTCTAAATCTGCATGCCTTCCTCCAGCTGCCTTGTCTTCAAACCAATGAGCACATTATAACCTCAGATCTATACGCAGAATTTATAGTGAGACAGTGGGGTGCAATTCAGTCCTCTAACCACCTTTGCCTTGTTGGAGAGAACGCAGAATGAAACAAATCAAGGTTAATTGAATCCTGTCTTGTGAAGCTGCATAAAATAAGATTATGCTGTAACACCAAAAGCCAACCAGCCAAATGACTGAGCAACTACAATGGGCAAGATTTCTTCCCCTTCCACCTTTGTGCATTAAAAAAAAGATTAGTTTAAAAACCTTCATTTAATGGCAGAGTAATTTCTATCTGGATGGAAATGATGCCAACCCAATCAAGATCAGGCAGGGGATAAATAGGTGGGCAACGTGGGGTTTCGCCCCAGCTATGTCTCTAACTATCTTGTGACCTTGGGCTGCCACTTTCCTCTTCTGAGCTTCATCTTACTAGAAAAATCTTTAAAGTCTTCTCTGGCACTAAAAGTCTATAAATACATGACCTGGAAACTCCAGTTATATAAGGGATCTGCAGCAAGCAGACTTGGCTCCCATCTGTGCTGTGAGGTCTAAGCTCATGATCTCTGCTTTGATTTCCCCCAATTTCCAGAGGTTGGAATAGAGAACAGGAGAAAGACAAACGTCCCCTCTAGGTGCTCCCTCGGGTGAGTTTATTATCACTATGTGGTTATCACTGTGTTGGGTGGACGATGTAAAAGTGTTATGCATCTTCACTGTATAAATCAGCCAGCGGTTACCAGACAGGTGCAGGGTTCTGGCCACAGAAGGAGCATAATGAAACAATGTGGTTGAGCTCGACGCTTAATGCCACTGGTAAGTGGAACTGTCACCTGACTGGCATGTGAGAAGTGCTTGTTAATTGTCATAATTGCACAAAAAGCTAATGCTGCCGCATCTGAGCCGGTCTTCAATTTGAGAGATCATGAAGGCCAAACACTCGCAGGCCCTCTCACTCTCTTTCTCGCACTCCATTCCTCCATGTATTCTAGGTAAGATGACTGCAGCCTGAATAAAGCTGAAGGACCTTAGAAATCAAATCAGAATTTACACGGACAGACACACTCTTTCATTGACTTCTGGAACATTCTGGGGCATAGCATGACACTGAGACTTACTGCGAATTCCCTTCTGAGCTTAGTACAGCGGCAAGGCCAAGTGGTCATGAAAATTAAAGCGCTTTGTGGACAGGTCTATCACTGTGTTACTCCGTGGTCATGTCCTCCTCAGAAACCTGGCCTTGCCCTGCTGTCTTCATCTGTAAACTGCCTCATCTCTAGAGAGGCTCTGGGCTTGGGGTGTACACAGGATGACGTTAAGGCCTGTAGTGCAGCAACAGAACCTGCAGAGGGCGGTAGAAGACTGGCCATGAGCTTGACGGTCTCCTCTGCACCCAGCTGCCCTGCACATGTAGTCAGCTACAGGAGGCTGACTTAGGGTCTGAGCAGACCCAGTGTCTTCAAAGGTCTCTCCAAGAACTGGATTTGGAACTGACTTTTAGATTGACAAAAATCTCCGTGGAGCTCCCTGGAGACATGGGTAAGCCATGGGAGTCTGAGCTGCAGATAAGCTGTCTGGGGTGGGGACTGGTGCTGGGGGAGGGTGGTAAAAGTCTTACTTTCTGAGCATGTGCAACTTACCAGGTGCCACATTTAGTGCTTTGTTTACAGGTTCTTATTTAATCCTCCCTGTGGCCTTAAGAGTAGCATTGTAGTCTTTGTAACAGTGAAGAACAAGCCCTCCTCATGAGCAGCAGAGAGTTTACTCAGGGCCATTCATTCCCCCAAAGCCGCCACAGCTTACGAATGGCCACTAGGCTGTGCAGGCGACTCCTGTGTAAACCCCAGTCCACCAGCCTGTCAGAGGGGATGCCGGCAAAGCAGGTGCACCCAGGCTGGCAGAGGCACCAGGGTGCCCAGCCCTTCACCGCAGGCAGGATTAGCATTCTCACATTGGCAGGGCCAGGCTGCTGAACCTCACCCTGCTCCAGAGTGAGGTGGCTGGGAGGCCAGGATGAGAACAGGATGGATGCAGATGGTAGGAGGAACCCCAGGAAGGGGTGAGGACGGAAATAGTTCTAGCTGATTGATTTATGGCTGGAACATCCCTCAGCTGGATATATTTATTTTTTGCTCAGGGGAAGCCTGAAAACTACTCCATTTGTGCCTATTTTGGATCCTGGGGATAAGGCTATTCTGAATGTGCAGCTTCCTTGACCTGCTACGCTTGAGGTCCCTTTGGGAGCGCATGTTGTTAATCAGGGGTCGGGGCCTTTACAATCTTGTCACCTGAAACAAAGCAGCACACTGAGGGGAGTGGAAATTCGAGGCCCATGGGGGTTGGCATTATTTCGGCCCCTGAACTGGCCCTGGCCTTGCACCTCTTCCTCCTAGACCAACTCAGCATCCCATGGATGCTGGAAGAAGCTCAAGTTCTTTGTTGTGAAGCTGAGAATTGCAGGTCCAGAGGGGTGACGGATGTGTCTTGGGCCCCACAGCCTGTAGAGGGAGAGCTAGGCTTGAGGCAGGCGGCTTGACTCCTGGACACACTCTTCAAATTATACATCACTGGTCAAGTGAGCCTTCTCTTCTGCAACCTTTGGGTCAGCTTCCCCAGGATTTAACAGAGCTCTAGTTATACCAGTTGGGAAGAAGATATGAAGAGCTAGGGGCCCAAGATGATGCCGGGTGAGGAGGAACTGCTGTCTGCATTCCTAGGATGGGGTGCTAAAATGGGACTCCTTCTTAAGCCACTGAGGGTAAATGAAGTTTAAAATCAGGCTTTCTTCCACTCTCACCGGGGCTGAGGGCGCGTGAGCACGGGGCATGGGCGCCTGTAGTTATTGACACCTGGGCCAGGGAGCAAGTTGCGTACATGTAAATGCTCACACCTGCGCCTAGTGCCAGAGGGATGACGGCAGAGCAGCTGCATGACCATCAGGGCCACGCTCAGGTGAGTCACGAGATTGAGGATGCCAGAGAGGTGAGAAAGAGCACAAACATCCAGGGGCTGGGACCTGGGCTTCCCTGGCCCATGCCGCCTCCCAGCACACCTCCCTGCCTGGTGTGCCCATGGGCCTGGTTCCCTGAGAGATCTTAGAGGACTGAAAAATTTATTGAGGGCTCCGGGACTCTATCTGTGTGCCCGAATCCACAATGCACCTGCCCTGTGCGTGCTGGCACTATAGCCCTCTGGTGGGAACAAACAAGAAATGCAAAACATCTCCTTTTCCAGTGGAAGGTGCTAACTCTATGTCTATGCCAGACAGGTAGAGGGGTGGCTGGAAGCTCATTTTGCCACCTTTCACTCCTATCTCAGAGGGAAAAAGGCTTGAAATACAGATTTGGAGAGATGATTTCTTTGAAGATTATAAGCTGTATATATACCCTGCCAAAGAGGAGCTCTATCTTTCTATATCTATACAGAGAAAGAGAATGAGCTTGTACTTAATCTGAAACTTTTCCCCCAACAGGGCAGGGGCCTGTGAGAGCTGCCTGAAGGGCTGTGGTTAGATCAGCATGAGGCAGCAGGGCAGTAATAGGAAGGAGGAAGAGAAGGCTGTACTTCCTTCATTGTCAGTACAAGGACACCAGTGTGGCCACATTGGAGAGAGCCACCCAGGAGAACTCCCTGGAGGGGTGGTAAAGCCTAAACAGAGGATGAGACATTGTTATGCCCAGGGATCAAAGTAACCTCAGTCAGCTTGCTCCATTGTGACCTGTGAAGAAGATGCATCCTTGCCCTGCCTCCTCTTGCAGCCTGCCAGCCCCCACCCCAGTCTGCACACATCTACCTTTCAGCAGGGGGGAAGGAGGCAAAACCTCTACTGTGCCACTGTGACAGCCTGAGGGTGAGACCAAGGGTCCTTTTTTGAGATTGAGCCTAAATGTTGGGTAGAGGGACATAAGAATCAGGGTGCTCAGGGTGTTCCCACTTTTGGGATAAGCTCCTATACCAGCTCTGGAACTAGAGCATATTTCTGAGAGTCTCAACTGAGTGACTGGTTCCCCTCTCCTTCCTCATCTTTTCCTCTAGCACATCCTAGCTGGGTTGGAGACCATGTGCAGTCAATTGTCCTCACCCGAGAGTCTTCAACAGCAAGCTTTCCACTGTGAGCTTTCAATACCGGCCTGAGCCAGTGTCTGAGTACTGCTTCCACTGGTGGCCTATTTCCAGCACTCCCACCCCCACCCCCACCCCCACCCCAGCTGCGTGGCATCAGCAGTTCAGTAACTGAGCGCATATATAGGCTGGCCAAGCCCCTCTGTTCCCTCATTCTCTCTCGGGAAAGCCAAGTAGCTCCTTCGAACCTCTATCTTTTCTCCTGTAAAGTAGGCCTGGAGAATCAGACAACCCTGCTGGGCGGTTGTGAAGATTGAGAAAGTGAGGGGCGCAGGGGGTTGGGGTAAAGAGCACTTTGTAGAGTGCAGGACTATGACCATGACTTCGGAGGTCAGGTTGCTTGGAGACCATGAGTCAGCTTTCCGAAGCCCAGGGCGTGGGAAGATGCGGGAATGAATCCAACTGAAACTTAAGGAGACGTGGGACATGGGGGGACAAGGGACCTGGCTGCTTACAGGTAGTGGGGTCTTAAACCAGGTAGGGCCAGTTCCTGTTATTCCATTTTGGCATGAATGACAAAAATGATTGATGAGCTTGCCTTGGCTCCTCACATAAACATGATTCACCAGCGCATGGGGCTGGGGAGGTGGGCTATCTCTCCATTCCTGGCTCCCCAAGACTAAGCCACACAGATGAGGCTGGAGGGACTAGCCCATGAGGCTCACCCAGCTGTCTGCCCAGACCTTTTGTCAGGAGCTGGAAGAACTTCCCTGTTACCCAGGCTGTTTAACCTTGTCTGATAAATGATCCCCGGCATTCTTATGTTGCCTTGCATTATTTCATGTTCCTGTTGTGGTACACCTGTGAGGTGCATATCACAACTCACCCATGTTACAGATGAGGAAACTGGGGGCACTCAGGGCTGAGGGCAGCTGTGGCCGGTCAACAGGTCTGTTTCTGAAAAAGCCACACGGTGTTCAGTGTTGGGCCTCCCGCTTATCTGCTGGTGCTCAAGGGTGAATAAGCTTGAATCTTTGTGCGTCTAGTCTGTGTAAAATGGGGATGACAATGGGGCTCTCTCAGGAATGTGGGGTAAATAGCATCAGAAAAGGCAGCTGAACTCTCAACTCCGTGCATCACAGTATATGCGGAGCAGACTGAAACCCCGGTCGCCTGAAGCTCAGAGTTTGAGCTTTTGCGATGGAGAGGTCTGGCTCTTTCTTACTTTGCACACTGCCTGGAAAGTGCATGCACACATGTGTCTTCTTACTCCTCCATCCTGGTCGAGTAGAAAAGTTGGAAAGGAGGCGCCACAGGACCAGAAACCTGGCTCATGCAAGGCTGGGAGCTGGAGGTGGGGGTAGAAGTAATCAAACAGTTGTTACACCAGCTAAGTAAAAATCCTTAGGGGCCAAGCTGCAGACCCAAGCTAGTGTCAGAGAGTGTCACTGGGCACAGAGCAGAGGTGATATGGAGACTGAGGGCCATTTGGAATCTCTGGTCCTTTTCAAATTCTACCTAGTTATTCAAATTCAACAAAAACCATCCTACAAAGGAATGAGCCCCTCCCAAAGACTATCAGTGCAGTTGCTACACCAGCACGGAGCAGCCAGCTTCTTTCCACTAACCTTTTCCTTTTGTAGAGCAGCCAGCTCTCTCCCTCCGCAGGGCAGCAGCCTCCCTGCCTGCCCGTGCCTGTACCTGCCGGGGCTTCTCTTCACAGACCTCCCTCAGCAGAGGCAGCTCTCCTCAGGGCCGCCCGCCTGCAGCCACGCAGGCCTCTCTCTTAGCAGACTTGTCCCTTTTGGGGCTGCTCTTCCTGCCCATTTGTGTCTATGCAAGTGTCCTTTGTTCTTCTCTCTCTGGTAATAAATCTGCCCTTTTGGAGACAACTGACATCTCTGTCTCATGGAGAAACTTGCCTGGGAAACTTGCCAGTGACCCTGAAGTGGGAGCGCTGGTGAAACTTTTCCCAGCGCTGGTGAAACTTTTCCCAGCATTAACCCAAGGACCCTTCTCTCCGAACCCAACATCTCCACACAAAAAAAGAATAAAACGACTTCACTGCCAGGACAGCACCTGTTGTGGGAGGCCGACTCCTTTCATCTCTTTCCAGTCCCAGACCAGCCCTTCAGTGCTGGAGGCATTTCCAGATGGTCTCAGAGGGAGAAAAGAAAGCACCCTTGACAATGCCCCCTTCTGCCCAGCAGCTTCCTCCACACCCACAGGAGGCCCTGACTGTCAGAGACTGGACCTGATGCTGGGTATTTGTGCAACAGAATCTTTCTATTTCGTCCTGTCCTTTCTCCATGTTGGAGAGCCACAGGTCTGGAAATACCAAGTGGAAGTTTTTTGTGCTCTTGGAGGTGGACGTAAGGATTTCTTGCAAGGGTCCTGGGCTTTCATAGGTCCTTCAAGATTGGTGGTGTTGGTCCATGGTCGCTGGTGGCTGTGGAGTGGGTGGAGGGGCTCTTCTGTGAGCTACTCCAATCTGACAACACTGTCCTCCCTCACTTCTCCTTCCCCCAGCAGCCCCCGAAGCCTGGAAAGCTTTCTCTTTGGGGTAGAGTTGCCAGTATAGCAAACCTGAGCCTATGAGGACACCGGCTTGCAAGGAGCTCAGTTCTTATTTCAAGCCCACATGGCACGTGCTTATTTAGGGCCAGGGGATGGGCTAAGCCCAGGGCCGCATGGAAAGAGCACGGGCCGTGAGCCTCCTCTGAATGACTCCTCTGCCCTGCCTGATCTGAGTGCTCTTCTGTTGAGATATCACGCACCTCCTGAGCCTCAGTTTCCCATTTATAAAATGAGTAAAACATGCAACACCTACTGTCCGTGTTGCAACGTTAAACAAGATGAACCCATGAAAAATAGCCAGCATGGTGTCTGGCACTTGTTGGGTGCTGAATAAACATCAATCCCCTATTCCAAGATTTTTCCAGCTTCTGTACAAAGATTTTGTAAGTTCATGGCCAAACATGTTTATGCTGTGTCCGTGTATCAGCCATGGCTGGAAATCCTTTTACTGGGGATTCTTTCTCATGTAGCGTGACATGTGCCTGGGAGTCCTCTACTTACTGGGAACTCAGTCTAACAAGGTCCAGGGTGTGGGTTGGTTGAACTTGACAATATCTTAGCTCTCTCCTGACTCTCAATCTTCACCCACAGCCACTTGTCCCACCCTCACAATAATGTCCCTGGACCAAAGTGTCCCCAATTTACTGTTCTACTGACTACGTCTCTTTTCCTAAGACAGCAATTGCACACAACAGTGACCAGAGCTGCCTGCCATTATTGGAGTCTCATACTTTAATGTTTCACCTGGGCGCTAAGAAAATGATATATTTTGTTCAGATAATAGAACTCAAACATAACATTTTAGAGCTGGGAGGGGCACTCAGGGCCTGCCCAGCTCTGTGGTCCTTAGCTGGGAATGATTGTCCCTCAGGGCTGTGTGCTTTTCTGGAGGCTCTGAGGTTGGATCTGCTCCCGCACTTGTTCAGTCGTGGGTGGATTCAGTTCCTTATGGGGGTTCTGATTTCAGGACTAAGGTCTGATTTCCTGGGCTGTCAGAGAGGGCCCTACCTTTGTTCCCAGAGGCCGTTCATATTCTGGCTCTTTTTTTACCCCGTGCTGCCCCTCCAATAGTATGGGGCCGAGTCTCTCCCATGCTTTGAATCACTCTGAATTCCCTCGCCTCTGACTCCAGCTGGAGAAAGCTCTCTGCTTCTAAGGACCCGTGCCATTAGATTGGGCCCACCTGCATCATCCCGGGAATTCTTCCTACTTTGAAATCTGTAACCTAAACAGCACCTGCAAGTCCCTTTTGCCACGAAAGCTAACGTATTTGCGGGACCCAGGGATTAGTGTGGGGACATCTCTGGAGAAATAGTCTGCTTGCCAGCGATGGGTTGAAAAAACATCTGCTGGGCCTCAGCAGAGGCCTCTTTGGGCAGGGCTTTGGAAAGAGCAAGACCAGGGAGGCAGGAAGCTCTGTCAAGTGAGAGCAGCGAGGCTTGCTCTAGGTGTAAACTGTCTAGTTTCTTTGACAGGAAGAGAGGTGTGTGAGTCCCCAGGCAGAACAACACCATCTGAGTGAGAGTGAGGCAGCAGGGTGGGCAGTGCTGAGCCCCTCGCCTCAGTTCTGCAAATGCAGCTACTGGTGTCGCATTTTCACATTTCCTGTGTGGACTTTGTTCCTCAAGATTCAACAGTGTAAAGCTGGGCATCTTCGGTAACGAACTTTGCATATTGTTACACAAAGTCCTTAGCAAATCAGAAGAAGAATGTAACGACCAACCATAATCCTGTCAACACTTTGTTGTTTCGTGAGATGCTTTTAAAACCTAGCAATATATCCAGCGTGCTTCCATGTCTATGAATATTTTTCGTCCGAGTTATTTTGAACAGATGCATGATTTTCTAGTGTCGGGATGGCACCAGGGTTATTTAATCAATCCGCTGACGGTATTTGGCTCACTTCCAAGTTGTCTTACCCTCATAAACAAGGCTGAGATGTACATAACCAGGTTATTTTTATGGACACGTTGAACGAACAGGATGTCAGCAGACTCCCAGCAGGAATGCAGAGGGGAGCCTGGTGTAGTCACAGCTGTGAGGGTGCACGGCCCCTGTCCTGCTTCCCGGGCCCTTGCAGTGTCCCCCTGTGTGTACTGCTTTGTTGTTGACTTGATCCAGCTGCACCCCGGGGGTTCCAGGTGGAACCCTTTTCATCTCAGGGAAAAGGTGCTGATGCTTGGTGTGAGAGGGGTCGGGGTTGAGGCTGTGGAGGATGTGGGAACTCAGCTGAGTGTGGGGCCCCACAGTGTGGGGAGTCCTGGTGAGAGGAGCCTACAGGAAGATAGGCTGGAGCTTCCTGGGACCTTTTGTTGGAGGCTGTTTTCTTTGGAAGGAAAAGAAAGGAAGCGGCCAAAGGCATGTTGTTTCAATAGGATGAAGGGAGCATGAGCAGAGTATTGCTACAGCTACAGTGAGGACAATGAAAATATTTGTGTTTTCTCCACTTTACCCAACTTCTGCTTCTCTGGTTTCACCTCAGCATTCCATCCCCTGCGTCCAGCTTTGAGCTAACGGGAAACTCTTGAAACTGAACTCGAGTCTCATTACTGGTCTGAGATTGCTGTCAGTCTGCTTGGGTTCCCCGTGTAGCCATAATAAAGTAAATGGACGAAGATGAGCCGACCGTAAGTTACCGTTAAAGACCAAGATGAGCAGCAGTTTAAAACCGTGGCTGACTTGAGACAGTAAGGTGGTCCTCTGAGTCCTTTGTGGCTGTGGGGTCTTCCAGCGACTTTTGTGGACATGTGCCCAGAGGCCCACAGGATAGCCTCGCCCTGCGGGGCTGCCTGCCTCTGGGAGATGACTGAGTGGGGTCCACTCTGTGTAGACGTTAATGAGTTTGTTCCCCAAATAACAGTAATTCACTTAATAACTCAGTAGGTATTATAAGTAACCTTCAAATGTAAAGTTTCATACAGACTAAAGGGAGGCTCGGTGAGGGACTTATCAGAAAAATCTTGGCAGTGCCCCATGGGGCTAAATATTAGACACTGAGGAGCCTTGACCTTGAGCAACAGACTCACCTGAGCTCATTATTAAAATGTAGCTCCCAGGCATGCCCTGTAAGAGTTTCTGATTAAATGGGAGGGGGGAGGCAGATATTTGCATTTTAAACAAGCACTGGAGGAAATGCTGATGTAGGGAGTCCAGTGATACAAATTGATCAAGAATGTCCTAGAAAAGAGTGGGTGCTCTGCACACCTGCTGTCAGCATTTCCAGAACTGGAAATGTGAGTTATGGGGGTGGTCAAGCTTGTTCCTGTAGTAGAGACTGGCTCAACCCAGGAGGGCTCTTGATGTTGGAGAAACCTTTCAGTTTGATCCTTGAATTGCAGCGGCTTGCAGAGTTCAGTCCTATTAGAGGGGGCGGGACTGAGAGATGAGAAATTTAGAAACCCAGAAGGACAGTGTGAGAAGAACCCAGAAAAGACTGGAAGGGCATAGGGGGTGTGGTGAAGAGAAAGAAATGCCCATCTACCTAGCACAGGTGTGTACCTGGGGCTAACTTGTCTCAGCCACCACCTGCTACAATGCTCTGAGCTGGGCAAGAACACTTGCAAATGGGGATGTGGTGGCGTGGAAGCTTAACTAGCTAGCTGGATAAGCACTACAAGAGTCAGGATTTCATTCCAGGACCATTACACCTGAGCTCTTGTTTTTTGCCTCGTGCTTCATAAGGTCAATAAATGATATTCAGCCACCCCATCCATCTGTACACATACTCGTCATTTCATTAATTCACCCAACATGAATGAATGAACTGCTAAGTGTCAGGCACGGAAATAGAGACCAGGGACCCATCAGCAAACAAAAAAGAATGCTGTCCTCAGTTTAATAGAAAATATACATTGGGCTACCAATAATTAATATAATTCTTTTACAAATAATTATAAGAATTGAACAGGAGAATTACAGCCGTCCTAAGAATGAAAACAGCGATCTTTATTTAGATTAGAGGGTCAGGAAAAGCCCCTGTGAGAATATGCTATTTAAGCTAAGACTTGAGGGAGGGGTAAGAATTAGTCAAGCTTGAGTATGGGGAAGAATGTTCTGGAACTGCATTGTCCAAAAGAACTTTGTATGAGGAAGGAAATATTCCATATCTATGCTGTCCGATATGGCAGCCAGGGGCACCAGGTCTGGTGAGCACCTGAAATGAGTCTAGTGTGACTGAGAAGCTCAATTTTTCATTATATTTAATTTCAATTGTAGTGACCTTGAGCAATTCAGGAGCTTATGGGCACCCACCCCTGTGCAGCTGAAAACCTTCATATAACTTGATTTCCCAAAAGCTAAACTGCTATCAGCCTGTTGTTGACCAGAAGCCTTACCTGTAACATAAATCAACGATTAATACATATTTTGTAAGGTGTATATGCTATATACTATATTCTTAAAAAAGTGAGCTAAAGGAAACAAATTGTAATTAAGCAAATCATGAAGAGAAAATACGTTTATTCACGTATTTAAAATATTGACATATAAGTCAACCTGCGAAGTTTAAACCTGTGTTGTTTTAGGGTCAGCTGTAATTTCAAGTCGTGCCTTGTGGACATTGTATTGGACACACAGTTGTAGGGCAAAGGCCCGGACTGGGAAAGGGTTTGGCAGTTTGTGGTGGCAGCAGGAAGGGGCACAGAGCAAGTTCTCGATGATTCTGGGAGATGGGGTAAAGGAAGGAGTCCTGGAGCCCTCAGTGGATTTTTATGCTCTTATTATCAAAGGTGACCAGGTACACGGCAGGCGGGGGTTCTCGGCTGCTTTGCTGCTGCTCTGCCTCTTGTTCTTTTGCTCTTGTTCTCGTTCTGCTGGCGTCCTCGTGATGCCGCCCTTCTATGCCTATGTCTAAACCCAGGTGCACCCACCTGCGCATGCTCACCCAGGCTTGCATGCAGAACCGCAGGTGTCCATCATCACACCAATGGCGGGAGGGTGGAAAAGCCTGATAACTTTTCTCTGACCCTACTCAGTTCTAGGAACCTTGAGTATTTGGGTGCATGGGGCAATGGGACAGACTTGCAGGCCTCACGAGGAGCTTCTAGTCCTGTGGTGGGAATGTGTTGCAGCGGGGTTGAGAAGGGGGATAACTTGGTCAATTTTATGTTTTAAGATCACTCTGAGCTGTGTAAAAGAAAAGGGACATGGAGGGTGGTGGGTGAGGGCTGGTGGCGTTTCAGACTTGGGGGGCACTGAGGTCAACAGAGGAGGAACACATCTGGGGAGAGCCCAATGAGCAAGACAGACTGTCTCATGGGACTCAGTGGTGTCTGTATGCAGGAAGGTGCAGGGCGACCTCCGTGCTCAGGGGACATTTAGCTGTGACCTTTTCCAGGGCTCACACCTTTTCCTGCCTGTTGCCAGGGCTGCCTTCCTGTGTGGTCACGTGTCCTCTCCAACCCCATGGTCTCACGCGCTCGCTCGCTCTCTCACACACACACCCCAGCAGAGTGCAGACTCTGCCCATGTGCTGCACACACTCACACAACATGTGCACCTTCACACCACACACACCACTCGCACCCCAGCAGTGGAGTGCAGACCCGACCCAGCCTGGACCCAGCTTGCTCCCCGGTACACGCCTTCCTTCTCACCTCAGGGCCTCCCCAGGGAAGCCCCACCCAATTGCAGGTGGGTCCTGGGGTGCTGACAAGCCAAGAGAACCTGGCTAGTCAGTCCTCAAGGATCCACTGGAGAAGAAAATGCAACAACTTTCCCATTTGCTGGTAACAGCAGGTTTCCTGCTTTCATTAGACTTCTCAGCTCTGAGGAAAAACACAACAGACCTTGGCTGGTTGTTTACTGAGTAAGAATCAGCAGACTGCCTGCATCATTTTCTTCTGGGGCCTTCCAGGCTCCACAGACAGTGCTACTTCTGGGGGCCCTGATTGGGCCCCTCGACGCAGTGGTGCCCAGGGCCACTGGCCGGAGCTTAGTCTTGCGCTCCCTTCTGGAGGCTGCTCCAGCCTGTCCCAGGCCTGGGGGACTTGATCCACACTCTGCTGAGTGCTTGGAGATGCGGCCTGGGGCAGGCAAGGTGGGGGCTCTGGTGGTTTTTTTCTGTTTTAGAACAACCAGTGGGGTGAGAGTTCCTGGCTGTGTGTTTATGGGAGGCCACAGGAGCCCTGAGAGAGGACAGTGAGGTGCTGACTTCCGTTCTGACAAGCTCTCGGGAGCCTAGAGGTGCCTTTCCTCTCTCCTCTGAGCTTGTTGCCCAAACCCAGAGTGCTATGGAGGAGGGGAGGACGTGAGTTGTGCAGTTAAGAGACAGGGACCTGGCAGCCTGGCTTCTAACCTGGGCCCCTGCACTTGCCAATCTGCAAATATTTCCAGAATGTCCTTTGTGGGCATAGCAGTGCTTTCCTCAACCTGGAAAAATTGCTAAGCCCTGGGCCACTTAAGGTGAGAACTGGGAGACAGATGCCAGTCTGGCTCCCAACACCCAGTACACCTGCTGAATGCTCAGGAAGTGAACTGGCCCACACCCTGCTGCATGTCTGTGAGCTTCTTCCAATCCAGCCCCACCTGCAGCACTCCCAGGCCACAGGCACCCCCAGAGGGGTGTGTGTGGGGGGCAATGGCCTTGAGGGTTTTAGGAGGAGGCCTGCGTCTGACTGAGCATCTCCCTCCTCACCAGTCCCGGGCCTCCTGGATACAAACATTTTTTTCCTTCTAGATATTTTGGTGGGGTGCTTGCCTGTCTGGGCACAGCCAAGATATTTTACCCAGTAATCCTGCTGCTGGCAGACAGGTGTGAAAAGAACAGACAGAAGACATCAAGGTCTGCTGATTTAATTATTGCTCTCCAGAGCAGCTGAGTCTGGGTTTGGAAAACTCCTAATGGCAGGTCTTTCTGTGGAACAAGAGCAGACAGTGTGAGCTGTAAATAGGGGTTGACAGGCTATGGCTGGCAGTCATGTTGGTCCAGCCAGTCGGGACAGACACTGTGGTTTCAGTGGCCTTTCTTGCTGGCTTTAGGCTTGGAGCCGATCTCCATGGTTACTCAGAAGGGCCTGCAGCCAGGGTGGGTAGGAGGAGCAGGCTGTGGAAGTCCAAAAGGTGTTTATTCACTCAAACCTTCATTAAGCCCCTTCTGCTTGCCAAACACTGCCCTCCCCTGGGGACACAGTGCTGGCTGGTGAGCACAAAGGTGAGTGGTCAAAAGCCTTCTTCCAGAAATCTGTCCTTTGTTCTTTGCTGGTGCCTGTGCCTGGCCAAGAGTTTATGGAGCAGAGAAAGGCTTTAAAGCCAGATTCTCCTTGAATATCATGTAGAATGTAACCCCAGGTTTTGGTCTGGAAGACCCCATCAGTCAGGCAAGTCTCAACTGCTTTGAATGGCCTCAGGGGCCACTTAAATGGCTGGTGCTCCTGCTACCCCAGATGAGCACGTCTGATGTCCTGTGTACAGCGAGGGGGAGACCAACTGTTTATCTAGAAAGAATGACCTTTACTTCAAATAGCCTCAGGATACAGAAGAAAACTCAAGGGCAACCAAGGCCCCATTTCCTGGGGAGTTTATGTAGAATAAACTACTGGAGTGGTGACCTCTCCATTTGCAGACCGCTTGAGTGCAGATCAAGTCTAAGACCTTTGTCCTGGCTCCAGGGCTGCCCCACTCCAGCCCCCCACCCCCCACCCCTCCCACCTTGCCCTGAGCTGCACTACGGACCCACACCATCTCCCCACAGCCTGCCCTGGGCGTGCTTGACTTCCTGCAGCCCTGAGGGTGTTGCTTTTGCTTTCAGTCACCAGCCTGTGTGGCTGAGTGAAGACCTGTGAACACAGGGTGTGCAAGCCGCAAAAGGACTCCGGCTGGGCACTCGAATGCTGAAGGATCAGGCAAGACACCTTTCTGCTTTGGTTGTCTCAGTCTGTTGTCTTCTCCTGTTTCATCACATGCTGCTGCTTAAAGCCAGCACTGAGGGCTCACTGTGTCAGGCACTGTGTTCACTTAGATTGTTTCACTTAATCTTCAAGATAGTCTTGTGAAGAAGCATCATGGACCCTAGTCTCACAGATGAAGGAACTGACACTTAACAGAGAAGTCTGCTGGTGACAGGGTCCCACCCCCATGGTCTCACCTCAGAACTCCACTCTCAACCGCTGGACTATGTGGACCCTCAAGGTCTGTGTTGTCCAAGTCATGCTCATCTCATTCATGGGCCAAGCTGAGGTTTGTTTTTGAAACTGTCATCCCATTACTTGAGGAAAGTGATTGCTTTTCTCTGGTCTCTTGCCTACAAGACCCAGGGCTCACGTCTTTCTGCTAAGGGGTGAAGTCTTCCAAGTTCTGTAGCCACGGTCCCATGGGAGCCACTTTCTTCTCCTAAATGCCTGGGGTGGGACCACAGAGATGAGTGAGCAGATCTTGCCCATCGCTGCCCCAGGGCGTCATCTGCAGTGGTGACTCTCTGTGTGATACTGGGCAAATTACTGGCCTCTTTGAGCCTCAGTTTCCCATGTGTGAAATAGAAATAAAATGAGAACCCACCTCACAGCACTGTTGGTGGCAGACGTGAGGAATGTGATCACAGCAGAGAATCTGAAATATAATAAGCACTCAGTAATCATGATCTATCGCAGGTCCTGGTCTGTTACAAAAATTCTGAAGTCAAAAGCTCTGAAAATTATATGGTTGGTGTCAGATCTCACTTGGAAGCAAAGCCTATCTCGAAGGGGCACACAGCTATATTTAGAGACACTGATGAGGTGCTGCTCTGGACCCTTTACATGGTATATCTCACAGGCATCATGTGATTTCTCTAAAATCTGAAGAATTCTGAATTCCAAAGCACACCTGTTCCCAAAGCTTAGGATGAGGGATGGCTGACATGTGTGGCATTTCAGAGCACAGTCTATGTTCCCTGTTTGCCTTTCAGTAGCGGTGGCTGCGGACTTTGGAACTCCGAGAGCCAAAACTCTGGAAGGGAAGGGATTGACTCCCTGTTCTCCCAGGAGAAATGACAGGTTGCTATTTAAGGGTAGAAAGAAACTGTGGTATCAGCATCAGCTAAAAGGATGTACTTCTTCCCTCATTTGCTCTTGATCATCGGGGAGTTCCTGCAGGAGGTGGTCAGGACTGAGAATACTCCTTAAGAACCATTTCAATCCTCAGGTCCCAGGACCTGGTGGTCATTTCCTGCTTTTTCAGTCTTTTATTGGGGAGGGGTGAGGAAAGGGGAGCTGAGTGGTTGTTCTCTCTTAAGGAATCTCTGCTTTCGTTGAGGGTACTAGATATGCATGCTTAAACCAGTGTTAAGTGTTAGGAGGTTCAGTTCGATTATAGTATATTAGATTATGAAATCAGTGTTCAAGTGGTAAAAGAGCTGGTACACCCTATAACTCTAGGAATCCAGAAAGGGACCTTGAAGGTGGGGGAGTTAATCTAGGGCCAGCTAATTCTAAGAGAGCAAGTCCCAAGGAATGGATGAGAAAGAAAGGGAACTGAGGTTGGAGTGGAGGAGAAGCAAGCAGCTGGACTTCAGCCCATGCTCCATGTTTACTAGCTGTGTGTCTTGGCCAATTTGACAAATGTCCTGAACCTCAGTTTCCTCATCTTTAACGTGAGGTAGTGTTCTCTCTCTCATTATTATAAATATGAAATAAGATAGTATATGGAAAGTGTTTTCAGAACATTCTTCTTTTGTCAGATTCTTAGCTCTCATTGGCTCCATGATGTCCATGTTTGACAAAAACATATTTCAAGGGAAACAAGCAACCCTTCACCACTCTAATCACCAAACAAGTATCCCTCTACCCTCGTGGCAGTGTCTGACAACTATCTCCACTCTGCCCTTCCTACTCCTCTAAATTAAGCTATATTCTTTGTCCAGCAACAGAGAGGGGACGCCAGCCTGCCCATAGACCTTTGCCCTCAAGTCGGAGACATTTGTTCTCTGGAGATCTCGTTTTATCTTCTTCTTGGGACCTGTTGACCTGTTAACACACAGCACCACCCAAGGTTCCTGATAGATGGCAACTGTCCTGATATCTTGGCTCCAATGCCATTGTCCAGCCTCAATACTCATACAAACACCAAAACCATATAAATCTTACATATCAGCTAGGGGAGAGGTTAAGGGGAAATGTACAACAAAAGGGAGTAGAGGTTATCATGGTAGACATGCATGCATGAAGCCTGCATCAATTCTAATGCAGAAAGAAAAGGGGTGGAGGGTATAGCAGCCGAGCAGAACCAACATTGTAAGCAGAGAATTCAGAAAGACTGTCTCAGTGTTGATGGGAAACATCTTCAGCCCAATATAAAACATCCAGGTGAGCTTTGGGGCCTATGAGATTTTGGACTAATGGAAGGTAGTAACAGCAGTAGTGGCAGCATAGGTTGGCAACACTGTCATCATCGCCGTGCCCCTTATAGAGGATGAAGACCCAACAAGAGCCGCTTTCCTGCAAGGGATGGAGTCAGAGGCAGCATAAGCATCTCAGCGACCAGTGATAGGGCTAAAACAGAGGTGTGCTTGGAATTTTCTAATTATAGATTGGAAGATTTGGAACACCCAACTGAGTCTTCATCTGTAGTCACTGGGTGTCACTGGGCATTCATTCTTAAGAAAGCAAAACATTTTGATGAAAAATGGAGTAAAGAGAGCCCCGTTGTGATTGGTGAATGTGAACACTTACATGAGGAAAGAAAAGGAGCAGGAGACTATTTTATATAGAAGGGATGTGGCCCATGACATTTTTGTTTTGTTTAAATTAATCTTGTCATTTATTGACCTAAGTATTTAATTTATTGAGGTGAGATTCACATAACATAGAATTAACCATTTTTAAAGAAAACAATTCAGTTGCATTTTGTACAGGCATAATGTTGTGCAACTACTACAACCTCTATCAAGTTCCAAAGCTTTTCCATCAGCCCAAAGTAAAATCTTGCACCCGCTAAACAGTTACTTCCCACTCTCTTCCTTCTAGTCCTGGTATATACCAATATGATTTCTGTCTTATGGATTCCTCACTTCTGGATGCTGTATACAAATGGAATCATACCATATGTGACTATTTGTGTCTGACTTCTTTCACTTAGCAGGTTTTTGATATTCATGCACCTTGTAGCAAAAGCATTCATACTTCATTCCTTTTAATGACTGAATAATATTCCATTGTGTGGGCATGCCAGAATCTGATTATCCTTTCATCCATTAATGGATATTTGGGCTGTTGCACATTTTGACTTTGTGAGTAGTTAGTAGGAACATGCATGTATAATCCCAATGATTTTTAAAGATGGCTCTGAAGATGTCTTTTACGCATCCTCTGTTTGAATGCTGTGGTAGTCGGGTGCCGTGAAATATGTATCAGAGGTTAGGCCCCCATAGCCAGTCACTGTGAGTCAGCACACAGTCTTGGGCAACAGAGACTGAAGATTGGATCACCCCATCCTGGGGAACAGCTCCACTCCCACTCAAGAGCCCTGGGAGAGAGAGTGTGGTCTGGGGGAGAATGTCCTGGATGAAGTCAGATGACAGACCCATGTTTCAGGGGGTGACTCTGCCTTCCCAGGCTCTGTAATAGTTGGGTAGATCTCTGACCTCAACTCCTAATTTCTCAAAAGGTGCAAGGATGACGGCTGCCTCCCTCACAGAGCTGTGAAAGGGGGTACTTCTCCAGCAGCCTAGGATCACACATTTGTGCTATGATTATTAGTTCCTTGTTAAAAAGCACACGAGGTGATGCTTCTGACTCACCATCAACACATTTGTGTTAGTCACAGTGCATTATTGCAAGTGTTACAAAACGGAGGTCTTCTGAAGACTGCTGGGTCGCCTACAGAATTTAGAAAGTCATAATCAGCCTCAAAAGGCAGGGATCTTGGGAACCAGGAGACAGGGGCTGACTCCTGAGGGGAATAAGTGATGGTCATTTTTTGTCTTTGTGTCACTCTACTCAAGGCTCAAAACCCCAGGAGAGGGTCTGATTAATGGGCTGCATGGACAGGGGTGGGCAAAAATCCTTGGCTAATAATTCCTTCAGGTCTTCACATGGTGGGAAGAGGTGATCCCCCCAAGCAGAAGCCGGCGAACTGCTAAACAGAAGAAAGTGAAAGCAGTTGCTGGGAGGCCCCAAAGCCTCAAATGTCCACTGGATGGTTCATACAGAAGCAAGCACAGCTGGCTTGCAGAGTCAAAGGCTTACTAGGGACTTGGGGTGACAGTGCCGGGTACCTGCACCCCCCGCAAGGTATTGGCCTTTGACATTTATTCTACAGGTGAGATCCGACAGCTCAGTCTGAGAAGTCTGGACTAAACTACATCTGAAACTAAAATTACCCAGGCACCTGGGACCTAGCAGTAAGAGATTTCCCAAAGCCAGTCAAGGTCTTCAACGTACATAGGAAATTGTTAATCATGCCCTGTGAGTCTTCCTGGTATAAGCTGTCTTTACACTTTAAAAATAAGTAAATGTGAATGGAGGTCCACTCTGCCCCACCTTTAATCATCTGTCTCGGAAGTAGTTGGGAACCACTGATGTCCACAGTTGCGAGTGGAGACTGCCTTGCTCCCTAGAAAAACAGGAATTTCTTATCAGATTAACAGGAAATTCTATTTTTGCATGAAGCTGGAATTAAAAATACCATGCGAGAGGGAGGCACTCCTGTATCCAAGTGGGGCGCTATATTTATCCCTCCATCGAAGCACTTCTCTAAAACGGTTGCTCCCAGGATTCCCTCCCTCTAAGTCGGCCCGAGATGGAAGATGAGAAAGAGGCCAGGACATTCCACCTGGTTTTATTTCAAGCCCCAGGGAGAAGTGTTGCCCTGACGATCACTTAGGACTGTAGGAGGACAGTGTTCCAGTGAGTCCTTGGAGGCCCAGAAAGATGCTCTAGAGTCTCACCCCCCCCCCACCCCGGGGTGCTGAGAGTGCCCCGAGCCTTGCTAAGGAGCTAAGTGGCCCCCAGCAGTCTTCAAACCTGGTGCTTCCTTGTGCAAAAGCAGTCAGAATGGATGTGATGTGCTATAAGGAGCCAGCGGGAAGGTCGGAGAAGGAAATTAACCTCTGTTGAGGCCTGACTGTGTGCCAAGCACTTACCAGCAGGCCCAGCCCTTCCATCCTTCCGGAACCCCTGATGGAGTGTATCAGCATCGACAGCATCTTTCTATCTTCTAGGCCCAGAGCAACCCAGAGAGGTTTCTGGGAATGGAACCAGGTCTTCCTGATCCCAGAGCTCACACTCTTCTCCCTTCATCACCCACGTTCTGTTGAATGTCTGGCAGGCCTGAAGCAAAGCTAATGGGTCAAGCGGCCACTCGTGAGGCGCTGCCAGCTGGATGAGAAACAGCCCCCCAAGGCTCCTGGCTCCTGGAAGGAGCATTTGTCTCTTAGCAGGGAAGCTGCCTTTGCGCCGCTTAAACTGTAGCACAAATTATGACCCCACTCAGCGATAAATCCCTTCAACACCCAGCTTGCTTGAACTTGCACACCACGTGCTCCTGCTTGGAAACCTGCTAATACACCCTTAGCCTTTTGTCTGCAATTTGTGTAAACTGATGCCATTTTGCTCGTGGAGTGCTATTTCTGCTTGGTTCTAATAATAGCACTAAAAAGAGTTTTATGAATACCTGGACTTGCACCTGGCCCCTGAAGCTGGAATATTCTCATCTCAAGACCTCGGTTTCTTCATCTTGAGTTACAAGAGGCTTAACTAGACCCGTGTTCTCAGTGTAGAAGCCACGAGATGCAAGTGCTACTGAACACTTAGAATGTGCCTGGTCTAAAGCAGGATGTGGTATGAATGTAACATACACGCCGGACTTCAAACACAGCTCAAGAAAAGAATATAAACTCTCTCTTTCACAGTATTTATATCGATTGCATGTTGAAATGATAATTTTCTTTTATATCTGGCTCAATAAAACATTAAGATGTCACCTGCTAGAAGACCAATTAGTGGTTACCAGAAGGGAAGCGGTCTGAGGGATGGGCAGCTGGGACAAAGGGGACAATTGCGTGGTGAAGGCGAGAGCTGGACTTGGGTGGTGACCTTAATGTAGTAGATCCACGTGCTGCTTTTCAGTGATGCTCATCTGAAACTTCTCTTTCAGATGTTAGCATGCAAACGTGACAGTGCAGGAATGCAAAAAACAAAACAGGAAACTACACCTGTGATCTGCGTTGTTTCCCAGACAGGTTGCTCTAGATCTGGGTTCCTTTCCTTTAGGGATCTGGTCAGTTAACATGTGCCATGAGCTGAACAGGATGGTGAGTGGAAGGCTCAGGGCCCTGCCTCTGCCTGCTCCTGTCTCTGTTCTTCCGTCCTTCACAGAGCTGGCCCGAAGTGGAAAGAGGACGCTTACAGCTGCTGCTTCCTCGGGCATGCCCACGCCGAAGTGCTGGCTCTGAAAGGAGCTTCTCCAGGTCCTGGCCTGTCCTCTCTGCCACCTCTGTGAGGGTGAGTTTCCCTCCTACTCTGAGCCTGCCTGCTCTGGGGTTGAGCACCCCCTAAAGAATCCTGGGTATGGGGCCTCCCTGGTGGCGCAGTGGGTTAAGCAACGCACTATGAAGCAAACCGCAGCCACTGCAGCACGAGTTCGATCCCTGCTGCCGGCCAGGG
>JAGFMF010011890.1:107868-153995 GCA_019455555.1 Galemys pyrenaicus
TCTCTGTGGTGAATCCTCTCACCCCCCACACCTCTGGCCTGTACCCCAGTGCTTGTATGCATAAATAAATAAATCTTAAAAAAAAAAAAAAAAGAATCCTGGGTATGGGGCTCTTGGCAGAAGGGTAGCCTCAATGTTGACATCATGCCCAAGAGTGAGAGGCGGGGTGTCACACTTCAAACCTCGATAAGTAGATTAACTTTGAAGAATTGGGCCTTTTTATGCAGAGGCAACCTAAGAGAAGATCAAAAGACAGAAATCCTGGACAGAAACCCAATGAAAGGCTGGCAGTTCTGAGAGCACTCAAGAGTCAGGGTATAATAAGAAACAGAAGAGAATCATGCGGAGAAACAAGCTCACAGCTCCCACTGTAGCGTCCATTCCAGACTAGGGACCGGCGTAGCGCAGAGTAGGACTGTGAGTGTCCAGTGAATGAGCAGTGGTGAAGGGCCAGAAGGTGAGAGGATGAGTCCAGCGTGGGCCAGCGCACTGCCTTTCGCCGCTGCCCCCCGAGGAGGCAGCCATGGTTGTTCCTTGCCTGAGAAACTCAGCTCAAGAGCCGTAGTGAGCAGCAGCCTGCTCTGTACACCCCAGCATGGGGGGAGGACCACGCACCAGGGGAGTCAGAGCGAGGCAGCTGGAAGGGGTTTCTGACCTCATTCTTGTTCTAGAAGAGAGAAACAGGCCTGTGTGTAGGAGTGACTCATGCAGCATCTCAGGAGTGGATGGGGGCGCTGAGACCCCAGACTCCTGGTGGTAGGGCCTTATCTCAAGGGGTCTGCAGGATGGTGTCATGGAAGAAGCGCTGCGAGGAAAATGAGGGGAATTTGACTTTAGATCATGAGTGATGTCATCTTGGGCAAGTCATTTCTCTTCCTCCTAAGGAAACCTAGGTTCCTCTTGTGCACAGCAGGGGAGGGGAGTACGTGGGCTCTTAGGCCTCATGAATGGGACTGTCAGAACAGTTAGATTTTGCTATGATAACAACCTCCAACTCCCAGAGGTTTAAGAAGCAAAGACCATCCTCACTCACCTTCTGTAGTCACCACGGGCCACAGGGGCTCAGGCTCCCCCATTCATGTTCACAGGGAAGAAAATGTGGCAAAGTGTATACTGACTTTTCAAACTTCTGACCAGAAACATGTCCTTTCCACTTATCTTCCTTGGTCAAAGCAAGTCACAAGGTCATCCTCCATATGCCGAGAAGGAGAGGAGACCGAGATACTTGACAATGACCCAAGTGTGACAAAGCAGCACAGACAGATGTGTGGACAGTGGGGGTAGGAACGCTGACCTGATTGGACTTGACAGACGATGTCATGGGGGGCAGCTGCCCGCTGAGGCAGATCGGAGAGCACTGAATCTAGTGGGGGGGTCTGGAGCAGAAGCAGGGGTGTGGCAAGCACAAGAGATGCTGACTTAAAGGTTCGATTGAGCTGTAGGGGCCTGGGGCTGGAAGAAGAGAGAGAGATCTGAGACCAGGTCACACAGACGGTGGGGGGAGGGAAGGAAGGGGTGGCCTTGCTGCTGGGCCCAGGAATTCCTGAGCAGGTCTGGGACTTACCAGGTGGTGTGTGGCTGCTGTAGAGAAGGGATGATAACAAGAGGGGCTGAGGGAACCAGGTGGGAGGCTGCTGCTATCCTTGGGGTTGAAGGTGGTAAGGCCCTGAGGCTTTATTCTGGAATGGGAACAGCAGGGGGAAAACGAATGCAAGCAAGACTGCCATGCCAGGGAAAGAACAGGTCTTGGCATCCTAGACTAGCGGCTTAAATTTGGTGATGTTTGATGAATAAGGAAGTAGAGGGAGAAGGGTTTAGCAGGACATGTTGGGTTCAATCACTGGAAGAAAGAGGTGGCCTCTGGGCCTCCCTGGTGGCACAGTGGGTTAAGCAATGCACTGTGAAGCAAAACTGCAGCCACTGCGGCACGAGTTCGATCCCTGCTGCCGGCCAGGGAGGGGACCCACATGGCGTGGCAGACCTCTCCTGCCTCACCCACTGCTCCCCTCAGCAGTGTATTTCAGTTGATCTCCCTGTTCTGCTCCTCACTCTGTCTCCGGTGGATCCTCTCACCACCCCCCCTATATCTCTGGCCTGTACCCCAGTTCTTGTATGCATAAATAAATAAATCTTAAGAAAGAGGTGGCATCTGCAGAAGGCAGTTAGGATGGGAACTGGCCTGGGGATGGGTGGAGATGCACATAGTTCTAAAGATAATGAGGGACACTCTTCTTCTCTTGTCTAGGTGAGGGAGCATGTGGAGAGCAGGAGAAGGGGTTGTGGACTGAGTAGTGGGGCTGGAGCTATCATCCTGGGGTGAAATTTCAAGCCTGATTTCCCAGGCCCCCAGAGAGCCTCTCCGAGCTGGCCAGCCTGTGCTGTCTAGCATGTGTAGATAGATGCCTTTAAGGGGCGATTTGTAGTCTTGTGTCACTTGACAGTGTTCTGTGAACGGCACTCTGCATACAGGATGGTGGCCCCTATAGGCTGTGCACACACGCAGCAGGCTGTACCATCCTGGTGTGGGCAGTTAATCACACCTTTGATGTTCACACGACAAAATCGCCTACACACACACTTCTCAGAATAAAGGACGGAGGACTACATTTGGTAGTTCTCTGGACCGACTCCAAGAGGCTCTTGCTTCTAAGAGACCTTCCCAGGAGGGAGGGGGGATCCCTGGGAGGCTGTGGGGTCTCCCTTCTGAACTCTCCTTAGGCCAGGTGGTAGGAGGATACTCCTGTCTGGTCTGGATTCCCAGTCAAAGGCCTGGACAAAGTCCACTGCCAAGCAAAGAGCAACCCCAAGCATCAGGTGTCTTTCTCTAAAGAGTGATTTGTGGGTCTCTCACTTTTTATGCTGAGGCTGTGCGTTAGAGCCTAGGAGAAGAAGCTAACAGAGTTGATGAACCCAGCAACTCTGACTGTGATGCCCTCCATGGGAGAAGTTTCTGCTGGGGGATGATGGACACCCCCAAACCTGGGTGCTCAGAGCTTATACAATGGCCAACTTGGCATCTGAACTTTCTTCTGGCTAGGGCTTGGTTCCCAACTGGTCACTTCTTGCATTTTGTCTAGATCTCAACTTGCTGTTTCTAAAACTGTCCAATCCTCCTAGGTTAATCTAGAAAAGAAGATACACCCTCCACCCCTGCTCCCTACCATCCTCCAAGACTCTGAATATGATTATTTAAAGTAATAATGAAAAACGAAACAGGAAATTCTTATCCGTTCAGCAGGAAATTCTTCAGCTGCGTGGAAGGTTCTGTCCTGGGGGTTTGTGCCCTCCAGGAACTGTTTGAAATGATTTATGGTCCAAGATGGCGCCAGTTTTTCCTCATCCCACTGGATTAGAAGAGGGAGGGATACTCTGGATCCTGGGAAGCAGGACCTACATTATCTTGGAATGTGCATTTCTGATGATGATAACGAGTCATTGTCTTCACAATAACTTATGGTCCTGTTTTTGTCTTGCCCTGGAATGGGAAGCACCATTTTATTTTCAGGGAAAATAAAAACATTCCATTTCAAGTTTGACATGTTTAATACAGTGGTATGCATTATTTTACATGGAGTCCTAGGTAATAAGACTTGGGGAGGAGATTTGCATTCGTTAAGGAAGTATGAGTTCCACATTTTTGTGATAGATGTTATCTTCTCTACTTATAGACATTTTCTCAGCTTACAGATGTAAAAATGGAAGGTTGCTGAGGTTAAACAATCTGGTTCAAATGCGTAACTTGGGCATGCCATCCTTAGGTTGGGTACCTGCACATTCCTTTTCTTTTAGAGATTTTATTTTTGCATACAAGAACTGGGGTGTAGGCCAGAAGTGTAGGGGGTGAGAAGATTCATCAGAGACAGAGTGGAGAGCAGAACAGGCAGATGGACTGAAATACACTGCTGAGGGGGGCAGCAGGAGAGGTCTGCTGTGCCATGGGGGTTAGCACCCTGGTCAGGGATTGAACCTAGGCAGCAGTGGCTGGCAATAGCTTCATAGCAGTGAGACTTTAACCCCTGCGCCACCACCCTGGTGCCTGCACATTCTTTATCGCACTTTTCTCTGGCCATCAGACTGAGGTTCATGCTGAGTCTGGGCTGGGGCCCATCTCAAGCTGGGGTCACGGGCAGGTCTGTGTTCAAACCTGGCTCCCTGAAGATGCACTGCTTGTGGTCAGGAGACAGAGTCCAGTAACAGGGCTACACACGCGAGCAGGCCCTTCCACTCTCGGAGCTGGATTCTTCATCTGCATTTTGTTTGGTTGTCAGAGGTTTTGTTTTTCATCAATTTTTTAAGTGCCTCTATTTAGAAGGGCGTGTGTTCTCCAGTTTACACGCCAGCACGCCTGTTGTCTCACACCTGCCTTCTTGATGTGTTTATATTTCAGTTTTAAGCTTTTCTGGCTTGAGAGCCTCTGTGTGAGTGATCTGGGATGGCCTGGCATGCAGCGTGCCCCAGACGTGGCCTGGCGTGGACTTCCCTCCACTACGAGGCGACTTCGGAGGCTGGGGTTTTGCACCTGGCATTCGTGCTTCCTGCTTACTACAAACTTTGGCCTCTGTGAGCCTGGGATGACTTATCCTGGTTTTTATACCTAGCTAGCACCGGCTGGATTTTAGGTTCTCTGCAGGGCTGACTTGGCAAGTCCATATTCATTCACCATTTATGCATTCATTCATTTATTCACCCATTCCACACATACTTAGCCTGACTTCCCATTATGGGTTTTTTTTTTTTTCTTTTTCTTTTTTTTTCCATTATGGTTTTTTTAAGTCGTTACTTCTGGTGCTGCTAGTAGTGTGCCTAAAAATTTACAAATGGTTTTTGTTTATTCCTTATAGTTCACCTGTACTGACACTGGAAGGTGGGCATTGAAAGCCCTTTTTCCAAAGGAAAGAATAGAAACTTAGAGAACCTCGGTTATCCAGACTCACGGAACCCATAGCAGAGGTAGCCGCTTTTCCCTGGTCTTCTGACGCTAGCTTTTCAAGACACCCTGTTTCCTTCTAACTCCACAGATACAAAAGGGAGAGGTTTGTCAGTCTGCAGAATTTTTTAACCTCTAAGAAAAAAGGCTAAGAGAGGAAGCATGTGCTTAATCCCTGTGCCTGGGAAAGCACAATTGAAAGTGGACCCGGGAGGGTGATGCTGGGTGAGATGAAGTGACAGGGGCTTGAAGGAGTGGGATCCCTGGGGGGGCGTGGCCTGACGGGAGTACTAGCAAGCCCTTGAACACGCTGCTGCTCGACCATGCAGCATTTCGGATGACATTTTGATCCAAAGCAGAGGCCTGGCTGAGGACTAATAGTGAAAGGGTGACTTTGAGTTGAAAGGCACTGAGCTTGGAAGGTCAGCGACCAGAAGGTCTAGAGAGCTGGGGTGAGATAGCCAAGAGCAGGGAATAATGAGTAGCAGGGAGAAGCCAAGACTTTGGCTCAATACCAAGTTAACTGAGCAACTGAGAATGTGTTTCTATAACTCCTAAACCCATGCTTTTTGCACACCAAAATATTTCTCAACAGAACAAATTGTTGTAGAGAAAGCATCCACTCTCCTTTTCCAAGGTTAACCTTTTAACCGTTCCCAGCATGCTGTAAGATCTAGCTCCACCCAACACCATCCCTTTGCATTTTATAGAATGATCAATTCATGCCAACTTGCCTGGGTCTTTGCTAGTTTTAATACTGAAAGTCCCATCTCCCAGAAGACCCCTTAGTCATGGACAACCAGGACAAAAGTTCACCCTAAAGGTATTGCTCTACTGACTCCTTCCTAACCTGTGGACATCCCTGTGACTCCTCTTTGCTAGATGGTCTGCTTCCCCTCAAGGTCCTACTCTAGTTATTTCCATCTCGAGATCGCTACATCTCTTCCTCCTGCAGTCTGTGCTCTCACTACGTCCCCTCACCTTCCAGAGGCCACTGAGCCTGCCCCTATCAAACTTCACTAACCCTCATTCTTGATGGCTTTCCCATCTTCTCCTTGCTCTGAAGCTTTTGCTTCTCTTTCTTGGGTATGGGAATGGGGGTGGGCTCACTGTTGACTCTGTTTATTTGGGACACATCTTGGAGCTCAGATCTCTATCTGCATAAATGCCCCAAGGCAGGTAATGCAACCTCCAGGCAGGTGATGCAACCTACAAGGTAGACTGAGTAGGAATGGGGTTAACCAGAAATTGTGGGCTCCGCCGAGAGAGGCTGCCACTTTAGTAGGTTTTCCAAAGAGTTGGCCACCTTTGTTTTGCACACACTTCTAGAGTTCAGTTTTTATATGAAGTAAACTGCAGGAGGGCCACATGATCCACTGTGGGGTGGAATATTTCTTCCCAACAGCATGGAGTGCCCTCTGGGTGTACCATCAGCAAGAATTCGCCTGTTAGGGCTTTTGGAAATATCCCATCCTTGACTTGGGGGAAGAGCTCTTGCCTTATGTTGGGGTGAGAAGGCTCACTCCTCTGATTCTGTAACCAACCCCCCCGCCCAAGCAGTTAATCAACAAGTTCCTTATTATAAGGCTTTCGTGGCACAGTGAGGACCTTGATGGGGACAGGTGAGGACCAGTCAGCCAAGTCCTGGGAATATTGTTAATGTGGAAAAAAAAAAATCCTTAACTGATAAGAGGCTTTTCACTCATCAAGTGTTCATTCATCTTTCTATTGCAATTAAGGGACATTATGTGGCAGCAGAGAGAGTGCATGGATAGCAGCAGCTAATGAATGGGGAGATTACAAGAAACCTCAAGCATGAACAAGGTCAACAACTTGGATATTTGTTATTTTTAGTATCTGATGTCACAAGTCTAAGTAGGACTTTGCCGAATCATTTGACTCCTCCAATGGTCTTTAGGGGAAGTGTAGGTAGACACTCTCACGCCTTTGTTTGTTTTTTTTTTTTCACACCTTTATTTTCTAATTATTACTTTCCTAAAGAACTTGTGCCCTTTGCCCCTTTCAAAAAAATTCCTTTATCCCTTCATTAAACTATTGTTAGTATTTTTAAAGGCTGTCACAAGTAAAAGATGTTCTGCTAGCCATAAGAAGTCCCCAGTTAGATACAGAAGACAAGAGGCAGGTAAGAACAGCAGCCCTTAGCAAGAGCACCTGCCACCAGTCCTCGCCCTGCCACATAAAGGACGGGTGAACTCGGCCAGGACTTTCTCAAGTCCCATCTAGTCTTCTTCTCTTAAGGGTCCCAGCTGTCAATAGTCCTTACCTTAGAGCGGTTCTTGTCCTGGGGTCCAAATGAAATGGCTGTAAAGAGCCTAGCCTGGTGCACATTAAGTAACTAATGTCAGCAGTCATCCATCACTTCAGTCCTCATATGTGCTCTGCAGTAGAGGTGTGATTGCCTTTGTGTTACAGGAGGAGAAACTGACGTTTAGTCACCCAAGGCTACACCTGGTGGATTTGGGGTTTGAACCGACCGACTTGCTAGAATAAGATGTCCTGCTGGATGCCTTAGCCTCCTGCACAAGCAGACATGTCCCAGGGATACTAAGAGTTTCTGGAATACAAACTGAAGGCTTCAGTACTGAGGTAAATTTCACAACTGCTCTGCGAGTTGATGGTCATACAAGCTGAAGTTGTGTGGGGTCTTTGGGGGTCTAGTGCGCATAGGGGAGCCCCAGAGGGGAAAAGAGGCTGAAAGGTGAGCAGATGCCATCGGGCTCACACTTGCTTTCCGAAGTTTGTCCTTGACACCATCTGCCTGCCTCAGTTTCAGAGGACGGAAGAGCATGAGCTTTGGGTCTGGGGGCTGGAGAACTCCCCTCTGATCCCCAGGCTGAACCTCAGGCTCCTCGGCTGGAGCGTGACCCACCCACTTGTGCAAGACTGGAGGCTGCCCTTCCGGGACCCCCTTACTGGGCCCAGGCCGATGTGCCAGCGCCCCCAGCACCAGCAGCTCGCCCGTGGCCAGTCGATGGGTGGACTCTGGGTGCAAACAACAGGGAACTCCAGTCTGCCCTCTGGTAGCTTAGAGTTTCACGAGCAGACAAGACAAAGGCCCCTGGGACCAGTGATAGGGAGATAGGGAGCCTGGTCTCATCTTATTAGGTGATGATTACGTGGGGGCTGGCAAGGAGGAGGCCACTGGACTTGTGGCCAGGACTGAAAGGGGGAAGTGGTGACACCCAGTGGGCTCGATCCCTAGCTGCCTTCTAGCAGCGCGTCGGCTGGGAGGAAGAGTGTGGACAGGCCCCTGCCCAGTGCCGCTGAGGGGGCAAGGAAGAGGAAGGCGCCTCTTCTGTGCCAGGTCATTTCAGACAACGTCTCATCCATTCTCACAACAGTGGGTTTAATTATCTGTATTTTACAAATGTGACTCAAAGAGGGGTTCAGTCACCTGCCCAGGTGATGTGCCATGGGCCTGATGGTGGAAATAGCTAACTGTGTAATAATAATAGGTAGGCATTCTCCAAATCTTCAGATTGCCCTGCTGGAGGCACTTTTCAAGGTCAACTTTACAAAGCTGGAGCGGCTTAGGAGAAACTTGATAGGAAAGTTTGGGTATGGGGTTTTGCAAAGTTGTTCTCCAGTGCCGTCCATACACTCCAAAACTTACACCACAGGAGAAACAGCACAAAACCAGGTATCAACAAATACACAGGTGCACACACATGAATGTGCATATACATGCTCTCTCTCACCCATGCATGTGTGCACATGCCTGCATGCACACACACACACAGATGCAGAAACCCTGTAGACATTTCATTGCTCTCAAGATATACTTTGGCAAAAACACTGGATTAAGGCCAGAAACCACAATAACTGAAATAACTTTGTATGAAACCTTTGCAGGCAGAGGGAAGAATTGGGAGTAGGGCAGTGGCTGGGTTATCTTACCTTTCATCCTGTTTTAATTAACATTCACAGGGAAGGAGGTAAGCTGAAGTTGATCATGTTCCCCTCTCTCCATCCTTGTTTTATTACAAAAAGTGACAATGGCTTAGGACACATACATGATGCATTTGGTTTTCAAGGGATATTTTATTTTTGCATGGAAGAAAATTAGAGTTCATTTTTAAAAACTTATCTAGAGCGTTGCATTTCCTGAGCTGCAAAGAAAAAAAACCTTTCCCTTTTTGTGGCTTAACTGCTTTTCTTTCAACAATAAATCATCTGGGTTATAATTTTTTCCACATGTGGATCAGATGAACCCAGTGACAGAGGGAAATGATGGGACGTGGTGATCTCAAAGCTTGGCTGTGGTGGGAGGGAGGCCCTCAACAAGAGAACTGAAATGGGGGGCAGAGAGGGTATGTGGATAAGGGAAACCAAGTGCTCCCAGATGAGCTACGGTTGTAAAGATGAGGACACTGTAGATCTAGACTCCAACTCAGAACAACCCCTCCTAATGCCCCGTGGTCACTGATTTCATTTTGTCTAAGAGAGAAGAGACAGGAGGGACCAGAATGCCCCACTCTGCTGCCCTATGAGCTCGTGCTATGGCACTTCCTCTACTGCTGTGTCTATGTGTTCAGAGAGGCCTTGATCAATTTCTTTCTTTTCTAATGAAAAAGCTTTATTTTTAGAGTTTTCGATTCACAGCAAAGTTAAGTGGATATACAGACTCCCCAATGACACTCTGCTCCAGCCTCCACCCCAAGATCACTCTCCAACTCCTAACATTTGTTCCTTCATTATTGCCCAAGCCACATTAGAGTTCAGTCTTCATATTGCCTGTTCTGTGGGATCTGGCACGTGTAGAATGGCCCGGATAAGTGTTTGGATGCAGGTCTCTGTACAGGAGCATGAGGCAAAGGCGTGCAGTAGCTAGATAGCTATCACTCGAAGAGGTTGTGTCCAGGAGGGGGGTCTGGGCATAAGGCTGTCCAGGCACAGTCACAGGAGGACAGACACCGTCGGGAATAGGAAGCTCATTCTGTGAGGGGCGTGCTTGCCTGCTCTGCTGTCTTCTCAGCAGGCTCCTTACACAACCATCAGCAGGAACTCGCAGTGTCCAGGTTTCTATCTTTTCAAACATGCATGAAGTATATGAAGAGGATTCTTTTTCTTAAGACTTTTCAGAGGTGGTAAAATGATTGAGAATACAGAATAAGATCTATAGGACTTATTAAACTATTCACTATGTAGTGCAATAATTACTTATATAGCAAACCACACATAATATACAGTATGGCTCTAGTATTAAATTTGATTCCTCTTCACGGAGGAACTGGTGACACTTCAGGGTCACTGGACCAGCTCCCCAGGTCTGTGCCAGCGGGGAGGTTGCTGCCTGGTGGCGAGGCCACACTGGGCTCCAGACCCCCTCTCCCATCAGTGCTCCTGGCAGCTGTGACCAGTGCGTGGCCACTTGGAAGTGGACACCAGCTGTGGGGCCCATGACCCCATCAGATCTTCTTTTGTCGCCCTGGTTCTCTGTCACCCACTGATCTTCTTTTATATCCTACATCAACCAAAAATAGCTCCTCCTTATCACTGGGGCTTTGCTAGGGCGTACAGGGAAGCCTGCCAAGAGAGGGCTGGAGTCCCATGGCACTTACACGGCCAGGACACTGCTCCTGTTTGTGTGATCAACTAATCTGTCCCCCACAGGCTGCCAGAAACACCAGTGAATATTCACCTATTCACAGTGCAGTGCTCACTGGCCACGCCCTCCAGGCGGGTTGTCTCCCTGGGAAGCAGCCTCAGGGGTGGAGTTTAGCATGCAGGAAGTTTACTAGAGAGGGCTGTGGGTTATACTTGGGAACTGGATGGCCTGAGTGGAGGGAGGGAGTAGTTGGCTGCAGTGCACCCAGCAGAGCTCAGCTGAACCCTGGAGCTGGGCGGATCCCTCACAAGAGTTCCAGGTGGAGGCAAGGGGCCAGGTCTTCGGAGCCCTGTCCACTGCTCTGTGCTGAGTACATTTTGTGCCCCTAAGGAACTTGCTATCTGGATGGCAGAATTAAATAAGCATGTGAATGACAATATTGTATGGTGACAGCAGACAGGAAACTTTCAAAGTCTTAGGGATTTGCAGATGGAGGGGAAGATGGTGGAAGTCACATTTGCTTGGGCAGAATATTTGAATGGGGACATGGAAAATCTTAGCTTGAGGATTTTTGTCATTACCCAGTCAAGGTAGGTTGGTGTGGCTTGTGGGACTTCTTCTACATAGGCCTGGGTTCCAAAGCGGACACTGAGCCAACCCCCGGGGCTGAGGAGTGCCATATGGTCAAGGGCTGCGACTCAGAGCCCGCTTGCTTGTTTTTTCTTCATCTCGAGAAGTTCCAGGAAATGTCACTGCAGAGTTCAAGGCTACCATTATCTCAGGCCTCACTTCCTGTGGCCTTGAACATGCCAGGGTATCAGGAGGACAAGCTGCAGATGCTCAGCTCGGGGTGAGAAGCATCAGCTGACTTCCCTACAGTGAGTTCTCTTGTTTCATTGCAGGGTCTGATCCCTAGGAAGAGGATTTTCTAGAATGAGAATTGGCTCATATGGCCAAGGAAGCCCTAGAGCCATCTGGGATGCAGATATGATCCAGAGATAAGATCCCCCAGAGAGGGGCTGCCCAGTGCCTGTCTGACCCTGAGTCTCTGGCATCTTCTCTGCTGGGTGGACAGGAAGCCCCCCTATAGCTGGATTCCTACCTGTGACCTAGTCACGGCAGTGCCTCTGAGCCCAGGGTCACACATGAAGATTCTGGGGTGCTCAGATATGCCACTGGTCCCAGAGTGGCACCCAGCTCTGTGGCAGGAGCAGACTCAGGTGATGGGAATGTCTGTGTATGCCTGCATGTGTGGTGTGTGTGCATGCATGCGTGCATCGCAGCCTGAAGAAGACAGATAGGTCAGCCAGGGAGACTGGCCCTCTGCCAACATGAGATGGCACTGGGAAGGAGACAGGGGAGAGAGTAAATGGAGAAAAAGTGGCCCCGACAGGAAACTGCGCTGAAGTCAGATTTCACCAGTGTCCTCATTGGCCAGTACGTCTAAGATTGCTCAAAGCTGAGCCAAATTCCTACACCGGGACAGGATCAAGGCACAGAGAGGGTCAGCTGCTTCATGGGCTGACTTGGCATTTTCTTCTGCCTTGGCCCCATGACTTAAAAGCGGATGAAGTGTCATGAAAAACACTGGCTGTGGGCCTCCCTGATGGCGCAAGGGGTTGAGCACCGTGCTGTGGGGCTTCCGCAGCCACTGCAGCGCAAGTTTGATCCTCGGCCAGGGAGGGGACCAACATGGCACAGCAGACCTCTCCTGTCTCGCCCACTACTGGCTCTCAGCAGTGTGCTTCAGCTGATCTACCTATTCTGTTCCCCACTCTGTCTCTGGTGCCTCCTCTCATCCCCCCATGCCTCTGGCCTGTACCCCAGCTCTTGTGTGCATAAATTAATCTTAAAAAACCCCCAAACAACACTGGCTGGCAGAAAAGGAGACAGCATTCACCAGTGTGATGGTGAAGGTTGGTGAGTGCAGAAGTTCGCCATTGGCCCATCCAGTCAGTGCAGTGGAGGGTCTGCTGTTACCCAGGAAACGGGTAGGTGGTCTGCATGAGAGCAAGGCTATTAGGTCACCTGCGCTCCCCACCCCCTTCCACAGCAAACCCGTCTCAATCGCCAGTGAGTGCACCCTGAGTGTTTAGAGCCCCAGTGGCACAGACCACTATGCTGGGGCAGGCAGGGGCTCAGGACTGCACATCTACTAGGCGGCGGGGGGCACAGTCCACCAGGGCCCGCAGGGGCCCCGCAGCGACTGGTCCCTGGCACTTTTTGGGTATTCAAGCTCTGGAGACGTTGCTCTGCCCATGTTCTCCCAATCTCCTCCTGTCGCTCTACCTGCCTTTACACACCTTGGCTGCTCCCCTTCCTTCCTGTAGAAGGGATCGTCACCTCTGTCTTCCCTCGCCTTGCTCACGCCAACTCACAGGTGCATTGTGAGGCCTGGGGCTGAACTTGCCCATCTATTGTCTGTCTGTATCCCTATCATACCAACAAAAGGCTTAAATGATCCCCTCTTAGTGGGATATAAATGGAGGCACAGAGGAGCCACCTGGTTTGTCTGATCCTGGAATTAATTCAGGTGGCCTGATCCCCAAGTTCTGCACCTTGCAGGCTCTTCTGGGCGTGGCGTGTGCATGCTGGCCTGCCCTTGGGGCTTCAGCAACTGTCCCTGAGCGGGGGAGAGGGAGGGAGTGGAGAGGAGAAGGGCAGGTAGGGGCCAGCCACCTCTGAGGAAATGCTAAAGGAGGTAACAGAACTGCTCTTTGAACATTTCCTTATTTCAAAGGTCTCAAGTGGTTTAAGTGTACAGACATAACCTCTGGATTCCTAGAAAGGGATTGTTACTTTGAAAATTCCACAGCCATCATTTTCTCTAGAAAGCCCTGCCTCTTTACTTACCTAGCAAGAGTGGCTTCAGTGTCTTCTACACACACACACACACACACACACACACACACACACACACCACACGCACGCACCCTCCAGAAAGCCCCTGTTGCACCCCGGGCGCTCTGCATGCCTCAGCAGTGCTTACCGCCCTGGTTTTGTGGGTACGCACGGAGGCATGCGGTCGTTTCCAGGGCTGCCCACCAGCGTAGGTTCTGCTTCACCCACCTTACAGGCAGGCAAGACCTCCAGCTTCTTCAGCTTAGAAAGTCGAAAAGCCAGGGCCAGCCTCTGGCATGATCTGCTTCAGTAAACGCCCTATGAGCATACTGGGCTTATTAGTTGTTAATAACTAATCATTGATTAGAGTAGTAGGGATAAGAATACTAACATTCTGTCCTATTGGCAGAACCTAAAGTCACAGCACACCCTAAACCTGGCTGCAAGGGAGTCTGGGGTTCCTGGCTTCTGTCTTTCCAAGTCATACAATACACCCTCTGCGTAGGTCCAGACGTACGAGTACCCAGTCATTCCCAGAGTCTCACTGAAGACACAGCCTGTCACCATCAGACTCCATGAGTGCAAATGTCTCCAGCTTAAAAAACGATGTCTACAGTAGTTGGAAGGTATTTCATACCACTGAACTGTGCCCTCAAAAATGGCTAAGATGCTAAATTTTACGTTATATATTTTATTGCAATTACGTAAAAAGTGAGGTTGGGGTCTGGGACATGGCAGGACATGTTGAGACACGAAATGGCTTTCAGCAGATTACCCACGCCTTCAGCTTCAGGTGACCGTGGTGCTAGGCCCTCAGTCTCCTTGGAAACCTCCTGTCCTTGACACTTGTTCAGCGGACTGGGCTGTTGTTGGACCTGCCAGGTGTTTTGCTCATGATGGTCTCAGGTTAGTTCATGCTGGGGAATTAACAGCCCACAGCATGAAAATAACTAGGATTTATGTCTTGTTCATGCTCCCGTTCTGCGCAGTCTGGCGGGGATTTTAGCATCCCAGGGACTCGGGCTGACCAAACCTCCGTCTTCACACTTGCTCTCACATGTAGGCCTGGGAAGGGGGAATGTGGAATGTGACAAATGACACACTTGTTTCTGCATGGCAGAGACTAGGCGCTACACTCATGTCTCACTAGTCCATGTAAGTCATACACTTGTCCAACTTCAGTGGGTGGGAAGTTCGGCCTTCCCTGTGCCAGAAGGACCAGAGAACCGAAGCTGGTGGACAGTCCTGGTGCCCTCCAGGGGAGGTAGAGGGAGAGCCAAGACTCCTACACCCCCAGGCCCTTGTCACGCCAATGGGAGAATTTACATTCCCTGTTCACCATTTTTCTCTCCGTTGAGGCACTAAAAATTTCAACTTTAGATTCTGATAAAAAGTTTTACTAAAAATGGCCTGTGAAAAACCAGCACAGTCCCCAGAGACAAAATTCTGATCATGCTTTTCTCGAATACATCCGCGCTTCTCCGTTTACCAGGATTTTATGGGCTGCGGAGGCTGTGTGTTTACTTTTGCATAAAAATCCTGCCTGTCTGTCTAGGATTGGGGAGGAAGACCATAGGCACAAGGGGCAGACCTGGGTTTCTCTGGTTAAGCGCAAGTGCCCCACCCTGACCCCTCTCCTCTACTGGAAGTCATTTTTGACCCTCATGAACATCTGCTGTGCCTGCCTTGGCCCCCTCATTGTATGTTTGTATAAATGCCTGACTGCTGGCTGGGAGCTCTTTGAGAGCTGGAAATTGATTTGTTCCCTCTATATAGAATTGCCTCAAATAGCATTTTTAAAGTAGTTTTGAATGGCTCAGTGAATGAAAGTCTATTGTCACCTACGGCCTTTTCTGTACGAGATTCTCAGCATCTTCTGAGTAGAAGGAATGGTGGGTGGCTGGGTGGGTGGGTGAGTGGGTGCCTGGGTGGGTGGATGGCTGGTGGGTGGGTGAGTGGGTGGCTGGCTGGTGGGTGGGTGAGTGGGTGGATGGCTGGGTGGGGGGGTGAGTGGGTGGCTGGGTGAGTGGGTGCCTGGGTGGGTGGATGGCTGGTGGGTGGGTGAGTGGGTGGCTGGGTGGGTGGATGGCTGGTGGGTGGGTGAGTGGGTAGTGGATGGGTGGGTGCTGGGCCCCTGCACATTACTAGACTGGTTACGGGATGGTTCTTAGGCACCTGCAACAAGCTTCCTAGACAGATGTACAGTGTTGCACTTCCCACCTGGTGATTTCCACGGCCCAGGCTGAGCGTGGGAGTAAGGAGCGGCAGGGCAGGGGGTGTCCGGGGACCCTTGCCTGCTGGACTGCTCTGACATGTCTGATTTCCATAAACAGTCTCCAGGCTGAGCCAGGGGTCCCCCAGGTCCCTGAAGACTGCAGGAGATCAGTAGTTGGAGACAGCTGCTGTCAGAGGGACAACCTGAGAAGTGTCCCTCAACTGTCTCCCGCCCCATGGAGGGGCAGCTCATTTCCTCTTCCATGGAGGTGGGAGGAGAGCTGGCCTGGAACACCCATGTTACAGGTCTGCCCTGGACGTGGTCTTGAGGAGGCAGGGAAGGAAGACCGGTGGGAGAGGTAGAGAGGAGGGTAGAGATTGTGTCCAAGAGGTGGTAGGGAGTGGGGACTCGGACATGGCTCTTCCTTCTAAAATGCAGACACTGCTTCCTTCTGCTGCCCCTGCCCCAGCATCTCCAGCTCACAGAAAAGTGGACTTGGCGCTCTGGAATTAGAGGTTAGACCTCATTACCTTGCACCTCATTTTGTATGAAAGAGAAAAGTGTGGGTGCAGAGTAGCCCAAAAGTTTGGGGGCCACCTCCACTCCAGAGTGACAGGTCGGCCTGGGCAACCACTGGGCTGGGTGGGCACTGGGCCAGACGGTGCTGCGTGTGGACGCCGCTTATGGGCAGCTCCAGCCGCTGCCAGGTCACCACCAGGATCCCCAGGGAGCAACCAGCTCCTCTCAGCCTCCAGGAAACGAGACTCTGTGGCCGAGCAGGTACCAAAGGATAAATGCGCTGTATTAACATGAATACTAATGACAAACACTCTGCAGTAGTAAGCACATCAGAGATACATAGACTCTTCTCTATAGTCTGAACATAGATATAAAATAAGTTATACTTGATTTTGTTTTCCATCACAGTTGGGGCATAGCATACAAAGTGACTGGGCCAGGGGCCACGAAGCAAGCAGGGGCAGAGCGCTGAGCGCAGGGCTTCTCCAAGGACACTGTAGAGTCACGGGGGCCTGCAGGTACCCCCATCTCACGCCTCTTGAGTTGGCGTCTGAGAATAAGCACGAGGCACCTCTTGTAGGAGTCAGTGGCTGACACTGAGCTGGGATGAGTCAGGCTGCCGGGAGGGAGCGAGCGCAGGGACGGTCAGGAACAGTGTCCAGCAGGTGGCCCACTCTCCCGCTGGGCTGCTGGGCTTCTGTGACTTGGGAACCGGGGCACAGGGCCAGAAGGCACGGGTTGCTTCTGTAATGTGACAGGTGGCTAGACTAGCTGGCCCATCCAAAGCTGGCCACCCTTCCCCTGGCCAGCTGCCTCTGGGAGGCGGTGGGGGGCCGGCAGGTTGATCCCCGGGAGCAAGGCTAGGAACGTGCACACCTGAGGCCCTGGCACTGGATTCCCTCTCCGTCACTGGTGACATCTGTGGCTCTGAGAAGGCCACCTAAACTCCTCTGTGTGTCAGCCTGCTTATCTGCAAAATGGGGGGCCCATGTACACTTCCCTGGGGGGCAGTCTTGAGGGCCACGTGGAATGACATATAATGTGCCTGACACAGGAGTAGCTGGTAAGAGTGATGGAGTCTGAGCATTAACACCAGAGGCCAGGTAGAAAAACATGAATTTCAGAAAACCTGTGCAATGAAATCACCCTGATGGCTTTGAGGAGAGGACAGCAGTTTGTTTTCTTTCCTGCAGAAAGAGTCTTTCTCTTTTCTCTCTAGTTCTGGGATTCTCTGAAATGAATTGCCAGCTGAGTTTAAAGCCAGCTTTGCCCAGCTTTGCCCAGGAGACAGAGTCCAAGCTTGACAGCACAGAGCTCAGGATCCATGTCTCCTCAAGCCTGAGACCCGGTTCCTCCAGAGAATTTGGCTTTGCCCTCCCCTCCCTTCAGCTGCCCCCTGCCCCACACCTCCTAGACCAGGAGCAGATCTCACTGGGAAGCCAAAGCACAGAAAACAAGGGGAATTGCCTATTAAGTGACAAGCCTTTCCATGTGCGCAGGCTCAGGACCACTGGGGGCCGGGGTGGGAGGACCAGCTGTGGCCACGGGAACAGCCTCCTCCGAGAGAGAAGGCTCGTCTCTGGGTAGCGGGCACGGAGACAGGGACGGAGACTGGTTCGAACCTGGGTCCCGAGAGTGCTCGTGTGCTTCTACCAGTGCTGAGAACTTGCAGAAATGTCCAAGCAGAGCAGCCTGGAGTGCTGGGGGACCACCGTTCCCTCATCTGCAGTGCAATTCTTAAGATCTGCGTGCGTGTGTGTGTGTGTGTGTGTGAGCGTGTGAGTGTGTTTCACCGCCTCTCCCAACTCCTCCACCTCCTGCCTGCTTGGAGCCCCCTCCCGCTGGCCCCCATTACTAGACCACTTTCCTCTTGGATGGGGGCAGGAGGTGGGCGGGCAGCTCGTTGGGCAGCTCGTGTCCCTCCAGCTTGACCTTGATGAGGTGGTTGGCCAGCGCGAACTCCTCGTCGTCCAGCATGCCGTCCTTGTCGATGTCGGCCAGCTTCCAGATCTTGCCCAGCACGCTGTTGGGCAGCTTGGAGCGCACCATCTCCTTCTTGGCGTTGGCACCCGTGATCTTGCCGTCCACCGGCGAGAGCGTGTAGAAGATCTCGTCGTACATGGGCTTGTCCCTGGCCACCACCCACTCGGCGTCGTCAATACCCTCCCCGGCCCCCTCCCCGTAGCCGTGCCCGAAGGGACCTTGCAGGGTGCCCTCAAAGGCGCCGCCCTTGACCATCTGCACAGGCCGCTGTATCTCCTCCTGCCGCACCAGCACCATGAGCTGGGCGATGTCGTGGGCCAGCATGTCGTCCACCACCTCTAGCAGCTTGCTTTTCAGTGGCTGGAATTTACTGAAGTCCTGGGCCTGCAGCTGGTCCTGGGAAGAGGGAGGGGAAAGAGAGTGAGGGCAGCAGGCAGTGGAAGGAGCTCCTGCTCCTGGTGGGGGAGACTGCTTTCTACGGATACTGGAGCGCTCACAGCCCTGGGCCTGGAGGCTGAACTCTGCATACACAGTAATAAAAGATGTAAGAGAGGAGAGGATAAGGCACACTGGGTGACGGTGGATGCTGTCAGCAGCGGCAGGGGCCAGGGCAGGAAGGGGACTGAACAAATACTGGAATGATTCATTTATTTGGATTTCCTTTCATGTTGTTCTAGAAACTTCTCTTTCAGTTCTATGTGGCTGTTGCATGGTGGTTCTGGAATCTTCCCCCTCCCTGGGATTTGCCATGGAGGTCTCAACATGGAAATGTGGAAAGAGCTCTCATGACATTAATGACCCCACTCACTCCTGGGGCCCCTCTGAGAGGGAAATCGCAGCCTCCTCTCCTCATTTGGGGAAGGAATCCCTGAGGCACAGGCAGCTAAAATCAGGTCACAACAGAGGCTAATGGTCCTCTTCAACCAGGGGTTCTTTGCCAGGGTGCTCATGGGAATTAGCTGCAGTGAGTTTTCAAGTATCACCTTCTTCCCCAGGGGTTCTGGTGCATTTCACACGAACAGGTGTGTCTATTTTGTGGAAGCCCCCCTCCTTGCCTTCCTGACTCTCACCCCACATGATGAAAGAAACATGCTCCATTTTGCATGTCTTTGTGATTTTAAAAGTTTCCAAGTCTAGAACACCCAGCTTCTTGTGGGCCTCTATAGTGACAGGGTTGAACTCTCTGTTCCTGCCTTGGCTTTGGCCAGGTCCTAGTATTTGGCCAGTAATATTAGGGCCCTGGGCAGAGGCCAGTACCCAGGAGCCGGTCTCAGGGACATGGAGCTCACTGACGAAAACTTCAGAAAACACCCATAGCTACATGTCAAGGGAAGTGTTAGTTTGGACATTCCTCACCTTCCTTCCAGGTCAGGGAGGAATGTGGGAGGAAGTATGGAGAGCAGACAGGCCCTCTCCTGTCCTCCCACCTCTGCCAGCCTGCTCACATCTAGGTGTGTTTGGCGGGCTTCTAACAAGAAGTCCTGGTGTCTTCCAGAGGGGCCCGGTGGGTGCTCCATCTCTGCACACATATGCCTCCCCCCAATGGCCACCCATGGCCCACCATTTACATGATTGTTCGCCACACCCAAAACAGACTCAAATGTCACATGGTAAACCAATGAATGAAAAGGTGAAAGCATTTTATGCTGCAAAAGGGTCCTTCACCTTAAAAAGGGGGTGAACGTTTCACTTTGTCATCTTTCCAAATGTTTGCTTATGGCTAGACCTCAAAGTTGAGGAGCTTCAGGTCAGGCTGACTGAGAAGCCCACATTGCACTGAAGCAATTCTGAAATGGTAGGTGCTTACAGGAATGAATGGATACATGAACAAATGCAGATTTTAAATGTCTGTCTATTTGTCTTTTTCTTTTATCATATAAAAAACTTAAAATGCCTATTTGTACTATAGCGAGGTTCTGAAGCTCTCATCTTCACCTGAGAACGTGGCCCCCAACTGAAGAGCCACATCAGCGACAGAACCACAGCTGGCTGTGCTGCTATTTTTGGCTTTGACTCCCTTATTAAAAACAAAAAAAAAACCAAAAAACTAACCCCACAACCCCTGTATTTTGAAGTGACTACAGAATCCCAAGTAGTCAGAGAATTGTACAGAGAGGTAGGTCCCTTGTGCTCACCACACAGCTTCCCGATGGTGACATCTTAGCTGGCTTGCTGTACGTTTAAGGCTGTGTCAGCCCGTGCCTTCAAAGGTTAGCTCATCCTAATGGCATAAGAACATCCCTACAGAGTGCGCGCTTTGGTAGCTTCCGTTTAGAGGAGAAGAGACAGTGGTTCAGAGAGGATCTGGTTAGCATGGTCAGATCCGGTTAGACCTTGGGCAGAGCTCCTGGCTTTTCTACCCACGGACCCTGCAAACGCTGCACTCAGAACATGGCAGGTTCGCTAGCTACCTTGTAAACTTTGGTTTCCTCATCTGTACAGGAGGACACAGCCTCCCTCAGAGGACGCCTGTGGGGAATAGCACAAGAAACCACGGGGGTGGATCCTAATCCAAGAGAAGGCCCCAAAGTACGCATCAGAGACAGCAAGCTCCCGCACAGACTTCCATGTGGCTGCATCCCAAACTGCTGCCAGGTGGGAACCAAGAGGCAAGCTTAAGCACTGACAGGCCTTTGTCAGGTGACTTGTCCCTTTTTACATGACACGGTGGGAATTCCAAGCCTCATGGTGGCTGTAACTGGGGAAGGTCAAAAACTGGAGGTATCAGACCCCCAAATATCATGGAACACCTCTCCCAAGGGAGCACTGGGACTCTGTGTTCTTCCCTAGGCCCAAATATGACACCTGTGGGTGCAGCGACAGCCCCGCTGCAAGGGCAGACCCAGGGTAGTTCGCTGCCTTCTGATGCTGGGTTGAGTTTCCAACATGGGCATCCCGGGTGGGCTCCACCATGTTCGAGCTGCTCGGGTCCCTAGGGTGCACTGCATTTTGTCTCGGACCCCGGCCCTGCTTACCTGCATCCTCTTCAGGTTGGGAAAGTCCCCAGGTGAGATCTGGTGCTCCCGCTCAATCCGGCCATAAATCTCAGCCAGGTTGTTCACCAGCTCCTTCTTCTTGTTATCCTTTCCGAAAACCGAGGGCATCTCCTTCTTCAGAGAACTGATGATGTAGGCATGGACCTGAGAAACATGAGGAGAAGCCTTTGGATCAAGACCCATGATTCCTTCCTGTCTTCTAGGGTGGCTCTTACCCATCTCTCCCCATAAATCCCCTCCTGCTCCTCCTGAATCAATGTCTACTTCCACCCCCTAGCTCTCATGTTACTTGCAGTGCTAAGCTGTTTTTCTAGATCACACAGGGAAGGTGAGATTGCAGCGAGACTGTGGTCAAAGCAATAACAGAGATGGTCACAGTGGCACGATGCTGCTGCTGGTGGGACAGTGACAACAGCTGACATGTCTGAGCACTTCAGAGGCTGTCAGGCTCTGTGACAAGACGATTTGCTCGGCTTCTATTTCCTCTCCATCCCACTTTATTGTCCAACACTTTACACATGTGGACAGTGAGACTAAGGACCTGGCTGGGTTTGGGGATCACACAGTCAGCAAACGGCCATCTGATGTGAGGGCCTGTGCTCCTCGCCATCACACTGTCCTGTCCCCAGTCCTAGAGTTGGCAAGGAGGACACTTGCGAGACAGTGGCCACAGGAGATGATCCCGTGGGCAGGCAACAGCCCAGGGTTGCAGGCGGAAACTCCACCTAGAATCAGAAGGCTGAGAGATGCGCTGGGCCATCATCTTTTGGCTCTTGAACTGACCCTTCCCCACCTTTGGCCCCACCCACGGTGTCCATCTTCCTGGGGCAGCCGTACCTTGGCCAGCCTGGCTCTCTTGATTAGGTCATTGAGCTTGCGCAGGGCAGCATTCCGGGGCAGGCTCTGGATATCTCTGAACAGGTCCTGCTCCTCAGCCTCAAAGAGCTTCCGGTTATCAGGGATGAGAAGGGGGTGAGACCAGAAGGAGCCGATATAGACTCGGATCACCTCTGGGGTGTTCACAATCTTTCCCAGGGACCACATAAGGGCCCCATACACCCGCATCAGCTGCTGCGTCTCAATCTGGTCAGCCTTGTTCAGCACCACCCGCATCTTGTCTTCATGGTTCTTGAGGGCCTTGATGACTTCTGAGAACTCGTCAGAGATGTCCAGCTTGTGGGCATCAAAGAGCAGGATAATGCGGTCTACCCGCTCGGCAAACCACTCGAGGACAGCCGCAAAGTCATACCCTGTGGAAAGGGATAGTCAAGGGAGGGGACTTTGGGGCATAGGGTATGGGTTTGGGGAGAGGCAGCTAGATGCAGTAGAAATCACATGGTCTTGGGAGTCAGATCCCAGCTCCTTCATTTTCACTATTTGGCTGTGAGAAAGTTACTCAGTGTCTTTAAATCAGTAGTTTTCCATCTCCAACTGGGCATAATAACCATACCTAATCAATAGAATAATAAGAACTAAACAACTTGGAACTCTGCACATAGTAGCTGCTCAGTAAATGCTAGTTATTATTAGCATCTTTATTCCCATAAAGCACACCTACTATACAGCTCCCTCAGCCTTGCTTATTGTAGTTAATTGTAGTTTGTATTGTAGTTATTGTAGTTAAAGACTCAGAAATCCTTTATAAATAACAAAAAGCTAAATGTAAGCTATTGATGGTTCAGCCATGTTCATTACTGATTGGAAAAAAGCTGAGGCTCTTATAATTACATATGGTTTGTGCTCACACCTGCTCAAGAGCTCACTTCTTTCCTTCCTGGTTATCTGTAGGCTCAATTTCCCAATTCTTAAAGCACAGGGGCTTATCCCTTTGGATGTGACAGAACTCTGGTTGCAGACCTTGGTTATCTGGCACTGAGGAGCTTCAGGTCAGGCTGGTTCCAGGAGCCCTAGAGCACCTGTTCTGCTAAACTCCAAGTAAGCATGGATCTGGGAGGTGCTCTAGAGGGAGGTCAGGCCAACAGTCTGAATATTTAACCACACCTGTCTAGGTGTCAGTCTCTTCCATAAAATAGGGGCACAGATTAAGGAAGCAAGGCTCAGGGAGTTTAGTAAAGTGATTTGCTTGAAGACACAGACCTTGAGAGCACAGCACTAGGATGAGAATGGTGGTACCAGGTCCTCCCTCTGTCATTCCTCCATGGAACACCTCTAATCTGGAGGTAGAGGACCTTCCCTGGCTCCCAGTACCACAAGGGGATTGATTACCCTGTGGCCCTGAAGCTGGTTGCCCCTACTCAGTGGGAAAACAAGCCATCAGGAGAATCCAGCAGTTCGTGCCCTGCCTCTCAGACTGACCCAGGCAAGCACACTAACGAATCTCACGCAAATGAGTTGGATTTAAGCGGTGCTGACCATCTGTAATTATCCATAATAGTGGTCCTTAACTTGAACCTGCATCAGGATCTCCCAGTGGGTTTGGGATATGGGTGGGTTGTAATCCCAGAGTTCCTGGGATTTCATTTCACTGTCATACCCCCTCTGAGGGAGGTATGGGGAGGAGCATCAGCTGGTAAAGTGTGTGGCGACGACTGGACTTGGTGTCTGGGCCCTGGGCCCTCTGCACGTGCTACTCTGGCAGGCTTCCTGCACCTGGCTGCCTCCCTGCCTGCTCTCATTTCTCCCCTCCATCCTCAGCCCTCCCTGTCTCTCAGGCCTGGCCAGTAGCTCCCATGGAGCCCAGAGGCCCATGCATTCCTGCCTCACTCAGGCCTTCAGTTGCCTTCCCTTCCCCCCTCCAGATATGGTCCCAGGCTATTTTAAACTTGCCCTTCAGCACAGCTTCAGGAGAGCCTCACCTCAGAAAGGTGGACCCTTAGAGCAGTGGGCAGGAAGGGGACTCTAGGACTCAGAAAATCAGGGCAAGCTGATCCCCAGCCCCACCCCCACCATGGAAAGCAGGTCACAGCTGCTCTGTGCCCAGAACGAGCAAGCTTGCTCTCAGCAGTGGGGTGAGGGCAGCGGGCCTCAGAGGCCTCCAAAACTATGCTGAGACTATTCTCAAATGTGGCCTGAGCAACCTTGCAGGAAAATGGGGTGGGGCAGCTGGAAAGGCAGGTTGCTACTCCCTCCCACCTATGCAGTGATTATTTCAGGGCCCAGAGATCCTGAGAAATGGAGGCTCAGAAAGGGAAGGGGCATGTGTGGTCCTTTGTAGCAGTCGGGGTTGGAGCCAGGGTCCGAACTCAGAGCTTCCTGGTCCTCCAACCCCAAGGCGCACACTCTAGCCAGCCCTCCCTGTGGCAGGGAAGACAAGGGCAGAGAGGTCTCAGAGCAGAGCCTCTGGCCCCTCCAGCTGTCCCTGATGTAAAGAGGAGGCTGAACTGCAAAGGTTTGGTTCAGGGTAGGGGCAAATTTGATTACCACTGCGCCCCCGGCTGGGGGTGGGGTGGGTGCTGCCAGAACAGGAGGCTCCCTGCTGATTCCTGGCCCCTCTGCTGGGTCAGGTGACCCCCGCCCCATTCTCCAGGCTTAGGCCTGCCCCTCTGTTGACCCTTGGAAATGCCAGGACGAGGCTCTCCCCCACTATACCCAGACCTGGGCAGGGCAGGGGCCAAGCTTGGTCTTCTTCCTAGTCTCCTGCCCTCAGCACAGTGCCTGGCACACAGTAGGTGTTATAGCAATATTTGACAAGCAGAACCGAAATGCCAGCCTCTTTCTGCCTTTTACATCTAGAGCACAGTGAGAGGGTCCTGTCTGGGCCCCAGTTTTCTGGTCTCCAAATTGGAACCCGCCAGACCCAAAGGGGTTCTGTGAGGAGCCAATCGAAGAAGACACAGTGAAACCACTTGTGTGACCTTGGCTGCTCCTATGGCTCCACCCCTTTTATCCAGAGGTCCTTCCAAGTGCCAGTTTCCATTGATGGATGTGCTCTGAAGGGCTCACTGGGCAGCACTGGCCTGGGCAAGCCCACCTCTAGCTTTCTGTTCTTTCATTAACTTCATTAACTTGCTGTGTTTCCTTGGGCAAACAGACTTCTGTCTCTGGTCCTTGATCTCTTTGCCTGTCAAACTGGAGGGGTTGGATTGACCAAGTTCTGAGCTCCCTTTCTCAATTCCCTGCTTCTAAGATTGGCGGTGTGAGGGTGAGGAGTACAGCAGGGTGGATGGAGGCTAGACATAGTAAGCCCTTGGAAGAAAGGCAGAACGGAGAATGGTTAAACTCCTCAGTGCCTCTATAGGCCTCTGTAGGCTTCTGTGAGGTCTGCTCCTGCCTGAGGACAGGGAGATGGTCTTGGCAAAGCATTTCTAGGGTTTTATAAACACAAAGGCCTCCTGTCATCCTCCTTTTGCAAATTCTGCAGGTTCTGGCAAATCATTTTCAAGCGAAAAACTCAGGAATGAAGAATGCCAGATACTTCCTTCCCCTGGTGTGACTGTGAGACCTTGAACTTCAAGTCATGACTCTGTAGGTTTCCTCTGAAGCTCAGCCTCCCTGCTCCTGGCTATTGGGAGCCCAGCAGCCTTCAGCAGGGGTATTTAATTGTTCCTGGAAGGGCTTAAGGGAATCCAGGAGCAGGAGCATCTGAAAGGCATGGACTGGACATACTAAGGCAAAGGGGATGAACTGGCTCTCATTTATTTTCTGTGTGGCCTTGGACAAGTCTGAGCCTTAGCTTTCTCAGCACTGATCTGGGTTAGTAATGACTGTCCGGTGAGACGTCAGTGGTAGAGCCTCGACAACAGTGCAGGGAGGGCCTGCACTCAGTCCAGGGGCTTTGTCCTAACATCTGGAGCGATGAGATGCCCAAGGACAGTCCCCCTTCCCTCACTGGCTCCAGGAACAGCTGAGACCCACAGCAGAAGGGTAGGAGGGCTTGTGCACCTGCAGAAGCCCAGGGGCTCAGGGGCTCGTGGGTGGAGTGGAGTCAAGCCCCCAGAGACTCAGTGACTCGTTGTGCTTCCTGGAATCACTTACAGAAAGCTGGCCGGCTCTTCAGGCACCAGGCCCAGCGTCTGGGCAGCCTACAGAGATCTGGGGCCCTCTCCACTGCTGTCTCCCCCCACCCCTACTCCCCCACCCCAGGCTCCAGAGCACTGGAAAGAAAGCATTTGTAAGTACTGCCAGGCAGGAGGAAATCAATGAGACAAACACAATAAGTAAGGGGACTCCTTCATTACCCCCTGCCTTCCTTCTTGGTGACTGCAGCGTAGGGCGATCTCATTTGATCCTCATAATTAAGGGAATGGGCAATATACATCTTACAGGAAAGGGAAAGGGGGTGGGGGGGGCTCCCCCAGATCACAAGGCCAGGTGGTGGCAAACAGGCCTAGACTCCTAACCCCTGACCCCCGGCCCCCACTCCTCTCACAGCGTAGAGTTGTGACCAAGCTAAGCCCACAAACTAGGTACTTACTTAACTCGTGCTGGGACCTAAAAGGTCCAGGTACTTGCCCCCGCCCCCCCCCACACACACACACCCCAAAACCCTCAAGTTTTAAAGACCTTTTGGCAAATAGAAAGGCAGCTGTTTCTAAAATGTGGGGAAGAGTGAGATGACACTGGGGACCCAAGGCCACCCTAGATGCCTCTCAGAAAGAACCTTGACTGCGGCCCCACAGACTCATCCCAGGACTCCGACGACCTCGAGGCTGTCAGGGAGCCTCTGGAAGGGCGCCAGGAACCCCAGCTCTGCCCAGCAGCGATGCCCACAGGGACGTGTGTGTGAGCCCCTCCACGCCGGCGTCAGGGGCAGACCAGGGTGTGAAGTGGTGAAGACCAGCCCAGACTGTCCAGGGCCCCAGGAAACGCACAGACGAGTCTGCCCTTGTTCCAACTCCCCAGCTTTTTCTAGTAGGCGATAACGGGCTGGGCTGGGAGTCGGGAGACAGAGGCCCGTCTCCAGGGTGAGGACCTGGGCAAGGTTCTGCCTGCCCTGGCGCCGCTGACTCACCTGTGCGGGAAGGGGCCTGTGGGCCTGGGCGCTGTGAGCACCACTCCCCGGCTTGCTTTCCAGGGTGGAGTGTGTGCACGCTTCTAGCTGGGAAGCGGCAGGAAATGTGGTTCCCAAATGTGAGGACACTCAGGTTTCCGGAGCCTCCCACTTCTGCTGCATCCTTGCTCCTTCCCAGTAATGAGCCTTGGGCTGGGGACATCCTGTCGCTTCTAGGAACTGGATGCTCGGCCCGCTGTCGCCCACCCCGCTGCAGCTGCAGTAAGACAGGCCTGGGACTTCCCAGGTCTGGTTCCTGGATGTCTCCCCCACCATCCCTTCCCCTCTTCCCCCAAGACACTCCCACCCCCAATTCTTGGCAGAGAGGCCACACCCTGAACAAGGACCACACTTTTCCCAGGAATGTGGAATTCAGTGGAATGAATGATGATTCATTCCACTGACTGTTTGCTGGGCACTTGCTGTGTGCTAGGAAGGTGTTTTACCTGTACTACTTCTTTCAGTCCTCAAACAACCTCATAAAAAAGGTAGAATTATTTCCTCTTACTTACAGATGAGCCAACTTGCAAAGAAAGCTGCCGGGTTCACCCCACTAGGAAGAGCAGAGGCAGCACAGAACCCAGGCAGTCGGCTCCAGCGCTCTCTCCTGAACACCAGCTGGGACCTCCTTGAGCAAATACCTCCTCTCTGCTGGAGTGAACAGTTCAAAACCCTTCAACATACGCAGCTCCTCTTATAGGCTCCGGAGCATACACAGAACTGAAGTTTTCTCCCCGGGGAACAGCAAGCTCCTCGGGAACTGAAGGGACTTCACGAACAACCAGGGTCTGGCTGGTGAACAAGGGAAGGAAGGCAGGCACTGCTGTCTGCATTTTACAGGGGAGGAGACTGAGGCCAGCTGTCTCCTGGGCAGACCCAAACCTGCCAGCACACAAGGCAGTGCTGGCTTGTCCAGGGGAGCGAGGCCCCGGTGGATGGCAGCAAGAAAACATATGGAGAAGAAAATAGCACGGAGCCAGAGCCAACCTGGCAGGTGCTACACTCACCTCGGCTGATCCTCTGCTTCTCCCCAGAGAGGATGCCCGGCGTGTCGATGACACTGATGCTCTCCAGCACAGGGTTGGGCAACTGGGCACACACGAACCTGCACCGGGAGAGGAAATCTGCCGTGAACCGCTGTCCTCTCGTGCTGCTCACACTCTCAGTGGCATGCCAGCCCTCCCTGCCCCGGGGCAGAGGTTCCGAAGCCAGCTGCCTTCCAGGGCAGACTCCCCACTGGATGCTGGCAGTGGGCTCAGCCAGAGGAGGCTCCTGGCATGGTCCCAAGGTTCACGTTTGCTGACCCCTGCTGTCGGGACTCCAAGATGTCCAGACTTCTATCCCTGCCCCCAAAGGTGCAGGGAGGAGGCATGTTCATAAGCAGCCATGGGATGAGGTGCAAGGGAGCACCCTAAGGAGGTCTGGAGAAGAACTTGGGAGATCTAAGGTAGAGAGATGACTTCCTGGAGGAGGCAGCACTGGCACTGGTCTTGAAGAATGGATCAGATCAACCTGGAACATTTCTCTGGCTTTCTAAAGGACCATACTTCTACCAACTATTGCTATTAGGAGCAAAGTCAAACCTTATTCAAGAAAGTATTCCTATTGTTATATCTCTCAGTCTCAAAATACAAAATGGTAAACTAAGTATGATCCTTCTTACTCCAAATCTCAATTACATTTTTGATGGGAGGCAACAAGGGGTCTTAATATCGCCTGTACCCCGAGTCTGCGACCCAGTGACATATGGCTGCAGAGATGGAGAGGACTTTGAAGCACCATGACAACATCTAAGACTTCAAAAGATGACCAAAATTTATCGGGCAGATGTTAGGGTATGAGCAGGTAACGAGGGTGTGTGTGTGTGAGTTTGTGCATGTGTTAGGAGTGGCAGAGAGAAGACAGCATTCTAGACTGAGATAAAGGGTGAAGTGCAGTGTTAATAGGGTTGTGTCTCCCAGAGATAACTGACATCTTAACCCCCAGTGAACTTATTTGGAACAAGTGACCTTATATGGAACAAGGGTTGTTATACTTAATTAGGATGAGGTCACACAAGAGTTGGGTGGGTCCCTAATCTGATTGGACTGGTGTTTCCATAAGGCAGGAGACCACCATGTGAAGACACACGCACAGGAAAGATGGGCCTATGAAGAAAGAGGCAGAGGTGGAGGGACGCTGCCACGAGCCAAGGAATGTCTGGCACCACCAAGAAGCTGCAAGGAACAAGCAAGGTACTCCCCTAGAGACTTCATAGGAGCACAGCCCTGCCAATACTTTGACTCTGGACATCTGGCGTCCAGAACTGTGAGACAGTAGTTGTTTCAGGCCACCCACTTTGTGATCATTTGCTATGGTGACTACTCTAGGAAAGTACAACAAGCTGGTGGAAATGTGGAAGTGGGTGGTGGCACGGGAGGCCATGCACCATGAGCCATCCCTGGGGCAAGAATGGGAAGCCTGGACTGGCCAGGTATGGATGGCCATGTAGCGCCAAATCACTAAAGCCATCAAAGCCACATTAATAAAACTGGATTGTATATTAAGAGCAGTAGAAGCTCACTGGAACACCGTCAGCAGGTCCAGCTCAGTTCAGCAAACATTTATGGAGTGTCCGTGATGTGCCTGGAACTGTGCTAGATAATGCGGCTAAGAGAAGGACACGACCCAGTTCTCTCCTCGGACACCCGGTGACCGAGGGCCAAGCATACTCTACTCTGTCTTCAGGTTCGAGGCACACCCAGTGTTCTAAGACAGATTGCATATAGGACTGAAGCTAGCTTGTCTGGGCTTCTGTCACTTGGTGACCAGGTGGTCCTGTGCGGGGGCTGGGGATTGAGGTTGGGGTCAAGGCATCAGGCAGTCTGAGTACATGAAAGAAGGGCCAGGAACTGAAGGTGGGCCAGGCTGAAGGAGACATCAGCTTATGGGGACGAGAGATAAAAAGGCACCAGAGAGAGGCTGGGGCACACTGGCCGGGGGAGCAGGAACATCATCGATGAGCTGAGGGGACAGTGGTTGAGAGACCAGAACCAGAGAAGCAGGGAAGTTCAGCGCTGCGTCTTATGGTCACTAAGAGGTCACCTTCACAATGACCTTTGCAGGCAGCTGTGACGTCTCCAAGTTGGGGAAGCTGTGTGGAGCTGACACCTAGAAGCTTCACTGTGAAAGGAAAGAGAGGGAGAGGGGAGCAGGGTCCCTGGAAATTTTTCAGAGGATATTTCCACGTGGAAGGGAGGGAGCCAGGGGAGGGTGGCATTGTCCGAAAGAGAGGAATAATCGATGGAGCGGTCCCTGAGAAGTTGGCACCAAGCACAGCACGGGGAGGGAGGAGCTAGACCTGCAGGAGAGGGAAGTCCTGGCTCTCTGCAGCCTGTGGGGATGGAATGAGGACAAAAGTAAATGAAGCCCATTGATGAACAGATTGGAAAAAACCAACTAGATGGACTCCAGGGCACGGGCTTCATTTTATCTAGAATAGAAGCAGAGTCATCTGCTGAGTGATGGGAGGTGACCCGGAGCACCGCAGAGCACAAGGAGAGGGGGACAGGGAAGGGGGCCCCTTGGCAGTGCTGGGAGGGAAACCCACATCTGGGTACAGCCTCCCCGTGCAGTGAAGCTGGGGGCACACAGAAGGGCGACTGTCTCCCTTTCCCTGCTGTTCTTCCGATGGGCCCACCAATAGCCAGTCTGAAAATCCGCCTTCCCAGCTGTCGAGAGCTCCTGCAGTAAACCAGACCTCACGATTCCTTCCGTGTCCTGGTCAGAGGGCCCCTGCGTGAAACCGCCTTCTCCCAGTCCTCCCTGCTTATTTTAATTTTCCAGTTGTCTCTGCCTGGAATGCCCTTTTTTAACCCTTTCAATGTCCTCTCGCTCATCACTGAACACGGGTGCCAATATCAAATGCCAATTTCCGACCAAGGCTGTGTCAGTCCTCCTGCCCCAGATCCTGGCCAGTTCTCCAGGCCTGTGACCCTACTCAGCCTCTCGCACCCCCTCCGCCCACCCCCCAGAGCCAGGCCTAAGGCCAGCAGGCCAAGGTCTGCTGAATGAAACATGGATTCTCCCCCGGCAAGAAGCTGGGAGGGAGTCACAGGTCTCTCTTTACCAAAGTCGGCCTCCCTGCCAGAGGCAGAGGTGCGTCCTTCTGGATATCCAGGATCTTGCTCGAGTCAGCTTCAAGTGAAACACTTTATTCATTGACATCACAGGTTGAAAGAGATTCCAGACAGCCGAAGAGTGTCACCTTCTCTGTGTGTATTCTTTTCCTAACACCTTCATATATAATTTTTATAAGTCAAATATTATGCAAATGGCAAAACCAGCAGTTCAGCTAAGTGTAAAACGAAATAGGAAGTTCTCCCTCATTCTCCACCCCTCAACTCCACTCCCTACCTGTAGCCACTGTAAACAATGACAGGTGTGACAGGTGCCACTCTAAATTCTCAGGTTTTCTTTACACAGTATTTGCAGGAGATCACAGCACAGAGGGCTTGTTTTCTATTACTTGTGGATGAAGAGACTAACACTCAAAGAGGTGAACTGTTTCTACCCCAGGTGAAGCACTCTTGTCTACCTCACACATACCTCCTGATTTTAATATGTTTAAAAATAGACTTGGCAGGACTTGGCTGGGTTTAATTAATGACAGAAGGGCTCTCAGCTCTTAAGAACACACCCGGAGCAGGATGGCAATTACAGACATTCTGTCATCACAACAGACTATATGCTATTCCACAAAATACCATATACTGTTTTTATCATTATGAGCACAATTATTTCAAAATGGGGTAAACTGCTGAACCTTACTTTGTCTGCCAGTGAACCCCACTGCTCGTAGACCTAGTTCTTTCTCTCCTCTCCCCTGGAATCCAGCTCTTCATCACTACCCTCACATGGACTAATGCTCCTCAGCGAACTCAAGGTCACTGCAAAGTCAAATTCACCAGCCACGCCCCTGCTCCTCTGGACCCCCCAGCCTCCACTCGTGCTGACTCATCCTCTATCATGTTCTTCAGTATTAGAGACACGACTCAGGGCTACCTGTCTCACTGCGCCTTAACATCATCGCCACTTTAATCTTCTTATTCTGGATGTACAGTTTAGTTCCCTAAATCATGTCAAACTCCTGAGGACTCCACCTCTTCTAGGCCAATTTCCCATGATTCATCAGCACGACCCTCCCTGGGCATCACTATTTCGGGAGCATCCCGATCCCATGCACAATTCCACCCCCTCCTCATGGAGTGTCGCCCCAGCAGACCCTCTCTGTCCCTGTCTAGGAGAGCTGCTGACCCCGCGCTCCTGGAAGAAAGATGAGGGACTAGCACACAGCTCGGTACTAGGATATCAAGGATACGGCATGTTGAGACTCCTTTGGCCAATGAGCCTCAACTTTGACAACTGGGAAATGGCAAGAGACTTACCTGGGCCCCTCAGTGAATTGGTGAATGAAACAATACATAATATTAGACAGCCTGATTCGTCTTGTTTGGGTGCTATGTGTCAGGCACTAAGTGTTTTTATTATCTCACTTATTTCTCATTTCAGTCATTGGTAGAAGACAGCACTATTATCCTGTTTTGTAGATGGAGGAAGGGAGGAACAGAGTGGTTAAATTTTCTTAGGTCCATGTTGCTATTCAGTAGGATTTTAACCTAGGTCTGTCTGAAGTCAAAGCCTTTACCTTTGCTCTACCTCCAACAGAAAGTCATTTTAAAAAGTGTTAAGAGTGATCCACATGCAAACACTGAGTTTATTTAACAAGTGTGATGGGTCACCGTGAATCATGATGGAAAGGCCTGGGTCAGCTTGACCTAACGCTTTCTCCAATCAAATCTTCACAATCACCCCAGTGTCTGTAGACTTAGACTCTTCCCAGGGAGAGGAGTGGATTTGTCCAAGGTCACCTAGTGAGTGTATAGGAGAATCAAGTGCTTAAGCTCTAGGTTTCAACTGTAAGTCCTGGGTCCTTTCCACAGAGTAAGAACAATGTCCTCCATCCCCACCCCACCTCTAATGCTGGGGGATTAGGCAGAGTAGTCTCTCAGGCTTTTACTAAAAAGAGGTACAGATTGGGTGTGATTTAAATTCTTTTTTTTAAGCTTTATTTATTTATGCATACAAGAACTGGGGTACAGATGTGAGGGGTGAGAAGATGCACCAGAGACAGAGTGGGGAGCAGAACAAATGGATCCACTGAAATACACTGCCGAGGGGAGCAGCGGGTGAGGCAGGAGAGGTCTGCTGCACCATGTGGGTTCCCTCCTCGCCAGCAGCAGGGTTTGAACTCCTGTTGCAGGGGCTGTGGTTTGCTTCATAGTGCGTTGCTTAACCCACTGCGCCACCAGGGAGGGTCCTAATTTAACTTCTTGTGCCCTTTCCTTCTCTGTGACCAGGAGTGGGCCCAGATCATAGCTCCCTCATCCCTGATCAATGGCGACTCATTCAGTTATACTCCTAGCAGGAGACGGACACTCAAGAGACACCTTGAGTGTGCAAAAAGCACTGTGCCTCCCCAAGTCTTGCCCCACCGTTAGCTGCTCGTCCTCCAAGAAGGCCAGGGAACAGCCCTGCGCTCACCTGTTCAGGAAGGCGTTGCCGAAGGCGTTCAGCTTCCGGAAGGGCTTCTTAGGATCCACCACCAGGGCGTTCCCCGGGACGATCCCTTCCACCTCTCCCTGCATCACGGCGATGAAAGAGTCAGTGGTGGGCTCGGGCCCGATCCTCATGCCAGGGAAGTCCTGTTCCAGCAGGTACCTGGCAGAAGGGAACACAGTCTCAGTGCGGGCCTCCTCTCCCCACAGCAGGTGAGGGTCCCACAGGGCAGACTCGGAGCGATGGGCTTGCACAGCGAGGAGAGGGGACTGCCCCATCAGACAAGCACCCAAAGACCTGTGTGGAGGAGGTGGGGTTGCAGCTGATCTTAATATATCAAATCTGTCTGTTTGGTCCTTTTTCCCTCTTTGAGCCAGGACCAAACAAAACAAAACAAAAGCAAGGTTTGGGCTCAGAAACAAAGCATTGCTTGAAGCTGACTCCTACGCTGAGTGGGCAGTCCCTGCAACTGGAGGCTGTGAGGGTGGCTGATGTGCCTCAGAAGGCAGCTGGGGTCAGCCGCTTTCCTTGGGCCTTCATTCATTCACCTGGGTAGTCAGTCATTCAATGTAAAAACCACTCTTATACGATACAGTGTGAAGTGGATTTCCATCCCCACCTGGACTTTTGGCCCCGCTCTGCACCAGCTGTGAGCTGAGGCAGTGGGCCCCCTCTGGCTCTTCTCCTGGGCAGCGAGTCCAAGGCCACGCGGCCTCTCCATAGCCCCCTTTAGAAGCCAAGAGCAACATCACATGAGGCAGAGAATGAAGAGCTGAGCCTGTGAGGACAACCAGGCCCTTTTGAAGAGCTCGGAACAGCTCTGAACCCAAACAGTGTGAGCCTGGACACAGGAGACAGTCCTGGACACGGGACTGTTGAGGGTTGGGACTGGCCTGAGGAGAGTCCCCAGAGCATCTTCCCAAGCTGGGATGGACCAGGAGCTAAGGGGTGACCCAGGAGGTGAGCCCCCATTGCATGATGGGAGTCTTCTCCTTAACCCTAAGGGCTCCATATTCACACTTAGAGGAAAAAATCAAGAAGCCCTCAGGGAAGAGGTCAAGTCAGAGTCTCTGAGGTTGGGAAGGGAACCTGGCAACATCCTGGACCAGGGGTCCTCAGCCTTGGCACCCCCCTTTGGCTCTGGCGGATGGTACCTGGGCCTCACCCAAGGTTCTGACCTGTTTGCTCAGGGGTGGCCCTGGCAGCTGGTACTTTTTAGGACTTTTCCTGCAGATCTGAATATGCAGCCAGAGTTGACAATCTGCTCTGAACCAACGTTCTCGTTTTACTGATCATATTCCCTGGCAGTAGCGCGTCCTCATGTCAGATGTTAAATACTGATCACTTCAAGGATATTGCTCCCTTCCGCCTCACAGCAGGCTCACTGAGAAATCCAAGTCTGAGAAGGGTTACTCCAGCTGGAGTGGACCCGGAACCCACATCCATAACAGCCTAACATCTGCCCTTCAACTGTCTTCTTCTACTCTGAGGAAACACCTGCCAGAAAGAGTGGGTGCTGGCCCCACAGAAGGTCTGGACAGAGCTGGACCGTAGACCATGTCTGCAGGGCCCAAGCTGCCTGCCCAGCTCAGCCCGACAGGCTGGCTAGAGAGACTTGCTGGAGTTCTTCCAGCTTGTCCACATCCGCTCGTGCCTTTGAGAAGAGTTCCCAGCTGCTAGTGCCTCTGAAGTTCCAGGGCAGGGTTGCTATGGGCTCCCTCCCCAAGGAACCTGCCTCCTGCCTCAGAGCTACTGCTGGGCCCAGGAGGCCACCCCGCAGGCACAGGAAGGTTTCCGGTTGCCTCAGGAAGCCCCTCATCTCCCTTTGGGATCCCGGCCCAACAATTTGGGTGTGAAGGCAGGATTTCCTCCTATTAGAAGACCATTTAGAAAGCTCTCACTTGGGGTGTGAAGAGAATAAATCCCAGCAGCTACACACTTGAGTGGGACTTCCTGCTTCCCTGAGCTTTCTCCTTCAGGCCTCCACAAGAAGTGGGCAGCTCAGTGGGTGGCAGGCTGACCTGGCTTCTCTGAGAACCGGGTACTGGAATCTGTGGGCCCCACCTCCACTTTCTTAGGGGAGATGACAGTTGCTGTGCTCCAGGTGCTGTTCTGGACTTTCCATGAATCATCACCTTCCATCTTCACGTCTCCTCTGATGTGACACTATAACCCTTCTCATCAAATGGCCCTAGTAAGAAAACACACCTCCTAGTGTAGGAGAAATATTTCTGGACAATGGACTGGAGATGCTTCCCCAGTCACAGAGTTAAGCCTAACTGCAATTAACATACCAGTGCAGGTGCCGTTAGCAAGTCAGATTCATGGCCCAGTCTCAGCACTGCTCAACAGAGCTGCAGATAACAGGTCAGGCTGGTCTGTGTCCTTGGAAAATGACCTCCCCTTCCCTCTGGGAATGAGCCTTCAAACATATGGTTTGTATGTTTGTTTTTTTTTTAACCCATGTGGCAATGTAGAGATAGTAAAGTATAAAAGGAGCTCCCAGCCTTTGTTCGGGGCCCAGATTTTCGGAGAAAGGTCCACGTCTGGGTCCATATGCATATATGAATCGAGAATAGAGCGCCTGGTTTCCAGAAATCCTTGAGTACTGCCTGGTTTATCCTCCCATAGCCTGGGTTACGGGCCAGAGTAATTTCCGTAACACTAGGATCAAACTAGCTACAGAGTTTAAGACTTAAAACAGCATCACATTAGTTACAGCCTTTAATCACTTATATCAGTCTCCAACACCCAGATTACCAGCCCATTTTTAAAAAGGAGGAGAGAGAGGCTAACCAATCTGCCCTAGGTTTGCCATAAGTAACTAGCAGGGCATTTGAATGTGAACTTGGTATACTTAGACTGAGAATTCAGGCCCTGGGCCACTACATTCTCTGTCTCCTTTCCTGCCTTGACCAGGAAATGCAGTCACTTCAGGCACAGGCCAAAGCTGAGGTCCACATGTGCCTAGAAGGAAGAATGACAAGAGAGCCACAAAGGAACTTGGCTTGGCAGGAGGTTGGCCAGGGGTCAAGCCTGGGGGGGAGGTTAAGATTTGGGGTCCACAAGTCCAGGAATGCAGTCATCTACATGAACATCCACCCTTGGGGCTCACAGCTCCACAGCAATGAGACGGGGTTGTATGTAAAATCTGTAGCTCTCCAATGAGGAGAGCAGACCTCAGGCCTACTGGCTCCAAGAGAACATTTTTGGGACTTAAAGAACAGTGGAGTCAAATTCCCCTGGGAAGTAGTTTCATGAGAATCAACACCTCGACTGGGAAACCCGTCCATTTTGCCCGTGTGCATGGAGGGCACCGCCTGAAAGGACACTTGGGTGAGAAGCCCTACGCAGGGCCATGCTGGGGTGGCATGGGGGCGGGGGGCAGGTGGGAATTCTGGGCAGATGCTGGTGGTGGTTCTCATCAAAGTTTTCGGGGGTAGCTGGCATAGGAGCTGGAAAGAAACAGTTCTGAGCAGCTTTAAGGAGGCCGGGCATGAACAGGCCACAGCAGGGATGAGGGTCTCAGGCGTCTCAGATTTCCTCCCTGAGAGAGAGACTCTGAGGTCAGCAGATGGGCAAGCACGATGCCTCCCAGCAGAGCAGAGCCACTTCCCTGGATGTCCTGGAGCTGCAGTCCCGGGCAACCAGCAAGGGCCTGCTGTCCTGCCCTCTCAGCTACACCACACAACCCCAAAACTTGCTGACCACACATAGGTCTGGAGAAACACGGAGTCTAGCAAAGCCACCAGCAAATCCAGGGACACAGTCCAACCAGAGGACCCTGGAGTGGGGTAAATTCGCAGGGACATTTGGGTATGGCCTGCAGCACTGAGTTCCCCCTTCACAAAGCCGTCACTGTGTCCTGAAAGGAAACCTATTGAGGGAGCTCATCACTGCTTCTCTATGGGAAGTGATACAGATGGCCTTTGTTGCCAGGCAAAAACGTTCCCACAGTGGCATAAACAAAGGAAAATGAATGCAAACCTTGGCGGGAAGGGCAGAGAGGGGGACCTGCATGAATAAGGGGGGACAGGGTGGGCTGAGCACCCACTGTGTGGCAGGTGCTGTTCTGGAACATTTACCCAAATTACTCCACTGAGTCAATCCCACAAATACTGTGGAGCGGCAGCTTTATTGCAGTTTTGCAGTGCACTACATTGAGGTACAGGCTCTCCAAGTTCAGGGCCAGATGAGAAAAGTGAGAGGATTTAAGAGCTGAAAAGACTTTGCCATCCGATGCAAAATAAATAAGCATTGAACACTAAAGCAGCGGCAAGGAAGTCCAGTGCAATGCTGACTTTTCCCATGAGCACGGCCTTCTGCTTATTCTTCTTAAGTAAATTATTTCATAACATTTTCCTCATGTTTTTGTGTCCTGCCTGGTTGGCAATGTAAGCTTGTGGCCTGCTTTAGTGGTGACCTAAGCACCCAGGGCAAGGCACGGAGCCAGGAATCTTATATTCCACCTCCAAAGTACCCATCTCTGCCATAGTGGGGCCAGACCTAAGGCTGCTGCAGAAGGCACCCAGCCAGGACAGGGAAGAGGAAGAGAGGAGGAAAGAGGGGAAAGCCCCATCACAGTGCTGGGGAAGGGAGGAAGCAACTTCATGGGTAGTGGTTTGGGCAGATATGGCTGTGGACATGTAGCTCCACAGGCCACTGCCTCAGTTTCTCTGGTTTATAAAATGGAGACAATAGTTGTTTTCTAGTGAGATCACAAGAATGGAATGAAGGTTTTGAGATGGTATATGTGAGGTTGGGAAAAACAAAGGTTGCATGCCCAAACAGGTAGAGAGAATAATTAGAGAAAAGGAACACCTCAGAGTTGCCACTAAGAACTCAGCACATTACTACCTAGTCTCCAAACCTGTCCCAGTGCACCCCCCGCCTCCAGTAAAGCCTTAACTGAAGCATTACCACCTCACGGTCTTTCCTGAAAAATGGTATTGCTATTAATTTGTATATCTTCAGGTAATGCTACTTTCTGCCTTGTATTATTATAGATAGTTGTTTATAGATCTACATTTTCAGTCTCACTGAGCATTGGAGACTTCAGCTTAAAAGGGGGTTCAGACAGTAATTTCCACCCTGTTGGCCTCACAAGACTTCAGGGAGACCCTAAGGCGTTCTACAGACATGAAGAGAGGGAGCAGATGGGAGCCAGAAACCAGTACTGCCCACAGTTTCCCAACTCCATGGCCCAGTAGAGGTCTGAGTCAGCTCTGTGCTCCTGGGAGCAGCCTACCCCATGGGGTAAAATGACCCAACACAAAGACCAGCAGCCAGATGGACAATTTTCCCTGGAGCCTCTGGTTGCCTTCCCCTGCCCTGTGGCAGGCCCTGCCTTGTCCCCACTCTGCCCCTGCCCAGCACAGCCTCCTGAGTGCTGTTTCATGCTCCTCCTCCAGCCTGGGAGGTGGTGGCCAGACTCTTGGGTCTGCTCCTCCTTCCCCTCCTCCTCCTCCTCCCCCCACTGTGGGCTGTGCCCACAAGGGCTTCCCACCTTCCTGAGGGCCAGCCTCAAAGTTACATAAGAGAATCCACTAGAAAGAGAGGGCATGGTACAGCCTCAAGTCCAGTGCGAGGAATGGAACAGCACTCTTGAGAGCTAATGCGATTACTAGTCATGTTAGAGACAAGGAAACTGAGGCTTAGAATAGTCGGGCCTTGCTCAGGAGGCCTCTTGGCTGCTACCTGGTGCAGCCTGGACTCTGAGCCAGTCCATGTTCTCTCCAAGGTCCTGTCCCACTGGCAATAGGACCAGGAAGGAGCCTGTCTTCCAGAGGCCCTTCTCACAGTGAATCTTCCTTCAGGACTTCCAGACACCTGATTTTCCTAGAAGATCTTAAGCTGGACCTAGGCAGGAGGACACAGTTCCTCCATCCAAGGGCTGTCTGCTCCCTTGAGTAACATTCAAGCCTTGAAAAAGACCTCAGCCCCACTCAAGGACCAGGCCAGAATCCTCAAGTCCACTGACCCCAGAAAACAGTCAGGAATGAGCTGGTGCAGGGATTGTGGCTGGTGGGATGAACTTTGCAGAGCCCAGTGGGTCTATCTGGAGTCGGGGGCCCTTTGTCAGCTTTCTTCAGCTTTCCAGAGAATCATTTTTTTTATGAGGTGATGATATTGTAAAATTCAGGGTAAGGCCTGGTTGATGGGGATGTCAGGGAGGTGACCATATGATACAGTCACAGGCAAATGTCAACTCACCACTGGAGGAGGAAACAGAAAGTCCCCTGAAGACATGGGGGAGGTCAAAGGGCCTGCAGAATACCTTCACAACTCCCCCAAGTATTCATACTTCAGGATTCAAGTCATGCTATAGAAAGCCCACATGGCCCTCAAGACCAGCCAGACGTCCCTGAGAAGCCAGCCAGGCCAGGCCCCACACCCCAGCCCCCTGTTCCTGCCTTACCACCTGTGGGTACCCGACCTTCCTCAGTCCCTGAAACTCGTGCCAGGGGCGAGGGACCGGAGACTGCAGGCCAGCTAGAGGAGCAGTGAGGGGAGAAAAACAGCATAGGCAGGAGGAAAGGCAGCCAGCTACAGGGACACAGAGCTACTGTACTCCGAAGATGCAGCCCGTGTGGGAAGGAGGGCCACCAGGCCAATTTATTGTTTATTTTATTACTCTGGGTTGCTGGGCCTTGGGCCAAGGGAGTTATTTCAGGCAGAGATCATAGCACATTAATTAGTTATTAGAAGAATGTTCTTTTCTGCATGTTCTTTCTGAGACAAGAAATAGATCCTGTAGCAAGTACATATAACTGAATGTGGAGTCAGGAGTCAAAAGGTCCAGAGATGGGACAGCAGAAGCAAGTCTTTGTCCCTGAGGGAAAGGTTTTTCCCAGGTTCAGCTAGGACAGGGCTGAATCCCTGTCCCTACCCCAGGGTAGGAAGTGGGGAGGGGGTGGGGGGTGGAGAAGATGGATAACTTGGCTTCTTGGACAGCACCTCAAGAATCTAACTCTTAATAATTTAAAATTAAAAAAAAAACCCTGCACAATCTTTGATCAAATGATTTCATGTCTGGGAATCCACGAAAACAGTCCAATATGTGCAGAAATATTTTATGCAGAAATGTTCAGTGATGTTACAATAGCAAAAAACCCCAAAAAACTAGAACAATCTAAAACATTCAAGAGACTGGTTAAATGAAAACTGTCTGCACACAGTGAAATATCATGAAGTTCTTAAAATAATGTTTACAGAGATGTTTTAATGTACCTGAGAAATGCTCGGGCTATAAGCGAGATAAACCAGCATACAAAATCATGGCAAGATCTCAACTATTTATAAAATAACCAAAAATGCCAGAAAGATAAATATGTATGATATTTAAAATGGTTTCCTCTGAGTCGTGGGAGTATGGGTAAATTTTTTCTTCTTCAAATTTATTCTTGTCTGTATTTTCCAATTTTAAAAAATGTTCAGTGGGTTTAATGAAAAGGAAGGAAAATGTGTCCTTGGCTTTGGAAGGTTTCTCTGTGCCATGGACTTCCTACCCTGCTGGGGCCTCTCCCCAAAGGGGAGACAGTTTCTGATGTAGAAGCTAAATTCAGTTACTGACAGAAGTGGAGAGGGAGAAGAACTCTTGTACTTGGAGGATAAGAAAAAGCTGAGATCTCTCGTTCCCGGCCTTCCTGTCTCCTTCAGATAGGGAATAATCTATGGTAACTCCACTCTGCCCCTTTCTTAGACCCTGTTAACGGCCAGGCCAGCGTGACTCAGGCAAAGCCAGGGAGTATCTCAGACAAGAGGCACTTAAACCTGACAGCACATTACAGAGGACCTTGCCCCAGGGACACACTGGCCTTACCAGCCCTTCCCTTTCCGCAAATGTCAAGCCCTCCTTGACTGAGACCTGCCTCGGGTGAGCCCTGGGAACCTAAGCCATGGCTGTAAGTGCTGGTGCTACAGGAAGGAAAAGCTCCAAATAATGTACAGAGCTAAACCCGGGGGGTGTCCAGAGGGCCAGGGAAGGCCGAGAAGCGGCAGCAGGAGCCATCTGTAAATCACCTGCCCATCCCTCTGGCCGGAGGAGATGGAATCCATGGAAGCCTTCCACAGAACCTGGGGAGCTCTGAAGACCCTTAGGCAGTGCATTAAATAAAATAAAGGAGATGAATTAGACCAGGTGGGCTCACTGTCAAAATTAGATGTAAGTTTGGGATGTATGTGCATTTTTCTAAAGATAGTTTTCATCAGATTTTTAGAGGAGGTTCTGACCTTTAAAAAGCTAAGAAGTAATGGGTCACATTAATCACTGTAGTTCTGACAGGACAAAATATCCGAAAGCTACCAGGCCCATCCACCTCTGCCCCCTTTCTTCGGAGATCATTCAGCTCTTCAAAACGGATGAGCCCAAGGCTGTCCACCCCACAAGGGCAAATCTGATCTGGTGTTCTGGGCAGACATGTCACTGAGGGCATATGCTCCCAGAGGATGTGCTAGGGGCTCAGCATTAGACACAATTAGTACCTATCACCAGGTTCTTAACATTCTGCCTTCACTAAACAAAGCAGTGCTTTGCATGTGGCAGGTGCTCAGTCAATGAAGGGAAAAAGAGAACCCCTGCTTTGAAGTCTTCCACAGGAGATGAGCACCAATGATTCTGGGGGGGAGGGGAGTCATGACCCTCATCACCACTCTGTAGGAGCCTGACTCTCAACACAGAGGGCCATGAGGGCTCTTATGAACCTGGTGATGACTGCACACGAGACCAAGAAAAATGGCCTGTACTTGAAGGGCTGTGGACTGAGGACTGGAGAGAAACCTGTCCTCTAAGGAGAGGAGGGGTCCTCATCGCTCTGGGGGACAGTATGTGGCCCTCTCTGAATCAACGTGGACAAGTTGACTTCTTAGATCCCTCCAGCCCATGGAATGGATGACTCATGCCCTCCAAACTGACAGGCATTTAGCCAACCATCTCCACCCATGCGTCTAGAACCTGTGTCTCAGGTCGGCGTCCTGCCCAGTTCTATGCTTTTGGACAATTCATTTAACCTCGGAGTCTGGGCTGTGTACCTGCCAAGTAACGGGCTGGAGGACAAAATTGCCAGTGTCCCTTCCGCCTCCAGAAAACTTTAATATTATTACTGTGCTGTTAAGATTAAAAAAGGGAAGAGAAAAATGCATTCTGCTTCTGGACAGTGTTTTTGCCTAGTGCTGGAGAGCTGTGTGTCGGATCTCTGTTCAGAGCATGAAATGGATAAAAAGGGGGACAGGTGGCACTAGCAGGTGGAGGGCCACCTGGTCCCTGGCCCTCCTCTTCAGCTACAGCTGTAAAGCCGCCCTCTGAGAAGCTGAGCCCGTGAGTGTCCCCCTTAGGAAGGGATGAGGGTGTAAGACCCCACTATCCACATAAGGTACTCTTGCCCCCAGGAGATTTCTCACTCTTCCCTCCTGGGCCTCCATCTCACCAAAATGGGGGCGAATAGGGATAACTCTGAACTTCAAACTGAACTCCTTAGGCAAATGCTAAGTTCATCAGGGAGGGCCTTGCTAGGATGGGGTCGAGGGCCAGAAATGGAATTGTAGGGAAAACTTTGGACATAAGCGCACCAAGCGTTTCTTGTGAAAATGGTCCCCAAGCAGGAAGGGGCACGACCAGGGAATGGACGAGTTGCTCAGCGCGGGGCGGCGGGCGGGGGCACTGCCGGGGCCCGGGGCCGGCTCACCTGATGAAGGTGGTCTTCCCAGTGGAGTACTGGCCCACCAGCAGGATCATGGGCTTGTTGTCGAAATCCGCATCCTCCAGGGCAGGCGAGTGAAACTCGTGGAAGCGGTAATGCTCTTCCAGGGGCAGAAGCTTGCTCTTGTAGAGTTTCTTCAGCCCCTCGCTCACAGTCTGGAAGACCTCGGGGTCCTTCCTCCGGCGGTCGTCGGAACCCAGCCAGCTGAACATCGCGGCGCCGCTGGCCCCCTGCGCGCAGCCCCACGTCCGAGGGCCCTCGGCTCCTGGGGGGGAAGGTGCCCTGCAGGGCGGGCCCGCTGGGCTCGGAGTGGCGGCGCTGCCTTACGGGAACGCAGGGCTCATGGCTCCAGGACCCGGGTGCGCGGCTCCGGAGTGCCTGGAGCGAAGGCGTGTGGCCGGGAACGCGCTCTTCCCCTGCGTCTGGGACCAAGTCCAGCCGCTACCTCATCCAGAAACCCAGGCCGGGGAGAGAAAAAATATCTGAGCTGGGCAGGAGGGCTGCGATCTCGGAAATTAAAGTCAAACCTGCAATTAAACTGCCAGATGACGGGGTCGGATGCCTGAGCTCCGGAGCGCTCTCCAGACGTCTCCTGCTCGGGCCCGGGTGCAGTTAAGGGATGCTTTGGCTTTGCTTCTGCCGGGAGGCTCTGGAGAGGCGGCGGTGCCGCTCAGCCCTCAGACAGCTCAGCATCCGCAGGGCTATCCGCAGCCCCAGGCACCGGTTTAAATGCCAGCGGTGCAGGAAGCCGGCAAGCGGAGGAAGTCCCCGAGTACTGGCACGGCCGGCCCGGACCGCGGGTCCCGGCGAGGAGAAGCTGAGCAGGGCGCCGCCATGTTTATGGGCAGGCTCTGCGCTCCAGACCTGTGGCCGCTGCCTGGGAAGGGATGCTGAGTCCCGTGGGAACGCTCTGGCATTTCATCCCCGGCCCCTGGAGGTTTGATTTGGGAACAGCGCCCTCTCAGGGACGACTGCGAAGGCTGCATTGACCTCATCACTCGCCTTTTAAATAGACTTTCCCTTAGTTACTGCGTCCAATTCCTTAGGAACACAAAGTATTTGGAATGATTTTTCTTGGGGTGTGGAAAGAACAGCCCAAGAGCAAGTTACACAAAATGACCAAAATTGCTACTAAACTTTTTGATAGATCTGGGGTCAACAAAGAAGTCAAATGAGTCAACCCCATTCATTCATTCATTCATTCATTCATTCATTTCACAAGTACAAAACAAGAAAAACTCCACAAGTGTTAAGAATGAAGTGGCAGATGCAATTTTAGTGACTGTGGATACAAAACTAATCATAAAGATAAGCACAGGCTGACTTTCCCTTCCTGAGGTCAGCTTTAGTCAAGTTATATGTCTAGAGAGCCGCCGTCACACAGGGAAGCAATCCTTTGTCTGGGTAACTTGAGGATGGCTTCATAGAAAACATGACCATGGACCTGAAATGATAACATGATGAATCTGTAGAGAAAAGGGGAGATATTCAGGAAGAGTAAAGGGCATTTGCAGAAGTGTGGAAACAAACACCTGGCCTGCTGAAGGCTGAGTAAATGATGTAACTAGTGAGCTAGAATATGGGGCACAGGGAGGTGGGAGGGGGCTGTTGAGGCCAGGAGTGAAGGATTTGTTGGCCAAAACCGGACTCATAGGATACAACTGATACAAATGTTATAACTAATAATTGTTAACATTAACTCAGTGCTCCTCCATGCAGGGGCTAGCAAAGTTCTCAGTGGGTAGTTGCATTTAACCTTCACAGCAGCTCCGTAAAGTAGATCATGTTATTTCTTGTGGGGGTGGGAAAAGTTGTCCACGTGTAAACAAAAAGGGGGGCCTTTTCTGTTGAGAATTTGAAAGCAATAATAAAACCACCTCAGTCAATCTGATTTATATTAGCATCATTCTAATCAATATCAGTGATAAAATACTCCTGCCAGGGAAGATGGCTCCCATACCTGCCCTTAGACCAATAGACAGGTGGCCCAGGAAGGACTGCTCATATGAGCAGGATTAAGAGGGAGGGACTTGTGGAACAAAGAGATTTGGAGGCCAAGAAACCAGGTAGCAAACAACTTAAAAATGTAGGAAACAGCAGTAATGAGGATGGTGAAGAGGCTGTCTTGAAGAGAATTTTTTTGTAATCTGCTACTGACCGACCTTGGTGAGCAATATGAGAGAGGAACTGATAATAAGGCTGACTCTAGAATGATTCTGCGTCTCCTGCTAAGATGGTTAGGACTACTGTTCCAACAAGTAAGGCACTCAGGAAGAGAGTAGATTGAGCATTAAAGATGATGCAGTCAGTCTGAAACACATCGAGGTTGAGGTGTTTATGGAACCTCAGGTGAAGGGGTAGGGTGAAGATTGGGGGTGTCAGAAGACTGGCTAGAGTCTTCTTTGTTCTAGTATTAGCTCTGTCTATCTCCTTGGCCCCTAAAGCTGACTGTCTCTTTCTGAGCATTTGTGTTCTTGGTTGAGGAACCACTCAGACTGATATTTTGCCCTTAGTATTTATGTTAGCAGCGGCAGATGTGCCTATGAGGTAATATTCAACATATTTAATGGGCAAACCATGACACGGGAATGGAGTACCCCCGTGGTGTTGTGTCACCCCAAGTATCAGCTCTTAATATCTAATTTCCTGAAAGTCTGTTAACAAACCTAGCCTGGGTCTCTCATTCCTGAAGAACTGTAAACCCATCTCTTTAAAAAAGAAATTGAGGGGCCTCCCTGGTGGCGCAGTGGGTTAAGCAACGCACTACGAAGCAAATCGCAGTCACTGCAGCACGAGTTCGATCCCTGCTGCCGGCCAGGGTGGGGACCCACA
>JAGFMF010011890.1:154045-188632 GCA_019455555.1 Galemys pyrenaicus
TGATCTGCCTGTTCTGCTCCCCGCTCTCTGTGGTGAATTCTCTCACCTCCCCCCACACCTCTGGCCTGTACCCCAGTGCTTGTATGCATAAATAAATAAATCTTAAAAAAAAATAAATAAAAAAGAAATTGAGTAGTAGTGCAGCATTTCTACACTCTAGTGTTAATGAGCTTTAAAAGAGAATTTTAAAAAATAATACTATTTACAAAAACCAAAAACAAACCTAGGGAAAATCTAATGAAAGGCTTTATGTGGAAAATGTTGAAACTATGTGGAAAAACATCAAGAAGTTCTAAGTAAGTGGGAATGATATATCATGTTCAAACATGTCACAAAATACAACTTCTTTTTAAAAATTGCTAGATTCAATAATTGAGTTCAAATTAAAACAGGGTTTTCCATGGAAGTTATCAAGGTGATTCTAAAATGCATATAGAACAGTGGTACAAGAAGTCTAAGATAGTCTAGAAGAAAGAAGGTGAGGAAAAGAAGGGTGAGAAAGAAAATGAGGATGTGGAAGAGGAGAAAAAAAGACAACAAAAATAAGAATAAGTGAAGGGAACGACCTGTTAATCACAGAAGGGAATAACTAGTGAACAGCATTGTCAAGCTGCAGGGATTAAGATGGTGTGATTTTGCACAGAGATAGACCAACAGTCAGTGACACAGTAAAATAGCCAGCAAATATAGAAGATAACGAGATTACCTATGTGACTACAAGATCAGGAAGAATTCCTTCAATAAGATACTGAAGTGCCACTGCAAATGAAAAGATGAATAAATTTGGTACTATTGTTCAACTGATGGTACAAAATAGTTAAAAAATATTTACAGTACAAAGAACTGTATATACTGTATTCTGAGAATACATATCTATATATATATTTGAATGCCTGTATGTTTGTAAAAAAAAAAAAAGACGATAATTTTAAGGAGGAAAAAAAGGGCAAAAGACACAACAATTTTCTTAAAAAGAGAGGCTATGAAATTATCCCGTAAGATGTTGAACCTCAGTAGGAATTCATGTCAAATGACAACTAGAGGCACACACACCCGTCACAATGACTGGTAACAGCTGGATGAGACCAGGCGGTGGCAGGCGTGTGGAGTAATAGGGTCTTTCACACACACACATCACCAGTGGATATGTAGATTGGCACAAACACTTGGGGCAACAATCTGGTATTCACTACCCAGCAAAGCTGAAGATACTTGTGTCTTTTGCCCTCTGATTCCATTCTCTCCAAAATGTCTCTTGCACACGAACTTGGAAGATGAATATAAGAATGTTGATGGCAGCCTATGTGCAGCAGAATATTATAAACAACTAAATATCCTTTACCCAAGAAAATGGATGAGTAAATTGCAACATGTCCATATAATAGAATAAATTTCATGTAATAAAATAAATACTAGAAAAAGGAGAAAATGAGGGAACTGAATCGATGAATGCCAAATCATTGTTGACCAGATAAAGCCAGAGTGAGACTATCATGCATATCTACACCTGCAGTTCTGAAGTTTTAAATCATACAAAAGCAACTCTGATGCTTTTTTTTTTAAACAAACATACAGGCATAGAGGTAGAGAAGCTTTTAAGAAGAGATGAAGGGAATATGAAAACAATTAGAAAGTGGTGTCCCCTGGGGACTAAGAAGGGAAATGGAATTAGGGATGGGTACACCACAGAAGCCCTGATTATATTTGCAGTGCTTCATGTCTTAAATTTGGAAATCGGTACTTGCCTATTTATTTATTATTCCCCTACTCTCCATTAAAAAAAATCTGGTGCTTAGATGCACAAATTAGATTTTTTCCCCATAATTGTGGTTCAAGACAAGCTCTTTATACTTGACTTTTTAATTATATATTTTTCTTCTTTTATTTGGCACCTTTAGAAATAATAAAATGAACCCCCCCCCCAAACCCAGGACTAGCAAAATTAGCAATAATTTGCAACTACCTGTGTGTTTCTCCCTTATATCCTGTCCCTGTCTCCTCCTCACCTCTAGAGTAAATTTACCTCCAGGTAAATTTAATGTGTCATTGCCTTGCTTTAACTATTATGTTGATATTAATGTTATCACCTATATTTGGAAGCTGCAGCACATGCTTCTGAGGTCTGGTGCTTTGGAAGCGTATAGAAAGCCCGTCCTGCTGCAGGCGGCTGCTGGAACCTGACGTTTCCTTTACTCAACATCTGTCACTGGCATGTGTTTGCAGCTCCCTCTTACTCCTCAGTGCCTTTCTCTAGCCACTGCCTCTTCCATTCGCAGCACGAAACTCCTATTCTGTCATCCTGACTGCTTACGGGGCTCACAGTCAAGCAACGTGAATAGACAGAGTCCTGGCACCCCAACAGCGTTGCAGTGAGGGGTCTGAGAAGCAGTTTCCCTCTCCACAGCTCCATATAAAGGAGGTGCTTTTCTATTTATATATTAAAGATTTTATATATTTATTTTTGTATCAAAGAACTGGATTGTAGGCCAGCGGTGCAGGAGGTGAGAGGATTCACCAGAGACAGAGTGAGGAGCAGAACAGGTGGATCTACTGAAATACACTGCTGAGGGGAGAAGTGGGCGAGGCAGGAGAGGTCTGCTGTGCCATGTGAGTCCCCTCCCTGGCAGGGGTCGAACTCAGGAAGTCTTCGTGATGGTGCTGAGAGTTAACCCTAGGCCATCAGGGAGGCCCTGCTTTTTTTAGTTTTAAAGGACACAGTGCATGTAGCGTGCTTAGTGCAGTGCCTGGTCGGTCAGCAGCACCCAATGTACATTGTTAGCTCTTAATATTGTGGTTACTATTCTTTTTATTCAGTCTGTGGATACTGCTCTGTGTTCTGGACCTGAGCGTCTCATCACGGGCAGACATATATCTTCATCCCTAGGTGTCCCAGGAGCAGAGCTAACCCGAAAGTCCAATCTTGCCAAGAGGCAGTGGTGTCTGGTTTTATTAAGACACCTGCTTGATGAACCTCCATGGCTTAGCTTTTTTTCTCAGAGCCTCGTCTCCAAAGGCAAGACATTTGTGACTCACGAGCTGAGAGCTGTAATTAGAACACCTCCCTGAGGTCAGCGTCATCGTCAGCGTCAGCGGGCTGCTTTTCTGGCTTACGTGGCTCTAGAGGGAGGTCACTGCCCTTGAGGCATCTGCGCCTCACAGCAATCTGGGAGTGAAGCAAGGGGTGTTCCCAGGGAGGAGAGCTCAACCACAGGGAGACTAAAAGCTTTCCCCACAGGACTGTCCTCTATGGAACCATCTAGCATGTGACCCACTTTCTCCTCATCCCACAAAAAGTGTGAGGCAGCCAATGGGAGGGGGACTGGCGGGGGTGGCGTGGGGGGAGGGCAGTGATAATATCGGGAACAGGTAACATCCTCCGTCCCTAGAGATGAGGAACTCCTCCTTTGCACCTGGTTTTGCTCAAAGCAAATCCAAAAAACGTTCTTCGTTCTAGTCCCAGATATACAGTCTGTCACTGAAAGAAACATCTTGACTGCACCACCTCTCTAAGAAACTTGGGTAGGGAAAATTAACAAACTGTGCAACACCAAAAGCCAAAGAATCCAGGACAGAAGGGCCCTGAACCAGCCCCAGCAGCTTTCTAGGTTGTAAATTCTGTCTCCCCACCAGGGGGAGCTAGAGGGCGCTCCCTGAGGAGGATGGCTGGGTTTGCTAATCTCTATGCCCTAGCTCAGGGCTAGTGCAAACTTGACTCATTACTGAGGTGGCTCTGGAGGAGTGGAGACTGGAAAAATGAATTGCCTGCATTTAAGCTAATGATTATGAAACAATAGTCTATGGCCATCACGAAATGTCGCTGAACAGAGGGGACCTGATAAAGGCAGAAGATAGGAGCTGGCATTATTTAAAAACACAAAAGCCAAGGTTGGAAATGGAGCCTGCTAATATTTGTGTCTTTATTTAACAGTTGGCTACTGGGCAGCTACATCTTGCTCTTTTTCTAGTTTAAAATTATATTTATTTTGTTTTTAAATTTTGATTATAATATGTCTTATTACTTACTGAAGTTTAAAATTGTGTTATAGCCCAAAGTCATTGATTTTGTTCTTGATGATTTCTTATACTATTGCACTAAATTTAGAAAATGCCCTTATTTGGAAATTTGAGATTATATTTTCTCAAAGATTTCTTTTAGCTTAAAATTTTCATATATAACTTTTAAACTCAGCATCATCTTTCTTTTTGGTATAAAGCTGTAGGGTGGTGCTGTATTCAAAATTATTCCCAGATTCTCTGCCAGTTCTCTGTATTGAATAGTCTTCTATTCTCCAATGATTTGTGAAATTTCCAAAGAAAATATATTATTAATCATTATATCATGTAAATGTTATTTCAGGATTATCAGAACTGCTCCAGTGAGTTGCTTATTTTTAGTAACATGCTTTTTAAGTTATTATGATCTTATGATACACTTTAATCACTGATACAAATAATCATCCTTCCTTACTAATATGTTTTTGAAATTTCTTAGTCTTGCTTGTTCTTGGTATCACTGCTTTCCTCCTCTTTTTCTCTTTCTCTCAATCTTTTATTTCTTCTAATTGAAAAATAATCATGAAAATTTGTGGGTAGTTTCAACTACTTGAGTTTTTTTTTTCTGTGCATATTTATTTCCCATTTGATTTTTGCCTAGTCAGCATCACACCATGACAATTTCACATATCCTGAAAAACTATTCAGATCATTTTATAATTTCAATATTCAGATAAATGATATATTGAAATTCTATAATTGAATGAACCATCTTCAATGATGGACATAGAAAGTATTTTCAGAATTATCATTGATAATAAAGAGTCTATGTACGAGTTATCTATTCTGTTCTTGTAACCAACAATGAGATGTGAACATCTGGCACATAAATTTTCACCCATGGTTTCATTTACTTAATATGAATTTTATAAATGAAATCTTTGTGAGCATTATAAATGCTTTTGACTTGTCACTAAATTGTCTCCTAACGAGGTACTTTATTTATTTATTTTTCCAAAAGAGGTACTTTCATTTATATCCCTATCATAATGATATCAGGGTACTTAGGTTCTTCCCTCACCCCACCAGCACTCACTGTATGTTACTATTTAAAATATTCACCAATTTTGGAAGAAGAAAAGAATATCTCATTAAAAAAATTAGTATATGTAGCATTACAAAAAAGTCTGGGATATTTAATTTGTTTATTAACCATTTCTATTTCTTCTATAGTTGTCCTTCATTTTATAAAAAAATAGTGTTTTTCTTATCATTTTGGAAAAATCCTTATTTTTATAATAAGGACATGCATCTTTTGCATATTTATCATTGAAGTTAATTTTAAAGAAGTTTTGTCAATTATGTTGTCCTTCCCTCCTCTGCAAAACAAGCCTCTTGGGATTAATTTTTACTCATGATTCATTGTAACTATAAATTGCCTCTAGGAGAATTAATATCTTAGTTTTCAATCTTTTCATACAAGAAGAAGAATATGGTATGACTTCTCTTCGTCAATTATCTTTTACATCTCTGTAAATTTTTTAGTTCCCTCAAATGAGTCACAACATTTGCTCAAGATTATTTTCAGATGTCTTGTATCTTTATTTTACTATGACTAAGATATATCTAGTAGGGTAGCTTCTATCTTATTGCTATATATAGGGATATTATTACTTTAAACATACTTATCCTACGTATTTCAGTTAATATTCATTAATATAATAATTCAGAGTTTTCTAATTATATTGGGATCATCAGCTAGTGGTTTTCTTTTTCAATACTATTTCATTTGATAATTATATTTCATATATTGGTTAGAATTTTCAGAACAATAGAAAATTCTTAGATCAGAAAATAAAAAAGAGAAATCTTATTTTCCCCCTCTATTTCAATATCTATCTGGATTTTCTTGTTTTTGTTCCCTTAGCTTAGGAGATGTGATTTCTTTCAATATTTGATTTTCCTTATCGCTAGATAACAATTATTTTGCCCAAACAAAGCATCTGGTATGTAGCGTCCTCTCAAATTTAACAGGTATGTACCTTTGTGTCTACAGAATCCTGCACACACTCTTTTTTTTTAAAAAAGATTTATTTATTTATGCATACAAGAGCTGGTGTACAGGCCAGAGTCCAGGGTGGTGAGAGGATTCACCAGACAGAGTAGGGAGCAGAACAGGCAGATCAACCGAAATAAAGTGCTGAGGGGAGCAGCGGGCACGGCAGGAGAGGTCTGCTACAGCAAGAGAGGTCTGCTGCGCCATGTGGGTCCCCTCCCTGGCCTGTGGCAGGGATTGAACTTGTGCTGCAGTGGCTGCGGTTTGCTTCATAGTGTGTTGCTTAACCCACTGCGCCACCAGGGAGCCCCCCACCCCGCACACACTCTCACCATGTACATGCTGTGTACCCTGAGTGTTCTTTCTTGGAAGCCTGGGTACATGGTGATGCTAATAATAGCAACAAAGACTACAGGCAGGGCAGGAGATTTGGGGAATACCTGCTGAGAGCTGCAAGAACACAAAACACTGTTCAGTATCTTCTCAAAAGAATTTTTCTTTATAGGATGGGACAGAATTCATGTTAAGATTTAATTGACAGAAAAGTCAATGTGAATCAATGCCGAGATGTAGTTGCCCACAATGATTACAAGATTTTAGCTGCGTGAACACAAACACAGAAATGACAACTATCAACATCGGCCAAGAGCTGTTATGTGACAGGCGTCCTGCTAGGTGTTCTCAAATAGATTACTCATTTCATTTTCACAATGACAGTTCAAAGTGTCATTTTTCTTTCAGCTAGAGAAACTTAAGCTGAGAATCCAGAATGCGGCACAGCAGGGTCATGCCACAGTTTGCATGGAGTATAGTGTCTGGCTCTGAACAGATTGATGTATCCCAGATGTGGCCTGGTTGACAGTGAGGGAAAGAGTCACTGTGTTGTGTTGTCAATAATTAAAGTACTAAAACTTCGAAAGTTATATTTGAAGGACTTTTATGTGGGAGGCAAAAACTATAGATATGGAATAAACCAAAAACAATCAGTCTACTACTGTGATATTACCTGCTTGCAAGGTATGAATTTATTCTGCATGCAGATAATCTCAAACATTTCTATCTCAGCCGAGACTTCCCCCAAACATCTTGTGGGCAATGTATACTCAGTCCCGGGGGTTAAGAGTTTCCCAGAGACCTCTCAGTAAGCACTAAGTTCAACATTAAGGAGTAACTATAATTATTATTTTGATGAAATTTACAGAGTGCTTATTATTACTGAGTGCTTAGATACTGAAATAAATATTTTGTATTCATCATGAATATGAATAGTTGAATCATCCTCCTAATCTTCCAAATTATATATTATAACTATTCTGTAGGTCATAAAGCCCTGAGGCCCATGGTGCCAAGTTAGTGTCTCAAGGCTATCCAACTGGTAAGTGATGGAGCTGGAATCAAATTCCAAGTTTTTCTGGCTCCAAACATAAGCTCTTTCTAGGACACAAACTCCATGATTCCAGAGAAGGCAGGTCAAGGTAACATGCAGCATGCATTGGGGAGGCCTGGCAACTAAGGGCCCTCTAAGTGACTGAAGTTTTCATTAGTCAGGCTGCCTCATCCCTGAAAGCCTCAATTGTAATGTTTAGCAGAGATGGTGACTTTTAATTAGGGGGATATTTGGTCTTTTATGTTTTTAAAGACACACAAAGACAAACCCTTCAATGGGCCTATAGGAGGAAGATGTATTTCAGCATAAAAGGTTCCATGTTCCGGGCCCTTCCTGGTGGTGCAAGGAGTTAAGCACTGCACTATGAAGCATCTGCAGCTCCTGCAGCATGCGTTCGATCCCCCACCAGGAAGGTGACCCACATGGCAGCCCTCTCCTGCCTTGCCCGCTGCTCCCCTCAGCAGTGTGTTTCAGTCAGTCTGCCTGTTCTGTTTCCCACTCTGTCTCTGGTGAGTCCTCTCACCACCCCCACCTCATCTCTGGCCTGTTCCCCAGTTCTTGGATCTATGAATAAATAAATCTTTTTAAAAAAAGCTTCCATGTTCCACTAGGCAAGAAAAAGACATAAAAGGATTCCAAAGTGGGAAAGCTATCATTTGCAGATGATATATAGAGAACTCTAAAAATTCCATGGAAAAACTAATTAAAATGATGAACCAGTTCAGTAAAGGACTTGGTCACAAAATCAATACACAAACATCAGGAGCCTTCGTCTCTGCAAACAATCAGCCTGAAGAGGGAGTAATGAAGAAAATCATCCCGTTTACAAATGTACCAAAATAATCAATAAACCTAACAAAAGAGGTAAAAGACCTTTATAAGGAAAATTATAAAGCGTTGTTAGAAGAAATAGGAGATAAATTGGAAAGACATTCCCTGCTCATGGATTGGAAAAATCAACATTATCAAGATGGAAAATGTGGTATATACACAGTGGAATACTACTCAGTGATCAAAAAAGATAAACTCACGGCCATTTCTGGCAACATGGATGGAGCTGAAAGGGATTATGCTCAGCGAAATAAGTCAGAGGGAAAAGAAAAATATTAGATGGTTGCTCTTATATATGGAACATAGATAAGCCAAACAAAAGGTCAGAGTAAAAGACAAAACTCGCAAGCTGACCATAGATCTGAGGCGTCCAGGGCATCCAGAGAGAGGCATCCAAACAGGGGAGGGAAGAGCGCAAAGGACCATGGTGATGGAAAACAGGGGCTACGGTGGTGGGAGAACTAGAGGGACTGTACTTGAGGGAAGAAATCAAAATACTGTCCCCAAACTGACAGTGCTGTAAGGGGAAATAAAAGTATTTCATTTAAAAATAAGCTAAAACCCAAACCCTGATGTGTTCTTACTGTACACTGTAGCCTACACAGCCGCGTTAAAGTGCATTGTTTTCTGCACCTAGAGACTCCTGATTTTAAGAAAACGCAAGGATGACGATGACGATGAAGCATCTAAGGTGATTTGTTCTCTTGATTTCTTCCTCCTTTAGTCCGTTGATGGCACATATGAAGGCAATTGTGTTTTGTATATTGATTTTGTAACCTGTCACTTGTTGAACTAATTTATTGTTTCAATTAGTTTTCTCATGTAGGCTTTAGGTTTCTTCATATATATATTATGTCATCTGCAAATAATGATAGCTTTATTTCTTCTTTCCCAATTTGGATTCCTTGATTGTGGACTCTGAGATCTTGTCACTGTGGAGGAGTCTCTCGGGAATCTACTTGACTCCTCACCTCTCTAGCTGGGATGCCTGCAGGACACTCTCCAGCTCTCTTCTTGTATCCCCTAAACATTACACACTGTGTCTTACTCATTCTTGTATTCCTGGGATTACTCATAGTCTATTTCCCATCAGGGCTTCTTTCCTAACAGAAATCTTGTCACTACCTCTTGGAAGAAAGTACAGAAAGGACACTGTCCTTCCCAGCAATCAATTTTCCTTGGCATGAGTAATATAATGGCAAACAGACCTTCTGCCAAGAAAGATTGGCCAGGTCACAAGTCAAAAAGAAAACAGACAAATAAATAAACTGAAACAGACCGATGAGGAGAGGTCAAATTATAAGACACACAAAGAAATGAAATCAGGAACAAAGGAAGGAAAAAGAATGTCCCTCAGGTACATATTGATTTGGGCGAGTTTAATAAAGCCAAGAACACAATTAAGACTAGAGGCAGACAACAAGAGATGCATACTATGAGACTCTGAAAGGAAAGAGTCAAAACAACATTTTTGTCTGTCGGGGGACCAGAGTAGGATCTAAAAAAGCAATGAAAAGCCAAATCAGACCATAGGCTTTTTGACTTTCTCTCTGGCTTGTGTTTGGAGGCATGGTCTTTCACTTCATAAAGGTGTGAATTCTGGGTATGTCTTCATGCCAGAAGGCTCCCCTGCACCCCAGTGACAGTGTTAACTGATGAAGACCTAGGCTTCATCTCTAAATAACTGACACTTGGCAACTAAACTATTATCGACATGAGAGTATTTTAATAAAATTAGATGATCGTATCTTTCCAGTGGTCGTGGCAGAAAACATGTTAAAAAAAGAGAGATCTGAGCATTGGATTAATGGACATTTTGTGAACTTTCTAGAGAAATGCCAAATGCACCACATATACTTGCCATATATGTGTGTCCCAGGTAGGGTCCCAAACCTGTGCTCCTAGGCCAATATCAGATTAGAGGAGATGGGGTAGAAAAGAAAATGCACCCAAGACTTAGTGAACAATTCTGCCCTGAATCTGGGGAAATATCTTGGGTCCAGTTTAGCTATCTTTGTGGGATCTGCATGTCTGCTTCGACAATGTGGCTCATTTGGTGTGCAACACCACTAAGTACTCCCCGTCTAGACCCCTCCTGGGAGACTGAGGTCAGCTGACCTCTCTGCCTCCTTTCTAGGATCTACTTGTGCTTTGTGGCCAGGTCAACATGGATGTTCTGGACCCTCCCTGATGCTGTCTGCCTACCTAGGGCTTGACCTTGGGGTTTTCTCATCTTTTTGCCCTCAACCCCCACCCCCAGAACTTCATGCCCTGATGCCCACCCAACCTCCTGACCAGCACGACCCACAGTGTACCCTCAAATCCTTCCCAGATGGAGCACATGTTGTCTATTCATGTTCACTTGGGTTATGGGTTAAAAATAAATGTCCTTGAGATTCTAATTAGCCCTCTGACACCCTCCTGTTGAAAAACAGCTTGTCTGTTTTTATTTCAAAACCTCACAGTGAAATTCTTAAAGATAGTTTCCTCTGACACTCTGAAAATATTTGGGTGGGAAGGAATTAATAACGTCGGTCTTAGAATTTGGAATCTTGGAGATGAATTTTAATTTATGAGTTAGCCCACAAAGTCTCTTTTTATTATATTGGGTCTTGGATACATAAATGCTCCTTGAAAGTTAGGAAACTACCAACTTTCCCTCTTTTTCTGAACTTGTTATGTCCCTCTTTCCTACTGACAAATCAGATTTCTTCTCTTTTCCTTGTTGGGTCCTAGTTTTGAAAACATACAAGCAACTGAGCAAAACCAAGCAGCAGTAACCACCAGGGGATAGAACAGCCTGTCAGTTGACTCATGAAGCTTTGGCGCTACCATAACCACAGCACCTGACTCTCTGTCCAGAGATGATAGGGCACTGCCAACTCATATGTCCTTGTTTTACAAAATGGCTGCCAGAGGGGGAGCAACTCTGGGGTGTTTAGAGCTTACCCACAAGTCTTTCAGCAGTTTGTTCCATGTATGGTCATGTTGGACACATTAACAGTTTCTTTTTAAATACAAATCTAATTAAACAATATAAACGACCCATGTGAGTATGAATGAACACTTGTGAGGGATTGTTTACTACACAAGAAACCTTACCTAACTCTTCAACTAGAAATTTTCATTTATTTCACTGACTGGAATTCTAGCAACTGGAGAATCATTTGGGTAAATTTTCTTCTTTAAAAAAAATGCAAATACCTATGGAGCTAAAGAAATTAACCTATAGGCTGCTCGATGGTGTTGACAGGCATCGAGGCAGGTTTGACTTCTATGGAGTCAGATGTCACCAAGACAGCGGTGCTCACATTCTGTGAGAGCAAACTTGTCCCTCACATGTTAGCGGTCAATGTGGTGCAGGGTAGAGGCCTTCATTTAGATGAGAGATCAGAAATCACCATGGTTGCAGCAGTTTTCCAGTCTCTAGACAAGAGGAATCACTCATGAAGGTTGTAGATGACTCTGGGGAAGAGTCAGCTCTTAGCTCAGCCTACAACTCTTTTCTAAGGAGGCAGAAGGAGATATATTTGGGTGGGGTGTAGCCTGGTTAAACATTTTGATCCAGAAATGCCATATATAATCTACAGGCGCCCAGGGCTGAACTGTGACCCTAGCTTGAGCCAGTGGATTGGACCTAGGTTTCCTGGCCAAGGAGATCTTCCAGACTTGGCAAGGTGAGAGAGCATCTTGGACTTCTAGATCAAGGATTCCTGGCTGGGTAAACATTGACCATGACACAGAACAAACACTTGGCAGTGAAGAGAGACGGGCATCTCCAGAGAGCAAGCCCAGGGAGTGCACTGTGACTTCCTCCAGGGCAGACATTCTAATTCATCCTGTACTCCTGTCATTTGGGGCAACACCTGGCACAGAGAAGCACTCAACAAGGCTAATTTAAATGAGTTGAATCTACCGCTTTTCAATCTGCCTTTTAAATCTCTTTCCTGACCCTCAAAACAATCAATAGGAAGGAGTAGAATCGATTTAACTATTAGGGGTATAATTGGTTTTGTGATAAATCTCTGGGTAACTATTAGCTCATTTCTAATACAGACAGGTTTTGACTCTTTGTTTTTAAAAGTAGTAAATGTAAATGTAAATGTAGTCAGAGTTTCTGGATTTTTTCACTCAGTATTGTTTGTGAATTTCATCCACACTGTGGCATGAAATTCTTGTTTATTTATTCTCAATGCTGTATATTATTCCAGTGTGTGATGTACCCCAACATTGCCTATCCACATTCATGAGCATGTGGGTAGTTTTCATTTAGACTTATTTCAGTAGTGCTGTTAAGAATATTCTTGCAACTGTCTTAAATAGAACAATGTCATATTCTAGTGTTACACACAATTCTCTGTGAAGGGATATTAAAAGGCTCCTTGCCCCCACTTACATGTAGCCACCTTGGATTACAAGTCCCAGTTCCTGACCAGGGGAGCTGCTGAGACTAGGGACAGACCTGAGCTGCCAGGCAGACCTTAAAAATGGAAAGCAGGCAGCCCAAGCTCTTGCTTCTGCAGCCTGACTCATACCCTGTTTCCACTTTCTGGAAGGACCAATGTATCTAGCCACATATCAGCCAGTTAACTTTTCTGTGTTTCTCACTCTGTTCTCCCCACTCTAACTCTCTTTGTAAATAGCTCTTTTTGTTTAAATTTCCATCTATGTGTCTGATTTTGGTCTTATTGTAGGGGTGAAGACTCATTCCTAGGTAACCCCCATTTTCCTTGGGGTTGCTCTGTAACTCTTGTGCATAAAATTAAGCATTTCTGTGGGGTAATACCCAAAAACTATTGTGTTGCAGGTTGTATATCTGTTTTGTTTTAATATTTACTCCCAAATAGTTTCCCAAAAGATATTGTTGATTGATTTTTTCTTTTCCAAAATTTTTCTTGGGTTTTTAAACCCAAGATATTCTGGAGTAGCCAGATTATGAGGCCATCCACTCTCCAATCTAGGATGGAGCTTTTGGGGATCAGTGAGGGAGAGTATATGTACTTTTACCCAGTTTTCTCCTTCCCAGTTCACAGTTTAGGTAATAACAGATCCATGGTTGTGGTGGCTTATTTTACAGCAGTCTCTGAACAACTGTCAGATGAGCTCAGAGGTCCTAAGTATACCCTCTCTGAGGTGAAAAAATCTGTGCCTCAGTGAGGTACCTCAGCTGTGAGATGAAGATAGAATGTGCTGAGGCCAGAGAAGCTCTGGGTAGGAGGGGGAAGAAATTGAGCTTTGATGAATGGATGCAATTGAAACCCTCTCTGGTTTCTGGCAAGAAATACCTTGTGCTTGTGTGTAAATAAAAAGGTAGGTTAGGAGAGAGCTGAGAATGTAGGTTATTTGCACAGAAAGGGGTCAAAACAGGAAAAAATCTGACCATTTGGGTGTGAAGCCATGCTCTATGTGGATTTAAGGCTTGAGTGGCATCACTAGCCCAGGGGAGAATGCAAGAACATGGAAGGAAAAGCTACCTCTGTGTGGTCAGAAATGCAGCTTGATGTTGGTGACTGTTTTAAAACTCTTTCCTATTCAAACATGTTAGAGTTGTGGCTTTAGAGGTATGGAAGGAGGGCCTCCCTGGTTGAGCTCCACACTGTGAAGCTTCCACAGCACAGCAGTGAGAGTTCCATCCCTAGCCAGGGAGGTGACCCACATGGCTCAGCAGACCTCTCCTGCCTCGCCCGCTGCTCCCCTCAGCAGTGTATTTCAGTCGATCTGCCTGTTCTGCTCCCTGCTCTGTCTCTGGTGAATTCTGTCACCTCCTGCAACTCTGGCATGTACCCCAGCTCTTGTATGCATAAATAAGTAAATCTTAAAAAAAAAAAGTATGGGAGGGATAGGGAAATAGTAAGGAAAGATGTTTGAGACTCCCATGCTGTTTTCTGTCTTCTGGGAGCTGTAAGACCAGAATAGGTTTGAGGGGAATAGGGTGACCCCACTTAGGTTCTAATGAAGGAAACTGTAAGAAAGGAAAGAGGGGGTGTGTGCCAAAGAGATGCCTCCGAGTTCACCTCCCCAGGCTGAGCAACCCAAGGCCCACTGGAGTCTGCGTAGAGCCAGTCTAGTCTGTACGGGTGGCCACTGGCTTCCTGCAGGCAGATGTTTGGTTCATCTGCAGAGTGATAGTGGGTCAGGCTTCCAGGAGGCCTGGTGACTGTTCCTGAGCCTGAGGAAAGCTGTCTTCACCACATAGCAATCCCAGGTGCACACTCATGCTGTGGGGTTTTTTTTTGGGGGGGGGGGTCGTGTATGTACTTGTACAAAGATTTGTGTTTGTGCAGTGTGCCATGGAGTAGTTGGGGCCATTGTGAGGGGTAGGAGCTCCATTAGCAGGTTTTTCTAACTACAACTAGGCAGACAGCCCAGAGTGTTAGTGTGAGACCCTGGGAACCCCAAACTTGCACACTCTACAGGAATTTGGCTGTTTGTATGCACGAAGGCAAAGCAGATTTGTAGTGCAAAATAACCTTAGTAGAATTGGTGAGCAGAGAGGGAAGAGAGGATTTTTTTTCCACAATAAATCATCCAAAATTATCCATCCCCTTGTAAGGAAATGTCCAGCCAAACTGGGTTGGCCTGAAGCTGGGCCACTGAGGCATGAAAGCTTGCAACAAGTCTATGGCACCTTATGGCAGGAACCAAAGAAAAGGAGTTGTAGAGTAGGTTCCAGAAAGCTAAGACAAAAAGAGCAAAATAAAAGTACAAATCAAGTTAACAGCTGCTGTTATTAGCCTCCCCACGTGACCTCATCTCTGTTTCTTACAAGTGTCTCTACACGTCTCTCCTCCACGTGTATCCTTCCATGTCTTCTTCGCCGCAACACCTATGTGCACATGGGGCTGCAGCAGCAAGAGCTCGCCTTTCTTCCCCTAGGCAGTCTCCAGGCTGAGTCTTGGTTATGCCTGCTGGTGGACCATGGCAGGCTCCAGGCTAAGCTTGGGGCCGGCTTGCCAGTCGACCTGGGCAGTCTTGCCATTGCCTGGGGCTGGGCTACTAGTCAAACTTGGCAGCCTCCAGGTTGAGCCCAGGCCAGCCTGCTGGTCGACCTCATCAGCCTCCATGCTCAGGCTGGTGCTGGGCTGCTGGTTGACCTTGGCAGCCTCCACCCAATGCCCAGGGCTGGGCTACTGATCACACTAGGAAGTCACCAGGCTGAGCCCAGGTTCTGCCTGCTGGTTTGCCTTATTAGCCTCCAGCCTTAGGCTGGGGCCAGTTGCTAGTCGACTTCGGTAGCCTCCAGCCACTGCTTGGGGCTGGGCTACTAGTCATCCTCATCAACCTCTGCTGTTGCCCTGTAATATAGCTGTTGTTGGCCGCTCAGCGTCACCCATTAGGTTCCAGCAGTCAGTCAAAAGTGGCTGCATGTAACTAGTGGTGAGCAATATGGTATACCCCCTAACAAGAAGAACCCAGCATCACCAGTTATGGCGGGGACCTCCTTCCTCTCCTCCCCCCAAATCTACTCCCAAGGTGCATATGCCTCCCAGAGACTCCTTGCAGCCTGAGCTTGATTTTACTTGTCAGGGTGCTTGCCCTGAATCCTACATACCCCCAGGAAAGGAGTCCTAAAGTGTGCTTGGCTTAGAAGGGGGTGCTACTAAGGGGGGGGCTGAAAGGAAGCTTCAACCTAAAACTAGTTCCCAAAAAGTATTCACATCTTTTATCTCATTTCAGCTTCAAATCAGGAGGGACAAGGAGAACAGAATATCATATATATTTTTTTACATTTCACAAATGAAGAAACAACCATCCATCTATCCATTCATTCAGTCAGCAAACATTTATCAAGCCTCCTTTGTTCATAACACAATGCTGGGCTCTGGAAATCCAGGGGCAAATGATCATTCTTGCCTTCCATAGCTCATAATCAGACCACATTCTTCATTGTTTCCTGAAATGCAAGAAAAGCACTTGGGTCTTCTGTTAAAGACTAAATCTAAATCTGGACAGATATCTAAATAGTAACATTTAAGTTCCTTTCAAACCACTAGGATTGCAAAATCATTTCCCTTCTATGACCAGGTCATGATCTGTATATAGAGATGAAGTTTTTCCTATTCTTAGAAAGTACTCTCAAATCCTCTGAAAATGCCCAGAGATACCTAATGTTACCATATCTAGAAAACTGATGAAAGACCAGCCTTGAGCAGAGAAAAATGGCAGCCCACATCTTCAGTCTTTTGGAGACATGAACGTAACTATTAATGTTGAGTCTACCAAAAAAAAAAAAAAAAAAAAGACTCAATTAGAGATAAAATTCTGATGCATTAAGATAAATTCTTAATGATAGATTCAATTAGCCAAAGTTCATTCTGTGAATTCTTCTTGGAGCTTACCCCTGTGCCTAGTCCCTTGCAAAAATAATCTAACGTTAGACAATGCTTTCAAGCATACTTGTATATAAAAGGCAGCCAGCAAATATTTAGACTTGTGGGATGTATCATCTCTGTTGCAACTACTCAATTCTGCTCTTGCAAAGTATGTTGCAAAAGCAGCCAAGGTCAATGCCTAATTAGGTGTGGCCATGTTTCAAGAAAACTTTACTTACAAAACCCAGTGGTGAACCAGGTTGGGCCCGTGGACCTGAGTTTCCCAACTCCTGCTGTAGGGCTTTTTCAAGTCACTTCACACTGCCGTCTCTTTGAGCCCTGAGAGCAGTAGGCCCGGTAGGTGACATTTCCATTCCAAGGCAGGAAACCAGCTCAGAGGTGGTTAGGGGTCTGCCCACGGTCACACGGGTGAGAAGAGGGAAACCCAGACACCCCCCGGGGTTTTCTCATTCTGGGTCCAACGCCTTGTGACCACTGTAAACTGCTATTACACAAAAGAAATACAGTCGCAGCCCGGGATAAATCAGGCAGGGCTGATCATTTGTCTTGTTCTTCTGTTCTGACTGTCAAGAGCAGGGAATGGATCATTTTTTCAGTCCGATGCTTTTTGTCATGCAGACAGAGTTGCTGTGCAAAAGGAGCCTAGGTTTCTTTTCCAATTTTACCTGAGACAGCTTAGTGCTTTGTGGCAAGATGCCAGAGTTTTCTGGAAATCAATCAGCCCAGAGGAGGATCCTACAGGTCCTCAGCACCTGTGAGCGAGGACATGGTTCTTCTTTCTTTTGTCTCTTTGCCAGAGCCCCGACTCTGCCCTCTAGATGGGTCAAGGGCAGGGGCCTGTGTCTAGCAGGGACACAGTGTGCAGCCTGTGAGGGGGTATTCAGGAAACATCGAATGAACTGAACGTCAGGGTGGGGACTCAAGGCACAGAGCGGGCTCGGGTGCGTTGTCTGGTGCTATTCCCCAAGGTTCGCCTGTCAGCCAGCACTCAAAGGCCTCCTCTGCATCAGAGGCTCCAGGGATGCCCCATTCTATCCTGAGCTCCAGACATCTAAGACCAAGAGTTGAAGCCGAGTGTAGCCAATGTGGAAAAGGTGACGATGGACGCTCCCTCTTTATATGCAGAGTACACATGTGTCCTGATGTTAAGAACATTTGGCCTAACGCCAGCAGCAGGAGCTCAGTCCCGGGCACAGGCAGCAACGCCTCAGTGTCTTGTGCCACTTGGCTCTCCCCGCTCCTTTGCATAGGCCTGTTTTATGGGCCTGCTCCACTCTGCCCACTTACAGTGATTCAAATGAATTTCCAAATATGACCAAGACCCATCTGGCCCTTTGCAGAGTGCTGTGGTGATCTGGGAGTGAGCCAGTTTCACTCCCAGCTTGTAATACATGAGGGCTAGTAAGAACATCCAACCACTCACATCTGGACTAGATTGTCCTTAGGGTGACTTAGGGATACTTACAAGAAGAAGGTATTTGTATGTGTGACTCTGAAAATTTGGAGGAGGAGAGGATCTGGTGATGGGCATTTTGTCCTCTGACCCCATGAGGCGCCAAGGCTGTCATGTACAACAGTTTCGGGCTGGAAGAGAACCCTGGTGTGGCCCAGAGCTGGTCAGGAGGGCCTGAGCCTGAGGCGTTGTCTGAAGCCAAGAGACCCACTATCATCTGTCATGTCAGACACTAAAGGTTGCTGTTCATGCTTAAGGGACAAAAATGTCAGGTCTTGCCTTTATGCAACCTGGTATTTGTTACAAATGTAAAAGTGGTCGAAGAGATTTGTTAGGAGGGTGTGGGGTGGGACTAGAGGACGTTTTGCCTGATATTCCATATTGGAAAGGAAAACAGGAGAAGCACAAGGCCCTATAACAGTCTTCGGGTCTCTTAACTCTCGTCAGGAAATTCTGGGTCTCTTGTGTGTTTTGGGTCTCCTAAAATTGATCGTCCTAATCACAGAAGGAGGTGACACAAACAGTATTCCAGTCTTAATTCCTTGGGGGATAAAAGAAAAAAAATTAGTATGAGGCAGAGGAGATTTTCTTACAGGTCCTGACCCTAAAGAGTGAGTCCTTTGCTCTCTGGTGAAAGAATTCACCAGAGAGCGCTAGGTGTAGTGTAAGGTAAATAAAAGTGATCAGGCTGTTCCACCCTCCCGCCACAGGTGTTGATGATGGACACCTGCGGTCCTGCACGCATGCCTGATGGCGGGCCCTCAAGTAGGGATGCGGGCATGCGCAAGTGGGTGCACCTGGGCTGAGATGCAGGTGTATAACAGCGGCGTCACGACGATGCCAGGAGAGAGCAGAGCAGAGAGAACAGAAGAGAAGAAAGAGATGTAGAAGCAGAGAAAGCAGAGACTAGAGAGCCCAGAGAGGGTGATTCGCCAGGGGCTAGGAGGCCTGCCAGCCTCCTGGCCCACTGGCCCCCTGCCTGCTGTGCACCTGGTTGCCTCTGATGTAAACAGTAATAAAAGCCTGAAAAAGCTACTGAGGGCTCCAGGACCCCTCCTTGACCCATCTTCTCTGATCATGGAGAACCTGCTCTGGGCACTGCTGGCACTACATGTAGCTGAACCAGCAAGGCTTTATTAGAGACTCATGCATGATGGAACCAGTGCCAGAAAGGAGAAGTAACCTGGAGCCTCAAAGGGACTAGGAGGAGATATTTAAAGGTAAGTTCACCAATCAGGGAGGAGAGGAAGGTCATTGTTTTTTCTGGGCCAGGCTTGGCCAGGCTTGCTCAAAGGGGGTCCAGTCCTACTGGACTCCAGGCTCTCAGCCTTCCCCCAGGAAACTGAGGTAATGGTTAGTCAGGATCTGATGCTTTGTGTCTCGCATAGTAACTTCTGGTCAGGGTGGTGGCCAAATTGTTTGAACAGTCAATGATTTAGTCCACCTGTTCAAGCAGGACTTGGGGTAACTCTTATTCGACCATCTCGGCTCACAATTTCTGCCACCTGGGCCTGAATCACTCAGCAGAGAGCAGAGTGATTTGTGAGTGGGAAGTGGGTTGTGAGGACAGGACCGTTCCGTGAACTGCTTTTCAGCAGCATGATCAGCTCAGTTCAAAACCAAGAGTAAATACTTAGAAACTTTTCTTTTTCTAAAGATTTATTTATTGCACCTCCCTGGTGGTGCAGCGGGTTGAACACCACACTGTGAAGCATTAGTAGCACAACAACGCGAGTTCAATCCCTGGCCAGGGAGGGGCCCCACATGGGAGGTGAGAGGATTGACCAGAGACAGAGTGGGGAGCAGAACAGGCAAATCGACTGAAACACACTGCTGAGTGGAGCAGTGGGCGAAGCAGGAGACGTCTGCTGCACCATGTGGGTCCCCTCCCTGGCCAGGGATTGAACTCGCGCTGCTGTGCCCAGGATGCTCCCACTGCAGAGCTCAACCTGCTGTGCCACCAGGGAGGCCCAGTACTTAGAAACTTTTCTACTGATTGACCAAATGGTTTTATTTCTGTTGAATCTGAAAATATTTTTAAAAGGAAGTCTTGTGTTTTGCTTATATTTTATTTCATTTTTCTGTGAATTCATTTTCATTAATTTCTGTGACAAATTAGAAATACAAGAATACAGGTCCTTCATTAGTGATAATTTGAGAAGCAACAATCAGAGGGCAAGGCATAGCCTCTGGAACCTGGTATTGGTTCTTCTCTCCTTGGGTCAAATCAAATTAGGAGCTTCCATCTCTTTCTCTCAGTCTCATTTCTCCTCATATTTTTTTCTTCCTCTTCCTCTCTGGAGAAATGTCAGAGCATAAACAGGAACTGAGTAAAGGGAACTTAGAATTTCAGGAACAACAGGGACCACCCAGGAAGCCCTCTGGGGTCAGTGCCCACACCTTGACATGTCTCTGGGGCCATCTTTCTGAGGTAGATGGAAGTCCACCCAAAGGACTCAGTGGGGGACTCTTCACAGCCACCCACACAGGACTGCAAGGGGGCAGAAGGGGACTGCCTCTGAAGACAAGGGCTGATGGGTGCTCCCCGAGTTCCACAACTGCAGGGCTACAGAAGCCACCTCTGCACCCACAGGCCAGGAAGCCCCTGGGAAGTCATCAGGGAGAAGCTTCGAGAATGTACAAAATACATCAACCCTCCCAGGGTCAAGGGCTTTCAGATACTGGATCCTACTCACTGTCCTTTATCCTTGGGTTAAGAGAATTCAGAAAGTGTCCACATTCCCATGGAGAAAGTGAGGGATGACTCTGAGAGGGGTCTACAATGTTAGCACTTCCTCAGAGCCTGCCCAGAAACACACAGAACAGCTGCAACCAAAAATATTTCAAGTTACTGTTTAGCTTCATCTGAGATGGCAAGGCATCCTGAGTCACTGCCAATACCATCTGCCAGAAAGAAAAATTTTAGCACATCCACGCAGATACTTGTGGAATGTGCATGCATGCACAGTTACACAGATGCTTACTCATTGCACATGTGTGGACAGGAGAGCTACGCAGACACTGCCCACTGTCCTGCGTAGGTGACAGCTGGTTCTTGCTGCTTTGCAAGCTCTTTGCACCAGGACCTGCCTGTGCATGGGACTCATTTGGACCACCCCACTCTACAGTATACATGCCCCTACCTCTCCTTCCATTTATTCCCTCCCCTAGATGGGATCTCCAGGAAGGCTTGCAGACAGGATAGCTGTCTGAAGACCCTGTGAATTTCTGAGGGGTAATAGTGACCATCAACCTGGCAGAAGCCCTGGCAGCTTCTGGAACATCCTAGCCTGAGTCACTGACAACAGAGCCTGCAACGGCTGTCAGACCCACTCAGTATGGACAGGGCTGGGCAGTCCTCCTTCATCCTGCCCCCCTTCATCCACCAGCTACCGCTCCCAACTTGGGAGGGGCCCTAAAACTTCGATCAGTTCCTGTACCCAGAGTCCTGATGTTCACCCCAGAGAAGCAGAGCTGAACTATCCAAGAGGGCAAGAGGCGGTTGGAGAAGGGCGCTCACAATGCGGCGTTCACCAGGTATTACATATAGGAGCACAATGACAGATTCTAGGTGACATGATCTTAGGGGGGCACCATTTAACCCACTGCAGCAGATGTGACTCTAAACATCATGTTGAAAATCAGGAAACAGACACAGAGAGGTTAAGTAACTCCCCTCAGGTCACACAGCTAGGAAGAAGTGGCGTTATTGTCTCCTCTACCACCTCTCAGGACCTTTGAGCTTCCACTTCAAGGTCTCTGCAGACATGAGTCTCACGCAGACACCGGTACCATTTGCAGTTGGCGCTCAGCACAGCCACCTAAACTGCCTCTCATTTTGTGCAGTGACCTGCAAGGAAGGATCTGAGTACCTAGTCAAGCTTCAGAGCCCCTGGGCTGAGTGGAAAGGAGACTGGGGTGACAGGTGAACTTATGAGACTGTCTGGGAAGGGAAAGAAAGCATTGTGAAGCTCCATTCTCACGTGGATTCAAATTTGTTCTTCCTTGGTCTCAGCTTAGATCAGGAAACTTTCAGGCTGTGAAGGTCAGGGCCTCACTTTTCTGAGATGCTTCATGGCATAGAGATTGTTTTCCCTTCATTACAATAATTAAAGCTAATGTTTATTGAGAGCTTGTGAGCACTGTGCTAAGTCCTCTGAATTTTTATTACCTCATTTGATCATCCAAACAGAGCTTTAGAAGGTAGGTGGTTTCATCCCCCATTTTGCTGATGAAGAAATGGAGGCTCAGGTTAAGTGAATTACTTAAAGTTTCAGAGCATGACTTAACCAAGGTCTTTGGTGTCGAATTCAGTGGTCTTTGCTTGGTATGGCTCAGTGCCCTCTTGGGCTGGTTGAGTTGGAAGTAGACAGATCCAGAGTGACCCTGACCTTCTGGTTACACTTAGTGACCTCTGGGCCTTCCAGTGAGATGCCGACAGGTAGGTTGTTTCTGCCTAAAGCTGACCCAAAGGGATGTGGGCTTTCCAAGTTCTGGACTGGCTGCGGGGTAGAAGCCCAAAGGGAGAGAAAATGTTGACGTCCACATATACTTTCTCACTTTAATAATTTTTAGATGTGAAGAAGCAAAGCTTAGAAAAATGAGTTGAACTTTACTCCTGATATGTCACATTATATTTGTTATGCGTTAAGAGAATCGGCAGAGGAAATGAGCGTGGAAACATGGCATCTAAAGGCACATCTCAGGGGCCTCCCCGGTGGCACAGTGGGTTAAGCAAAGCACTATGATGCAAACCACAACCACTGCAGTAGGAGTTCGATCCCTGATGCCTGCTAGGGAGGGGACCCACGTGGCACAGCAGACCTCTCCTGCCTCACCAGCTGCTCCTCTCAGCAGTGTGTTTCAGTCCATCTGCCTGTTCTGTTCCCCACTCTGTCTCTTGTGAATCCTCTCACCCTTGCACCTCTGGCCTGTACCCCTGTTCTTGTATGCATAAATAAATCTTTTAAAAAAATAAAGGCACATACCAGTTTTAAAGTGTTACAGAAACAGCATCATAAAGCTGTTGATGGTGGCTGGTTCACAGAAGAGCAAGTGCTTACATCTGAGGGAGGAAATGGGTCGAACTGGTTTGGTTAGTTGTGTAATCTTTGGCAAAGGTCTTTATTTTAAAAAAAGATTTATTTGTTTATGCATATAAGAGCTGGGGTACAGGCCAGAGTCGAGGGATGTGAGAGTATTCACTAGAGACAGAGTGGGGAGCAGAAAAGGCAGATGGACTGAAACACACTGCTGAGAGGAGCAGCTGGTGAGGCAGGAGAGGTCTGCCACGCCATGTGGGTCACCTCCCCAGTCAGCGTTGCTTAACCCACTGTTTAGGCAAGGGTCTTAATTTCCCTGAGCCAGAGGTATGAGAAGCATCTAATAGAATGGGTTTACAGCCCATAGTGCAGGATCAGCTGTTAATCCTATATCATGTGGCTTTTTTTTCACCTTTCATTTTGTATTTTTTTAATTCTAGAGATTCTATTTAAGCATATCTTCTACTCTTCCCTCATTATGTCCAAATTCCCATCTTTGAGAATGTGGAGCCTATTTTAAGAGCTGTTTTAAAGCTCGTATTGGCTGTTTGTATCATCTCTCTCGATTCTGGCCTCACTCTTATGTTTTGTATCCCGGATTGTGGGTCACATTTTCTGTTTCTTCATATGCCTGCTCGTTTTTTTATTAGATACTGGAAATTATAAATTTAAGTTTCTGAGTGCTGAGTTTTGTTGTATTCTTTTGAAGAGCCGGGATTTTGCTGGCAGGCCGTTATTGAGGGGTTATTTCAATTCTCTGAAGTTTTATTTTAAAACACTTATAGGGCAGATCTAGAGAAAACTTTACTCAGGGATAAGTGACCACACCAGTAGGTGGAGACCCTCCACTGAAGAGCCACACAGGCGAGAAAAGATTCTGACTCTGGCTGATAGGGATTCAAATAACTCCCAGGCCAGTGGCAGCTCTGACGATTGTTCTATTCTCGAGTCTCACGGGATTTCACTTTACATTTGCACAGATTTGACTTCACCCACAGACTCAAGGGCACCCTCATGATGCTTTCTGAAGCTCCTTCTTTTTGTGGCCCCTTCCTGTCAGGTACTTCCTCCAACAAATTTCAGCTGTCTTGGTCTCCTGAGGCCCAGGCAGTGTCTCCTCCATTCGGCAAGACTCCCAGACTCAGTCCTGTGCTGACTGCAGTGGACATCTGAAAAAAACTTTTTCTTTATATTTTGTTCCATTTTAGTTGCATTGACCTGAGGTCTTTCTCCTGGAGAAAGAAGTGAGCAGGCCCCATGGTTGGAGGCGAAGCCTTATTTATCAGGCTGTCCACGGAGAGGCGGAGTCCATCCTCAGGGCCTTTTGCAGGAGAAAACATCTCTTATTAAAGACCCAGGCCTCTCCTGGGCTACTTGGGCTGACTCATATATAAATCGATCAACCTACAAAATCTCTGAGAGGAGGGAGACATCACCCAGGAAGATTACCGTGGGTGGTGTGGATGTCTTTGTATGAAGCCTAGATTAAATTATTAGGAATGCCTAGAGACCATATAAAATATTTTATGTGTAAATTTCAAGCGAGAAAAACCTGATTTCTCTGGGGAGGAGAATGAACTTCAAAATGAAAAATGTAAGCCAAACAATTAAAGAGCATTTGCTACCTGAGATAAGCAATTGCTTCTCCTTTAGATGAAGCCATGACTTTTAACCCAAACAAATTACAGTCTGGGGCATTGTAAAACCCAGGGCTTGAAATAACTGCCAGATGGTTCTGCAAAGCCAAATTTGGGTACTGCAGAAGAGCAAGAAGGGGAGACTAGAAGTTATTGCATGTTAGAAGTTGCTTCCCCTGCTCCATCCCTGCCACACACACATTTGGATAAAAAGTTCTTAGAAAATGATCTAGAAGACATGACTTCTTGTAGGGGCAGGAAGGCACGGAGCAGGTTCTCTATGACTCGGATAGACGGGTCAAGGAGGAGTCCTGGAGCCCTCAGTGGCTTTTCAGGACTTTATTAATCTTTCTGCATCAGAGGTGACCAGGTACACAGCAGGCAGGGCGGGGGTGGGGGCCTGTGGGGCCAGGAGGCTGGCCGGCCTCCTAGCCCCTGGCAAGTCCTCACTCCGAGCTCTCCACTGCTTCTTCTGGGTCTGCCTCTGTTGCTGCTCAGCTGAGCTGCTCTTCTGCTGCCTCTGCCTCTTACTCTCCAACCTCAGGTGCCACCGTCAGGCGTGCGTGCAGCACCGCAGCGCTCTGTCATTGGTGCTGATGGCGGGGGGGTGGGGGCGGGATAACCTGATAATTTTCATTTACCTACATTTGTGCACATTTAAAATTTTTAAAAAAGCTTTTATGGTTTTCCAAAGAAATACGGACGTGTTGCTGTCATTTAGTCCTAGGAAGGGGTTGTGAACTGATGTCAGAGATTCAACTACTGTAGAGATCTAACTACTACAATTTTGGCAGAATATTTGGCAGTCTCCCATGACAAATGATGAAATGTGGGTGGAGGCAGCACCAGGAGTCACAGCGCAGGCCTGACCACCCTTCCCAAGGGTTATATTAATACAAACTCAGAGGACTAATGTTATGTTATGGGTGAGGGTCGAGACGTTTTGCTGTTTGCAGGAGAGTAACTGGTCCTGCCTTGGTCCCCTGCACCTCTTCAACTTCTGTCAATGGTTCTGAGGAAGCTGTGGGATGGAGGCTAATTAGGTCTGAAGTGGCACAAGGATGGGGGAATCGCTGGAATAACAGACAGCAGAACTGACGCTCAGAAGGTTCACATAAGCTGTGCCAAACCAAGAAGATGAAAAGGAGGCGAGATAATAATTAACATGGCCACTTTGATATACGAAAAAAATTGGCCGCACAAGTTCGTAACATCAGAGACCTCATTTTTGTGGCAGTTTGTGTGAAAGATAGCTGGTTCATTTAGCTGATCTCGAGCTTAACATGAGTTAATTATTTCATGTTGCTGCTAAATAAGCTCGTCCAAATTCAAGTTGTATTTAATGGAGGCGTTCAGGTTTGTGCTTTGAAATTGTGTTCTAAGAAACATTAGATACCAAAGAGGTTTTAGTAAGTGTTCCTTGAAATAAAAGGGGTTAGGTTCTGTGGTCAATGGTGCTGGGGAAATTATGCATCAAGCAAAATTCAATATTGGCTCCTTGGTCTATCAAATGCTTAAGGTACACGGTGAATGGGAAGAAGGGACTATCGGTACAACGTATTTCACGCTTATTTGAACTCAAAATCCTTTCTCTGCAGAACAGCTCCTTTTAAATGTCATTTGGGAAATGCAGATTTAAAACTTTTTTTAATTAATAATTTTCAGGACTGAAAATTTTGGAAGTGATAGACTAATTTTATTTTTGCTTAATAAAATTGTGTCTGAAAGAGCATGTTCCAATCTTGGTACCACGTATTAGAGAGATGCCGGCAAAGGGAAGGGTCTATGAGAAGGTTATGAGCGTTTAGCAACCACATCCTCTGGGAGCAGATAGAGAAATGTTTGCAGACTTAGAATGGAGGGAAGTAATTGAACAAGAGGCACACACCTGGCAGTGACGAGTGAGTGAACTCGGCAGGAACTTTCTTTGGAATGAACCCAGCAAGTTTCTCCTGACTCAAGCTATCCAGCCACGTGAAACAGAGAATGCCCATAACTGACCGACCACCCAGGACATCTGAGGAAAGAACCCCCCGATTTGGACACGAGCTTGAACAGCTACCCGCTTGGGTCTCTTTCAATCTGGGTCTGAGACTGTGATCTTGGCCCTCCCAGGGCCCATGGGACCATGTCCATTTTGGGTCAGCAAAACCAGGCTCCAGTTGGGGTGTCCTCCACAGGGCTTCCTGTGCTCCTCGGGTGTAGGAATCACCAGCAAGCACCCTCTCTCTCCCCTGAGCTCCCACTTCTTCCTCTTCAAGAAGCAGTTGACACTCTGGCAGGTGGAAAGGGGTCTCGACCAGGCTCCTGGGAGGAGAGGGCAGAAACAGTCCCTCTACAGAGTGTACAAGGTACTCCTCTCCCTGTCAGCCCTTGGCCTAGCCACCTACCCAGGCTTGCCTGCACCCCTTCAGTGCACCCTCCTCTCTCCCACAAGTGCAGAGCCTGTGGGAGCCTGAATTTCTTAAGCTCACATCTCATAGCGTTGCGCCCTTTCTACACTTTCCAGACTCCCGGGGCCGGCAGTGAACATCCCCACCTGGGGACGTGGTGTTTAGGGTCCTTAGTGAGTTGGCTTCTTCCTTCCTTTCCCATCATTCCTCACAACCACAACCTCCCCGCTCCCGCCCTGAGTTTCCTGAGTCAGAATGCTGGGTGCCCCTCAAAGTTTGTATCAGGTACTGAAATTAAGCCTATTTGCCTGCACCCAGATTGTCTGTCCCCCATGACAGAAAGACCTCCTTGCTCAGAAGCCTTAAGGAGAAACACAGGGCAGTGGGATCCTGACATGAGGGTTCTTGGCCCATGGGGGGCCCGTCAATGGAGCCTCACACTCCCGCCTCTCGCAGCTGGGTGCTGGGAAGCCAAGGGGCCCCCTGGGGCTCCCTGTTGGTGCTGGGAGACACAGGCTGCCTTCGCCTTCAGGTTAGTTCTCTGCAGGAGGTGTTCCATGAGCAAGGACAGTGTCCAGTCAGGATGGCAGAACTGGGCCCAGCCATGGGCTGCTGTGAAGCTGGGGCCGTGTACACTGCGCCCTGAAATTCATTCTGCTGGTCAAGTCCACCTCCATCATTAACCCTTATGCCAAAGCTGGCCTAGTCTTTTCCATTTGGGCAGGATTCTAATCTCGTCTTTGCTCCCACATCTGAAATCTACAGAACTTTGCTTGTAGCAGCCGCCTGACAAGTGTTTGTTGAATGAATGAAGTGATTTGCTCAGAAGACTAGCCTGTGTCTGATGCCAGTGGACCTTCCTGATCATTCACATTGCACTGATTTATTTTAGTGCGTATCTGCTATCTGCTAGACACAAGGCTGGGTGGTATTTCCTGCGAAGACCTGGAGTCTGGAGCTGAATCATATGTTCTTTCTGAAAAACATCCTGTTTGGGCTACAAAGAGAAAGGACCTGGTAAAAGCTGGAATTTCTCCCTTGATCTCAAATTCCATTTCGTGGACTAAATTTCCAAGATATATAGACTCTCAGCACGTGCTTCCCCCAATCACTGTCATGTTCAAGAATGCAGTGAAATTGCAGCTGGAGGTTGGTGGTTAGGATCTTCAGCCCATCCCCATTCGTGACCCCCAGGCTCACCTCCTGATCTCAAGCAGCCCTTCCAGTGCTCAGAGCTGAGAGAACCAGGCAAGGGGTGTGTGGCAATTTCTTTGGAATTAACCCAGCAAATAGGATGGTCCACAGCCTAAGTGGGTCCAGCAAAGCTGTGTGCTCTCGTGGAAAGAGAACTGGCCTGACACCAAGCTTGAAGTCACAACACTGCTTGGTCATCATAGGATAAGGGACCTCAGCAAACCATCTTCAATCTCTGGGCCTCAGCTTCCTTATATGCAAACTTAAGGGATGGGCTATGGTGGTCTCTAAGAGCCTCTTCAGCTCTGCCATCTCTGACGACACGAAGATGAGAACTATGAGGGTCTTCCAAAGAGCTCTATAGGGAGAGGCAGCCAACTTGTTGGAATTTCTCATGGGTTTTCTCTGACACCACCAGTAATGTCTCCATCATTATCACCACCACGAGTATCACCGTTTTGATGTAACTGGCTTCGGGAGCGCTTTCCCTGGAGGTCCCTCTTTGTGAGTTACAGGGACTGTTCATCACACCCACATAAAGCTGTCAGATAAATGGGCCCATAAATGTAAACATGTAGGATACGCTCTAATAGATTTCTGCTATCCAGTTGGTCCACACACTTGCACACCGCCATCACGAGCATGGCAAATTGAATTTGTGGGGGGAAATGCATTGAGAACTAAATAGAGAATCAGCCTGTGTCTTGGCTATCATCATTCACAGGCACGACGAGAAGTCAAGGTTGATTATATTTCAGGTTGATTTATATTTCCTATGGGACGGTGTGGTCTCTCTGGCTAAATCATTCATTAATGTCCTGTCTCCATGACTTCCCAGGTGTGAGGGGGAGGAGCCCCAAGTGCTGTGTCAGGCTGCAGGACCTGGTGACCCAGAATGAAGTGCACGTAACTGAATGTCAGAGCTGGGTGTGAACCGGCCATAATTTGCTTCCCTGTTGTGTCCAGTGGCTAGTCAGGGCTCTGCATTCCTGAGAAGACCAGACTCTCATTTGTCCTCCTTGAGAACTCTGCATATGACCCCAAGGTCAAGGTCATGGAGGTCTTCTACTTACAATGTCTCTAAGATGATTGGATTCGTGGGAAGACCTGTGGATTTAAAATGCCCGAGTTCTCCAAGGGCTTCCTACCTGATAGTCTACTTTCCTCATAGACGATCAGATTCATTTCAAATCAGTCCAGAGGCCCTCTGTGTGCCTACTTAAGAGAAGAATGGCGGGTCCATCTACCTCGTGGAATTAATCAGTGGGTGGTCGGTATATCTGAATTTTAAAAATTGATATTGATAGCTTGCTTTTTGACATCCCTATCAACCCAGAATTCAGGTGAAAAAATCAGAGCAAACTCCATTTCCCCATGCATTTAACTGCGAGATCAGTGTCTCAGAATCAGTCATTGAGAAACTATTCTGGCAGGCAGGGCTATCTGGTTTCCAAGTTCATAGCCAACTAAAGGAAGAGGTTGAAGGAGGGATGAAAGGCTGTCCGTTGACCATACTGAAGGAAATCTGACAGCCTGACCGACGGACACCATGGGTGCAGAGGGAGAGCTTTCAAAGCATGACTTGGGGAGGTAGAAAAGTACTGATCTAGAAAAGCTTTCGTTTATTCCCAATGATAAAATGTCGAGTTGGCCATCGAGTGCCAGACACATAGGAATTGCTGATTTGATGACGATAACCATGGTTTTATGGTCGTTTACAGATTTTCTATTTATCTGTCTCTGTCATCTGCTTCTGCCATTGTATTTTAAAAAATTAAATAGTTGTTGATTTGCTTCAATAAAGCAATTTTATATACCTTTAGGGTGCTGGGAAGACGGTACCATTACCCTGTTCACGACTCAGAACTAGTGTGCCGGCTTGGCTCGGTGCGCTGGGAGAGATGTCCAAATCAGCTCGGGCTGTCAGAGACCCTCCCTCTGGCTTCTTGCGGTCTGGACCACCTCCTCTGTCACTCATGGGTTACCCTCGTCCTCCTGAGTCCATGTGTCGCTGTGGCGACTCAAAGATGCCCTGCTGCCGCTACCCCTCCAATTCTTCCAATGCCCCCAGAGCTGAGTGTGGGAGGTCAGGGGCAGAGCTATCTCCCCACCCAGACAGTCCCTACTTTCCAGCTTCTGGATCGGGATAGACTGGCCCAGCAGTGAAACTGAGGGTCTGAGAGGGGGCCGTTAGCAACAACTGGATGTTGAAGACCAAACAGTCTCCAAGACAAAGAACTAGAGGAAAGTGAGCGCCCTGAAGCACAGCAGCGGGGAGCAAGGAAGCCATTGGCAGGGCACAGGCAGCCTGGCCAGGGGATGTGGAAGGTGGGGTTGCCCACGATCCAGCAAGAAGGCAGAACATGCCCAGTTGAGCTCTGTTCTAGGCGTTCAGATCTTGGGGGAGAGCACACTCATGGGTAAAGCACAAGGACAGTCCAAGAAGGGCTGAAATACTTGTGCTTTCTTTATACTTTTTTCTTTCATGTTTTAGATAAAACTCCATCATCAAATAGAACCTTCCAGATTCCAGTTGGGGCCTGGGGCAGGGCAGCCAGCAGCTGGCTGTAAATAGTGCCGCTTTCCCGCTGTCTTCATGCTGGGTTAGAGAAATGAGTTTAGCCTCTAGGATTTTCAATTTGGTGTCTCCCCAATGAAATATTTGTATTTATAATGGAAAAAAGGAGAGATGAGTTTCATGGGTCATGAGTAGGCAAAGTGGGCTTGGCTCTGTGCAGGGAAAACGCTGTGTCCAGCCCCCAGGAGCTCTGGGAAGCTGCCCCCTGGGTTGCTGGCCCCAGTCCTGAGTCACTACCCTTTTTCAGAGTCCTGATGAAGGGAGTTGGTAAAAAGCCCAAGAGGAATGAAAGGGAGGAGAGGTTGGGAAAGAACATCCCAGTTCTCTAACACTGAACCTCAGTCTACTCACTTGTAAAATGGGGCCCAAAATGTCCACATCACAGGGCTGAGGACCCAAGGATGCAGCAGGCGCTCAGACAAGGCTCCTCTTGTCCCACTCAGATAGCACAAGCGTTTCCTCACAACTGTTATTTATAGAATATTGTCACCCAGAGTGACTCTTCTGCCGAAACACTGTGGCTTCAGCCCTCATTTCCACTTGCCTCTTCCTCCTCCACATGCCTCTCCCACCATATCAAGCTACTTCCTTGAAGCGTGGCCTCAGGGGAGAGCCCCAGGGACACAGCTCCAGGGACCTGTGCCTAGTAGAGCTCCTCTGCCTCAGGCGGGGACTCCCCTCGGCTCACCTCCAGTCTCAGAAGCAGCAGAAAGTTCAGTCCCTAGGCCCGGTTGTCAGTGAGGGCTTTTCCAGACCACAGACCAAGCAGCCGCTGGGGGTGGGTGCACATGACCAGCTGTGGTTCCAGAAGCTGGGTGGTTGACAAGCATCGCCGGGCGCAGTGCAGAATGTCGCTGCCTCTCTTCAGCTTCTGTCTTCCCTGGGTCCTCTGTCCTCACTGGCTACGCTGCTTTGCTCCAGGTGTGGGTGAGGTCCTGCCTGGTCTGGCCAGCTGGGTGATGACCTTTCATCTCATCCATCTGTCCATCCAGCCAGCTGTCCAGGGATTCACTGTTGGGAGACGCTTGCAAACCTCCTACAATGGGTTAGGCACACGCTAGGTGGTCAGGCACTCATCTGAGGCCACAGAGGAGTGACAGGTGGTCTTCAGGGTGAGGTCACCAATGGCACAGAACACTGGAAACCCCAAGGGAAGGTGTCCAGCTCCACCCGAGAGTATCAGGAGCCTTCTGGAAAATGATCAAAGCAGCTTAATGGAAAGAGACACCAGATAAGAAAACAAAGGACGAAAAGTGAGGCTGCAGACAGAGGTTATTGCTGGTGGAAAAGAAGATACAGGCGCCAGCAACCGAAAGGTGTGTTTGGAAAGCAGCCTGAGGGAGGTTCAGAGTGTGGCACTTAGCTCTGTGGTGAGGCACCAGCGGCAGGGAGCCGCCCAGACAGGCAGGCAGGGACCCTGCAAGCTCACAGTCAAGGCACTCAGGCCTTCCTCTCCCAAGTGGAGAACTTATCCAGGAACTTCAAGCCTGGCGGTGAGCTGCCCAGGCCTTTCATCTCCACTAGCAAAGCCAGGAAGTCACAGGGCACAATGACTGCAAAGTCAGAAGAACCGAGTTCAAACCTCCGTCTTGGCCCTAAACTTTGGGATCTGGTCCAGATTCCTTCAGCTTTCCTGCTTATCTACAGCCTCGTGCATAAAATGGCTAGAAAAGCACAGACATCAAAGAGTGAGTATCACAAGACTACGTACTGGCGTTTTCTGGATTTTGGCACTGCCCTAAGACAACCTGCGTGCCACCTAATTTCTGAGCCGGAGGGCGCCTTCCTTCCTGCTTTGTGGAATGTGCAGAGGCTGACTGGGCCACTAGGTGGCGCTCGGCCCCCACGCAAGGGCTGCTTCTAGGCTCGGGACTGCAGGGGAGTCTTTAGGGGCGCCAGCCTGACTCAGTTCAAAGGGCCACTGTGCCCACAAGACTCCTTCCCTTTTCTTCTTTTTTTGCTACATTTCTGTCAGCGCACTGTATTTCACTTTCTACTGTGCATTTGTAGCTGAAAAACAGCAAAACACGATTTTAAGCTTGCATTTTAAATGCTCTCCTTGAGGGATACCACCACACCCCAGATTTCTCACCCTGTACTCCAGGTCTAGTGTTGCACCTCCTGTTGAATGACTTTCAGATGAATTCGGTCATTTTAAAAGCCAGTGCGATCGTGACTTGCTAACTAGAAGCCCTAGAGCATAAGGGCTGCTCAGAGAGACTTGTGTGTACCTTTCAGGGTGTTACAATGGTCTATTTTCACTGAGCCTGGCCTGTGCAGGCCAGAGGCCCAGGGCTCGGGGCAGGGCCAGGCGCTCTTCCAGGGAGCTTGCCCCTGCTGAGAGCTATGGGTCTGCTAAGGCTCTCCCCTCCAGCTGACAGGGTCCCCCTGACCTGGACGGCCTGACAGATGCTCCAATATGCTAACAGATGCTCTCATCAGGCCTTCTCATGGTCCCTTCCAGGAGCCATCTTCCAGAGGCTGTGGGTCAGGGAGCAAAGCAAATGGACCGAGCACAGCCTGCCGTGTCCAGTGTAGTCCTTGAGCAAGTTGCCTAAACTCGGTGCCTAGGTTTCTTCATTAATAAGAATGAGGCCAGGTCCGGCCTCACTAACAGCTGATGTTCATTCAATAACCCCAAGCACAGGTATGACAGGTCATTCTTTATTCTGTTTTACTTTACCTTTCGTTCTTATTTATATACTGTTTGGGGGTTACAAAGAACTGCAGGTGCAGGTGCAGAGCTAGATCCTGCATACAGAACAGTTCAGCTCCCGCTCTTAAGGGAGTTGGAGGCCGGTTGGGGAGACTCATTGGAAAGTCAGCCTGAGGCAAGGTGTGGGGAGCACAGCTGGGGACCCAGATGAACCTGGGCATCTTGGCAGAGTTTCTGGACGACGTGGTTCTTGACTGGAATGCTGAAAGACATTTCCAGGGCAAGGAGGAGGGTCAGGTAGAAGGAACGGCTTGAGAAGGACAGCTAGAAAGCAGACTCATCAGGAGAGGGATATAGGGTGTTTTGGAGAGAGAGTTCGATAGCTTATGTGCCTAGCAGGGGCCGGCCGAGGGAGAAATGGGAAGTTCAGAGAAGGTAAGTGGCCTTCCCGAGGGCCACAGGACGCGGTCAGTGTCTATGACTTGACTTGTTCTGGGTTCTCAGACCCCGGTGCCTGGTAGTGTCTTTCCAGCTGAGTCTGCTGTCAACCACCCTCTTGTTTGCTGAAGGGATGAGGGGAGGAGGCAGCTCCTCCCAGCTCATGTCAACAGAGACCCAGCGGGCAGGTGAGAGGTGTCTTGTCTGGAGAGCAGCTCTAGGACAGCATGTAGAGGAAGGAGCCTCCCCAACCCTGTTGTCCAGGGGGTAAAGAAGAGGAGAGGCTTACCAGACTGAGGGCTGCCCCTCTGCTCTGGCTCCCCATCAGCCTGAAGGGCCTCTGCTTCCATCTGAATTCTGAGATGCACAACAGATTTCAGCCCAGGAAGCAAGTGGGCATTCAGGGAAATAGACAGGGTGTTTCACCCAGACACACGCACACAAGACCAGGAACTTTATTTTTTTTTTTAAAGATTTATTTATTTATGCACACAAGAGCTGGGGTACAGGCCAGAGATGCATGGGAGGTGAGAGGATTCACCAGACAGAGTGGGGAGCAGAACAGGCAGACAGACTGAAACACACTGCTGAGGGGA
>JAGFMF010011890.1:188692-203007 GCA_019455555.1 Galemys pyrenaicus
GTCCCCTTCCTGGCCGGCAGCAGGGATCGAACTCATGCTGCAGTGACTGCAGTTTGCTTCATAGTGTGTTGCTTAACCCACTGCGCCACCAGGGAGGCCCCAAGACCAGGGACTTTAAAACCCCTTCTTACTACCATGTGTTATTGAACACACAGGGGTGTGGAACACAGGACTTCCTTACTGGGGTGGTCCTGGTGGAGGAAATCACCACCCCAGTCTTGCAGGGATATGGACCTGGGTCCAATCCTAGGAGAGAGCCGTGCATAAAGTCACCAGGAAGTTTTGAGTAGAGACTGCAGACCCACAATGGGAGTTGAGTACTGAGAGACTGGGCAAGCTAAACACTGCAGCCATGGCAGCGGGAGGGCATCCCTGGCCTTGGGGCTGAGGGGGGACGGGGTCACAGAGGAGTCCCCGCCCCCTCCCCGAGCTGATCCAGACCTCAGTGGTGAGGGCGCAGCTGGCTCCCGGATGGTGCAGAAGGATGAGGGTGTGCTCCAAACCCAGCCTTCCAGAGTGCAGAGTGCTCAGCTGCCTTGGGTGTCCTTCCCTCACTCAAGAGGGCACGTTCAGGGCTGACGTTTCAGGAAATCCGTCACATTTAGTACTTCATGGAAGACAATCTGAAATGAAAGGGCTCGCCCCTCTTCACTGCACGCCTGTGCACAATGAAAAGGCCAGGGGCGGCTTAGGGGTCTGCTCCAGCTCTTGGGGTGAGAATCAGAGGTTCACCCGGACTTCTGTGCTCCTTTGTTCTACCAGCACTGCTGGGGGCCCCAGTTCATAGGGCACCTCCTTCTTGTCCAGATTTTTAATATGCTGGAAATACAGCTAGGTTTCGAATGCCATTATTGTTACTGCTGGAGACCAGGTGGGAGGAGGTAGCATTAGGTTGTCAACCCTGTGGACTCAGTGACGCCACCCCCAACCTCCCATGCACGCACCAACCCAGAGTGGTGGTGGTGGTGGTGGTGGGGTGTGTGTGTACATAAGGGTGCAAAAGAGGGCGGAAACTTAGGGAGTGAGGCCTGAGACAGCAGAGCGGGCTCTGAGTCTCACTAGCCATCCATCAGTTTTGTTTCTGGGTGTTTGTGTTTCAGGGGCAGAACTGAGCGGCTGGCTGCCACACAGGCCCGTCCAGTGATTAAATGTTAGAGCCGCCAGCTGAGCGCTCCCCAGTCCCCTGGACGGCCACTGTGGCTCTCCTGCCCGCCGTCAGCCAGCGGTTACTTCCATCCACCTGCTTGTGCCCCCTGACATCACCTTCTTACTTTGAAGACACACAGCTTTTGTGGGCAGCCACACGTCCCAAGGTCACAGGTCATTTTGTGCCGGTGGCATTTTGGAGTGGCTGCTTCCCTGAGTGTGCCGTTCTCGGGGGCTCTCCCAAGCACAGCAGCTCCCACTCCCACTCCAGGAAGGTTTCCTTCAGGCAGTTAATCCCCATCGGCAGTGTGGGCGCCCACTGGCCTGATCAAAGAGATTCTCCGTGATCTGCCCTCCCTTAAAGCCCCACTAGAGTTGGTTTATTTAACTAATAGCTGCAGTCTTTAATGTTGCTAGTAGCTCAAGGGAGCCCATATAAATATCCTTTAAGCCAAGAACAATAGGGAGTGTGCAGAGGTCTTAAGCAGAGCCAGTCTCTGGGTTTAAGAGTTTGAATTTTGAAACTGAAACTATTTCCCCTCCTTTGCAAGAATTTAAAAGAAAAAAATAAAAAATCAGGTAAGTGAATAGATGCTGGTGGTGTGTAATTAAAAGCTAAATTTTAGAAGAAACAAAGAATTTAAAGATAAACTCTAGGCCTTTGGCTTCTAGTGTGAATTCCACCCCTCGAACCTCACTTTTGTGATGTTTCCTTTGGAGTCTGTCTGTCTGTGGCCTGCAAGGGGTCTCTGTGTGTGGGGCTCTTGCTAGAAGCCCATTCATAAGGCAAGTGGCCCCTCAGGGACCCAGCTTGCTTCAAAACTGGATTCTTGTTGGTGACGCCAGGAGCTGGGCCACTTACGTGCTGCTGGGTACCTGGGTGCCTTCCTGTGTGTTTGGTGGGACCTCAAGTCAGAATCACCCCAGGGGTTTCCCACACACGGTTCCCATTCCCTTCCATCACCTCTGTTTTAACACATGGTGCTGGCCTGGCACAGCGTGTTCAAGTTTGCAGGTGATTTTGTATTGGCTGCATTTTAGAATGGCTGCTTCCCTGGGCATGGGGGACTCACTTTTATTCCCTACTCACTCTACTCTGAATTCTGGGGACAAAACATGAAAAATCCAGGCTTTTCACAAAAATCACTGATGTGTGTCTGATATAGTAAAGACCAGCATGTCAGAACCTACCAACTTTTCTTTGTCAGGTTTCACTCATTCCATCCCTCTTCAAGACAGGCTCTGGACATTGGTTTCCAGAACATTCCAGACTCGGACAAGATCCCCGTCAGACATCCCTGATCTCCTGGCATAATGGAACACACCTGGGCCAGGGGGCAGATATTTGCACATCAGTCCGCCTGTGCTGCTCTCTCAGATCTGCACGGTCTCCAGTGCCCCCACCACCTCCTGTGGAACTGAAGATGCTGAGTCTGACCTGTTGGCAGGTGTGTACCTTGTCAAGAAGAAAATTAAGGGAGCTTTTGGTTTACCAGTGCTGGCATGCACCCTTTAATTTTAGGGTCTTCATCTGCTTTGGTAGATAAATCACAAACATTTCCATGAATAACCACGTCTGTTATGCAAATTGGTTTCCGTCTGCTGGTCTGTTGAGAATAATGTTCCATAATTACAACAGTTATTTACTTCTGGGCAAATCAGCTTTCTTACTACCTTCTCCACTGAGAGAGGCCTTCAACTGCTATAGGAGCCTGTGTGACTGCAGGGGCTGGGTGCTCTGTGTTCTGAGTCCTTAGGTCCTGGGCGGAAGAGGATCTGCATACTGCCAGCCATTGAGGGGATTAGACCTCCTCCGGGCCTCTTGGCAAGGAGATGTCCAGGACACAGTCCCCTCAAGCTTTTATAGCTGGCTGCGGAAGTAAGTCACATGGAACAAATGGAAAGGACTTAAGCCCTAAAAGGAGGGTTCTGCTCAGGATCCAGGCAGTAAGTATTAGCAAGGAAGGTGTTGGTGAGGCCTGGAGAATTTAGAGTTGGCTTTCTGTAGCACGACTTGCCCTGGACTTGGAAAGATGGAAAGGATACCTGGAAGGTGACCTCAGGTGGGAAGAAGGTATTCCAGATCCAGAGCAGAGCTGGGAGGAAGGCACAACAGCCTCGTGGCCTGAGCGCAGGGAGGGAGGCTCCCAGCCTGGCGCTCTGCTCTGGTTTGAGTCTTGTCAGGTTCACAATGCACCTGCCACTAAATAGTGCAGTAGGTAGGAGCATCTCCACTTAGGGAGTCCAAGGCAGGGTGAAATTATTATTATTATTTAAACATTTATTTATGCATACAAGAGCTGGGGTACAAGAGGATTCACCAGAGACAGAGTGGGGAGCAGAGACAGTGACCGAAGTACACTGCTGAAGGGAGCAGCTGGCAAGACAGGAGAGATCTGCCATGCCATGTGGGTCACCTTCCTGGTTGGGGATCAAACTCGCCCTGTTGTGCTGTGGATGCTTCCCAGTGCGGTGTTCAGCCCACTGTGCCACCAGGGCAGCCCTGCAGGGTGAGTAAAGTGGGTTGCCTAAGTTACAAAATAAGGAAAGTGAGAGCGAGAGAGAAGAAATGGAGGCAGGACCAGAAGACACAGTGGGAGTTCTAGAATTCCAGGGAGAGTAATTGGGATACAAGTGTAGGATTTTAACCAGTGGTGAGACCCCCGTGTTGGGAGGATGGGTCAGACCGGACAGGTGAGTGGGGACAGTGGACCTGCTTTCTTTTCTGGACATTTTGTCTTCTTTCCCCAATATGTCTTTTTCACTTTGATTTTGTAAATTGAAAGTATCAGAATATTATCCGTATTTTTATTTCCCATCTTTTATAGAAAAGGATAATGAGATCAAGTAAAAGCTGTCACCAGCTTTTTTGGTTAGTCCCAGAGTACTCAGCAGCCCATTACCCTGGCTATAATAATGGTACTGACATCACAAGACATTCATTCCATACTTGTTAATGGGCAAAGGGTCTAAAAAATATAAGGATAGAACCTCTTTAAGATTTTAAAAAATTTATTTATGCATACACAACTGGGTACTGGCCAGAGGTGTGTGTGTGGGGGGAAGGTGGGGTTGAGAGAATTCCCCAGAGACAAAGTGGGGCGTAGAACACGTGGATAGACTGAAATAGTCTGCTGAGGGGAGCAATGGGCTAGACAGGAGAGGTCTGCTGTGCCATGTGGGTCAGCAGTCTGGCCAGGGATCGAACTGGTGCTGCAGTGACTGCAGATGCTTCATAGTGCTGAGACTTAACCTCTCCTGCCACTAGGAAGGCCCCAAATTACCAACTCTGGTCTGGTTCCCTGCTGTAACAAATGCAAACAAAAGGGGCTTTGGTACACACACACACACATTATTCTAACAGACAGGGTAGAAGGAGAAGGAGACTCTGGAACCAGGATCTGCATGCACGCGTGCGCGCGCGCACACACACACACACACACACACACCACCAGGGAAAAGTCTTACCAAGTCCTGCCACCTCCAGGGTGGTAGGATGCAGCAGACACCTGCTGTCGCTGAGCCAGGGGCCCCACTGCAGGGAAGGGGTTGAAGGTCACTACTGTGTAGCAGGCAGGACTGCTGCTGTCCTCAGTAGCGAAGAGAGGACCTACATGCATTGCTCCCTGTTAAATGCTCTCAAAATGGCCACTTCACTCTACCCTTTCCCAGCAGCCCCTTGTGCAGGTCATCAGAGGCAGAGTGCAGCTCATAGCATTGCGCTGGGACCATCCTCTGCCCTGGACAGGGTACCCTGACTTCAGGTGACCCAGTTCAGTCCCTCATCCTGGTGGGCATGGTTTGCACCAGTCTGGGAGGCTGTGCTGGCCACCCCGGTTCTGGAGCTGCAGTGCTCAGCTGCCCCAGGCTACTCCAACAATTTTAGAACCGTCTATAGCCCTCAATAGAATATTAGCCTTGTCTTCAAACAACTTGCATTCCCATATGGAAGAATTCAAAGTTTTTATTGGGCACAGAAGCTACTGACCACATGCTTAGGGTCCCTCTTCATTCACTTGACTGTGATTTTGTTGGGAAAGGGTCAGAAATTTGAACTACAGGGTGTCCTGATGAATATAAGTTACACAAAGAGGCTCTTAACAGATAAAACTAAGATTTGAACTGAAAGAACTGGATAAATATAGAACTTTCCCCTCACTCTCTAGTGGATGGAGGCAAGGTTGAAGAGGGTGTGGGAGGCTTGTGAGGAATCAGGTCAACCTAGAAAAATAAAGGAGCAGTACTTTCTATGTACCGTAGATACGTAGTAAAGTCAGTCACTTTGTGACCTGATCCCATGAGCACCAAAACTTTTATAAAAGCACTTATCCATTTATTCCAGGAGGGTTTATTGAGCACCTCTGCTTGCCAAGAACTGCAAAGCTGAGTTATTCAGAGCTGGATAGACCCAGACTTGGTCTCCATGGTTCACAGGCTAGTCATAGAGGCCAAAGCATTCAAGGGACTGACATCAGCGTGGGGTTCTGAGAAGGGGTCGGTGTTGGGGGTCATGCTAGTCCAAGAAGAGTCCATGACCGAGGATCAGGAAAGGCTTCCAGTAGACGGGGTGTTTACTCACCTTGGTCTGGTAGTTACAGAGTCCTCCCCACTCCAGACCATGCTCAGTCACTCTTCCCTCAGCACTGAATGCTGTTCCCTGTCCAGCTGATGATCTGTTCTCACGCATCTTTAGGTCTTGGGGTAAAGAGAGGGCTTTTCCTGAGCTCGCTCTCCAAATGTGAATGATGACATCTTTGTTATTTTTCTTTCCTTTTTCACCTGATCTTTTTCTGTACGAGACGACTACATCTGTTTTCATGTCAATCTTCGAATAGCTTTCCTGTTTTTCCCACTAGGGTGTCAGTTCCTCAAGGTAGACTTTCCCCTACTGCTGAGGATGGTGTGTTTGCCACACAGGACACTCAATAAAAGTTAGTGCGACACATGAGTGAAATTACCCAACCAAGACAAGTAAAGAAACCCTCTGAATTTTCATCTGAAAATTGGTATTTATGTACCCACTTCAGAGGGTTTCTGTAGTGTGCATGGTTGAGTGATGTCTCCCAAAGGTGTTCACATGCTAACCCTTGGAAGCTATGGCTGTGCTAGTTTATACTGCAAAGGAGGCTTTGTAGGTGTGATAAAGAGAAGGTGGAGGGACCATCCTGGGTGGATTCATTGTAATCATAGGGCTGGGAGACAGGAGATAAGGACAAAGGCAGTGTGGTGGAGGGAGCAGAGAGACTTAAGATGTTGTATGGAAGGCTGTGAAGAAGGGGGTCAAACAGCTTTTCCCCTGGAGACTTTGTAAGGGATGTTCCTTATTTACCACTGTAATTCTTGACACCTTGATCTAGCTTCATTTTGGACTTCTGAATTTCTAAATTTAGATTTTTTATTTTAAGGTTAAATTGGATTATTTTAAGCCTCTAAATTTGTAATACTATGTTATGGCAGCAATAGGAAGCTAATACATGTTGGGATCAAATAAGATGTGTGGGAAGGATCTTGGAAAAAGCACAAAGCCAGGAATCATTACTAGTTTACAACAGCCCACACCTTGTTTACCCCACTGGTGTATCGGCCTGTGTAAGTTACAGCTACCATTATGTGGAGAGATGGTTGAATAATAGCCCTACACCCCAAGGAAGGGTATTTTTTCATGCTTTATAATTGCCATAGAGCTTGACAATCTTCCAGGTCTTATAGTTCTTAATTATGCTCTCATACATATGCATCAATTACCCACATGCTCCTACCTAGTTTGTTACTGCAGATATTTTAAAAAAATATATTTGGAACAGTTTCCTCTGGATGCATCTCCCTCTGAAAATATGCTGTGAAATATTTCACCTCCACTGCAATAATCTGCTCCAGTTGGGACATACTTGCCAATCTTCCCTGCACGGTGGAATTAAACCTCTGCTCTCATCTGTGCAGTCGCAGTGCCTGCTTATTATACCTGGCAATTCTCTCTGCATATGTCCCAGGGGCTTAATTGCAGCTTTGGTTCTCTGGGTTCATGTCTGCCTTGCTGGGGATGGTCAGCAATCCAAGACAGACCAGGGAGTGCCTGACCCAGGAGGTTGCATTTAAGTAATAGCTAAGGGGGAAGAAAGGGTTTTCGCATTTTTGCTTGATGCTTCTTCCTATCAGGATTGACTCTGCTGGGGTCTGTGCTCCAGGTCCAGTGAATTCTGGCTGACTAGCACAGGGTGCTGGGGGCAGTTTAATCTACAGACCCAAGGCTTTGCCTGCTGAGAGTATGCAAATTTCCCAGATAAGACCTTCAGTTCTACATGGCTCAGTTTACCAATCTGCAAGTCAATTTTCTCCTCAGATGCTCTCACTTCCTTCTACTGTATCTCTCTGACTTGTGCTCTGCCTTACTGGATGCCTGTGGGGATCACACCTACTTGTTTTTCTGTAGATCCATCTTGATGGGGCATTTTTATGAAACGGATCAAATGTCATTTTGCTGGGGAGCTAAAAGTTGGGTGGATCTCAATTTTTGACTGTTAGATTGAACTTAAAAAGATGTCTTTTGTAAGAGAAGAGAGCTCCTCTTTGAGACCTCCAATTTATAACACATGAGCTGTGTCAATAGGTAAATCCCTTAGCCTCTCTGCATTTTGGTTTTCTTATCTGTAAAGTGGAGATGATCATTTAAACATGGCAGTCACCTCAGGAGGATTAAATAAATGATTATGTAAAACGTATTATCTCAGAGCACAGTTATTTGTTCCCTCCTCTGCCCTTACACTCCATAGTCTCTCTTGAGATACATACTCCTCACTCCCACCCACACTGTAAATTTGCTTTAAAGGGAAGATTCTGGAGTCTTAAATCCAGGGAGTCAGATTGCACTGGGAGAAGCCTGAGAATATGCATTTGGAATGAGCTGCCCAGGTGACCCGGATGCGGGCGGTCTTCAGACATCACTTTCAGGTGCTGCTCTATGGGCTGTGAGGATGGGCGTGCAAACCGTAAGCATCTTAAGGGCAGTGACTGCGGTTTCAGTTGGGGTAGTCCCAAATGCCTGTCACGGTGGACATACCCCATACACACTGGCAATGTGAAGTTAATTCCCCTGGAACTCTCATTATTATCTGATTTGTTTTTTTCAGGATTTACTCCTCACGGGGCAAATTAGAAGACTAAGTATGAAGTCCACTAGTGCGACAACCCGCCACCTAAGCCCTGAAACACACTCCTCGTGGCCCTCTGGAGCCCACATTCTCCTCCAGTCTAACATGTCCAAATCTAATCATCTTCCATAAGTCCCAGTACAAGGTCATATTTTCTATGATGACTTACGTGGTGAGAGCTAACACTGCCTTCCTCTGAAACCACTTTTTCTGTCATTTTAAGCAGGTTAACTGTGAATTCTTACAGATGTGTATTTGCTCTCTCAGCAGATTGTGTGCTCTTGAAGATTTCCTCCTAATATCTCTCAAATACTTCCCCTTCTCCCAGCTCGGGCACATTTGTCCCAGTCCCAGTGCCATCATCTTGCCTGATTTACTCCATGAGCTCCTTCTCTGGTCTGTCCACACCGTCCTGGCCCCTTCCAAATTGCTCTTATCTTCGTGGCCTTTGTACACAGGAGTCTGATAGCATCAACAGTCTGCAACCATTACTCACCCACCCTGCCAGTTAACATCCCTCAATGGCATTGCTTCTCTTTGCCACTGGGATGAAGCCCAACATTTTGAGCATAATCTAAGAGGCTCTGTGGGGTTTGGCTGTCCCCTGCCTCTCCAGTCTCTTCTTATATTATTGTCCTCTCACTCAGCCCTTATTCCATTCTTTAAATGCAGTGTGTTGCCTCCAGCCACTGAGCCTTTGCACATGCAGGCCTCCCACCCCCCCACCACCTGCCTGGGATTTTCTTCTTATCCTTGCTCTCTGGTCCAGTTAACTTTGTTTTTAGCACTGAGTGCAAAGCCAACTTCTGTAGTAAAGCCTCCTATTGAGACTCCAAATCTAAATAAAATCCCTTTGGTACATGAGCTCATCAAACTGTGCTTCTTTGCCTCATTGCCCTTTTGGAACTTTATAAAATTGTATATCAGTTGTACAGAAATTTCATTAATATTTGTCTCCACGAAAGCAGGAACCTGTTTGCTTTTGTTCACCTATGTTGCCTTCATATTAGAAGGTGAGACTTAACACGCAGCAGGGGTTCAGTATCTATTTAGTGAAAGGATGAAAAAAGGAATGCATGGATGAAGAATGTGCAGTTTTTACTTTGAATGGGGCTGATGTTTTGGACTCATCCAAAAAGCACTGGGTTTCATTAAGTTCTAGGAATCAGAATTCAGCAGTTAGTCTCTAGAAAATAACTTGAAATTGGAAAACTTATGAGAATTCTGGTTTGTGGCTTAATTTAGATACAAGGACTATGCTGAGTGTGATATGATGATCTTCATTAAGTGTGAGTCCTTAAATTCTCTATAGAGTAGATTTGCTGACTAAGTGACTTATGGAGCAGACTTTGGTTAGACAGATGGCTATAGAGTACTATGTACTACATTGGTGTGAGTGTTAGAGGCAATTTTTCTTCAGTGAACAGGAAGGTGACTGCTATGATTAAACAAGGGGTATATGGGAGATGAGAGTGGGGAGAAAAGACATGGAATCTTTGGATTGAGCTCATATGCCAGTTATGTGCCATCCTATACTGCCATATGCCATATTGTGCATGGAGCACCGTACAGTGGCACACGATCACATACCCTCCATCCAAAACTAAATCTAGGAATATCATGTAAGAGTAGAGTTGACTGGGGGGTAGGCGATGGGAGGCAAAGGTCATGGTCAGGAATAGGATGCTCAAAATGTATAAAGAAAATAGAAGAACAAAAGGATGGGTTGAAAGGCAGCAACACACAGAAACTATGGGATATAAAAAGGTTCTGGAGGTTCTGATCGTGGAAACCAGTCAACACAGTCTTGGCATTCCTGCTTCCCTCCAAAGCTTCCCTCTTGGGCACTTGCTCCCAGCTCTAACTGAGGAGGTTGACCAAGGCACTCATGTCGGTAGCAGGTGGTCTGCTTTTACCCCTTCTTGGTTGGTCTACAGCTATTTCCTAAGCAGAGCTGAGTCAACCAGTCCCCTCTCTTGAAGTATGGAATTGAGGTGGTGAAGACTAAGAGTTATTAGAAACTGAACCTAAAGTATATGAGGAGATGGAGTCAGTCAGCCCCATGAAGCCAAAGCTGAAATTATGCAGCAGAAACCATGCGCGAGGAAGGGATCTATAGGAGGGAGGAGAGGGCACAATTAGACCGCAGGACATTTGCATGAGAGAGAATCAGGGATAAAGACAAGGTCCTTGTACCTTCCGCTTACTTAGATCCTCTTTCCAGGAGACCTGGCTGGGCAGGTGACTGTGAATTCTGTATCTTTTCAATAAACTCTCCTTTGAGAGGGCCAGCTTACTGATATTCCAGTTCTTTTTGTTCAGCAGCGACGCGAGAAGCAATCAGTGCTTGAATATGTGATGGAACAAACTATTTCAACTTGAATTGTGAGGACTCCACTTTCCTAGATGTAAGCCATCAACACAGCCTTAGAAGTAACAAACTGGAAATATCAAGTTTTCTGCAACTAAGCTAGTCCTTGTATCGATGTGTACATTTAGCATTCTGTAACCCACTCTTGAGAAGGGCGATTTCCTGACTGGACATCTGTGCTGCATGAGTTGGGTTAATGGCCTGCAGCCCCCGAGACTTGAGGTCCAGGTGGAGCATCTGTAGCAACAGGATGGGGGTGGCACAGGAGGAAGGTTCGGGATGGTTCTGGGCAGACGGGTCAAGGAAGGAGAGTCTTGGAGCCCTCGGTGGCTTTTCATACTTTATTTAGTAGAGGTGGCCAGGTACATGGCAGGCATGGGTGCCGGGGGACCCGGGGGCTGGAGCCCTCCCAGCCCCCAGCGCATCTCACCCTCTTGGCTGCTTCTTCTCTCTCTGCTGCTGCTGCTGCTCATCCTGTCGGTTCTGTTGGTCGTTCCTCACAGTTCTGGCATCCTCATGACGCCGCCCATTTATTCCCGTGTCCAACACAGGTGCGCCCACTTGCGCATGCCCACCCTGGAATGCTCACAGCACCTCAGGTGTCCATCATCGTGGTGGGAGGGTGGACAGACCTGATCAACCTTTACCCTACAGCATCTTTTGGAGTATGTTAGTAGAAATGACAAGCAGAGAAAGGATCAGTGTAGCTCCTTCCTTGTCCCCTCCAGCAGAAACCGGGCCTAGCAGGATCATATAGTACCTTTCTTACCCGTCTAGATTATTTCTCAGGTGTTAGCCCTGTGCTGATGCTCTTGCAAATTCATATCAGCTGCTATTCCCCATGGACATTGTCTCAGCCACTGGCCCTAAATGCCTTCAGATGTTCATGTCAGCAGACTCAGCACCCCCTCCTTGGCCTAGGTGTTGCCAGCTAGTCAGCAAGTGTTTACTGAGCGTCCCCTGGGTGCCCATCTCTGCACCAGGTGCTCTGTGCACTTGGCTTACGTGCAAAGAGAACAGTTAATTGAGTGCTGGATGTGCTGTTCTGTTGGAAGAGTTCTGATGCTTTGGTAAGCATTGCCAGGGCAACCAGACCAAGAGTCTGGTAATTAATTAAGACTGCGGTGATGGCACCTAACGTGAGTTGAAGAGAAGAGGAAAGTGGCCGGGATGATTTTGTTTTTTGTGAAGGAGGGGCACTAGAGAAACGTGGAGTTTTTCAGCCCGGAAGCGGTTTTGTTCCATTTTCAAGCTAACTGGGAAAAGACACTGAGAGAAGTGATGTAGGGGGAGGGTGGAGGAGAGCTGATGAAAATAGTTCTGCATGCAAGTAAGAGGATAACCAGCCACAAAGTCATTGACAATTTTCTCCAGAGAAGGAAACCAGAGCATGAAGGTCCATGGCTGAGCTAGGGTTCAGCTTCCAAAGACGAGCCTCCTGACCCGCGCTCCTGAGGAGATCCATTTAGAAGGAATTTATAGGAATAGGTGGGCACATTCATGTGTATTTGGTATAACTTTTCATTTTGTTTAATATTATATGTGTGTATAGTTAAAAAAAAAACCCACAAGTATTGATTGTCTAAATTCCCCCTGGATTACTTGGAACTTGAACAGTCACAAATTGTTTGCTACTTATGTATTGAGATAGAAACATACGTAACAACGGATAATTAATAATTGTGTTAGTTCCCCAATAATCCATGGAGAGTATGGGCAATCAATAATTGTGTTTTTAAAAAATTACATACAATACACATGCAAAATTAAATGAAACAAAGACCATGTACATCATGGGCTTCTTTCCAAAATGCTAGCTGCTTTTTTGCATTTTGGACTCTAATCTACAGCCAAAACTCTTTGGATGTCAAAGAAACTCATTTGTAGCCTGAACTGAGCCAATTACATTTTTTTCTCTCTTCAAAAATTTTACTAAGAAACTAAATCATTCAAAAATTAAGAAGGAGGGAAAGAGGTGTTATAGAGACCTGGTGCTAGATAGTCACTTCCTCCCTTGAGTATCCAGAAACCCTAGAAGCAGAGAACAAGACTAGACAGAGAGGGAATTCACTCATTCTTTTTTTTTTTTTTTTTACATTAAGGTAACTGGTATAAGTTTCAGGTGTCCGGCTTCATACCTCAATAACTCTCTGCACCACACCACACCCCACCACCACCACAGGTCTCATCACCATCCACCCCCATCCAATTGACCCCCTCTACCTATTCCACTTATCCGCACTCCCTCCCCCTCTGTTAACTGCCATTCTCTATGAGTATCTATGGATTTGTTTTTGTTTGTTCATTTCTTTTGTGTCTTCAAAACTATTCACTGACTACCTTCCGTGTCTCATACATTCTTCTGGCACAGAGATGCAACAGTGACTAAAGCAAAGTCCCCTTTTCATAGAATTACATTCTAGTGAGGCAAGGGAGAGGCAGAGGGTAGATAAAATGTACTATGTACTCAGGCAGTGGTGTTATGAAGGAAAATTAAAGCCCTACAGACATGGAGATTGATGGAATCGAGAGGCTGCCATTTTAGAGAAGGAGGGCAAGAAAGGTGGAACTAGGGTATAATCCATGAGGCTGTCTGGGTGAGGAATGACACTGTGGCTGAGCAGATAGGAGTCAGGCTTTGTGTGGTCCTAGAGAAAAGGACAGGGGGTTCTTTGGAGATTGGCTCTTCTTACTGTCTCTGGGTCCTGAGCAATACCTGGCTAGCAAGCCAGCGAATGACCCTTTTTGCTTAAGTCAGTTTGGGTGGTTTTCCTTTCTAACAGTTAAGGGATTTCAAAGTCATTCACAGTTCCACAAGGTGAGTCTAATGCAGTTATAAACTATCTAGATTTTTAGTAGAACTCCCCAGTGAGAGCATGTGGCTCTTTATCACTCAAGAGCAAAGTCCTTAAAGGACAGAAGCCTTATGGAGGGGCAGCAACCAGCCAGCCTGTGAACAAAATAGATGTTGAGAGATAATAACTTGGCACCTGTTTCCTTTCCCAGTTTGAGCAAATTTTGAAAATGGAAGGAAATTATATTCTTGAAAGCATTAACAGACCATTATTGCCAAGATCATTTGATTTCATCTGGAGGATTGGGGAAGCTTGTAGATAGGAGTGGCTATTTCTTTAAATTGAGGGCCAGAGATGGTCCTCATCTGGGACTCAATTCACTCAGGATGGCTCTGAGTAATCCTGTAGTGAAGCTGGGGTGTGGCTGTGTTACTGGCCTTCTCACTCAGGTAAGGAACCAACCAAGAAGATGGGGTCTCTCTACAACTCTGTGCACCCCCCAGACACACTCAGACATCAAAGAGGAATATAAGGAACACTGTAGCTTGGGGTAATCACTGCTTTTGGACCTGTGTTTAAGGAAAATAACATTTATTGAGTACTCTGACACTCGATGAACCCGATCTTTTATCTCTTAAGAATGAGCCTCATTCTAAAGATGAGGAAACTAAACTGCAAAGAGATTAATTGTCTTGATGGATCAGTCAAAGTCCGTGTTTTACTCTGGTTGATAAAGCAGAAAATGAATACTAATAGTGTTACAGGGCAGGGAGAGGAGCACCCCAGAACCCCCAAGCCTGCCCTCTCTGAATGGGTTCTGCCATCCACCGCATTAAGACAAACACATAAAACCTT
>JAGFMF010011890.1:203220-224750 GCA_019455555.1 Galemys pyrenaicus
AAGACCAAAAAGCAAGCACAGTTTCTTCACATGTCCCTCTGCTCCACGTGCCTCCTCCAGGTCTCCTTGCTGTTCTCCATCTTCCTTTTCTTCCTTCTCTCTTCTCTGCAGAAAATCTTCTTATCCTCCTCAGCTCCACCCACTTAGGGTGGAACCAGGATATTTGGAACTTACCCTTTTCCTGGGACCACCCTGTTACAAGAGGATTTGGAGATGCTCACAGAAAGCCGAGGCTCCCGGAGCAATGCTTAATGTCGCACTGTGCAGTGGTCTGCTGAGCTGGCTGTGCTTGCAGAGAACTGGGCGTCATTGTTTGCACCACTGACACTCTTGCAGGCCCTTGGCTCTGCAGCCTCTGCTATTGCTGCCTCATGCCTCATGTCCCTTCTCTCTCTTCAGCTCCCCTGTACAATCTGGCACAGGTGTCAGATTGGGAGAACCCAAATTTGGACTCTAGCTGCAAGGGATGCTAGGAAAAGAGTTAACTTGCGTCTTCATCTCCTCTTGGAGAGTCTGTTTCAGTTCCTTGTCAAGGGGAAATAGAAATTGGATCAGATGTAGGCAGTCAAATGCCTTGCCCACCAGTGTCACCAAGATGACCTACTTGCCAGCTTTACTTTTTACAAATTCATTGCACAAACACAGTGTTGAATAGTTTAATCACACCCATCATGTTGCTATGTGGTAGAGCACAAAAGAGCAAAGTACACAGTCCTTGCCCTCAAGGTGAGAGGACTTAACCTTTCCCCCAGGTCTTGAGCAACAATGACTGGTACGTTGATTGCCATCTCTGTAACTTCTTTGTGTCCTTTGTCTCTGAATCCTACAACAACCCTGAAAAGATGGGTCTGACCTTGAGGCTCAGGAAGGGTCAAAACTTGCCTGTTACCCAATTAAGATATTGCAAACTCCAGGCTGAAACCCAAGGTCTGTCTGACGAACTTTGACCTGGGGACATTGGGGCCCAGAAGGGCTCAGTAACTTCCCAAGCTGCAGCTGATGGAAGATAGGGGTTGGAATGCAGGCCTCTTACCCCATGAGCAAAACCTCTAAGCTAAACAGATTCCACGCTGGCTGTGTCACCCATGCGCCACGTGCAGACTGGTCCACCCGTCTGTGCCTTTTTTGCTCTGAATGCCTTTCATTAAGTCCTGAGCTCTTAAAACCTACCCTTCCCAGTTCTGTATTTTTGAAGGATGGTGAACACCTTAGCTGATTCCAGATGTCCCTAAAACCAGGCCACCCCAGCACTGAGGACGGGCTGGAGGGGCTCAGCATCAGCCAGGGCATCATGAGGGTCCCTTCTGGTTGGAGTCCCGTGAGGAGGGTTTTTTCCTAGAGGTGTGATTCCTCTGGGGACAGAAGCTGTCCCCTCATGAGGCTGCTGGGCTTTTTAGTTTCAGGTCACCCCCTGACCCATGGCAAGTTCCTTCCCTAAGGACAGCCTGTGGTTGGCGATTGGCTTCCTGATGAAGGAAACGGGGTTTTGAAGAAGGAGTAGCTGGCAGGGCTTGGTGAGTGAGGTTATGAGGGTACTCCCTCAACTAGATAGAGCTGGCAGCAGAGAGGGTAGAAAAGAGGTTATTCTGGAAGAGGCTAGGAGTGGTTAAGAGAGAGACAGAGTTGGAGAGAGAATTAAAGGAGTTGGTTCTTCACTCCACATTTTCTCTCCCATCTTCCACTACTGGTCCAGGTTCTACCACAGTTATCTAGCTTTAGTTTACACGCTGACTCTTAAAAAATTTTTTGTTTATGCATACAAGAGCTGGGGAACAGGCCAGAGTAGCGGGAGGTGAGAGAGTTCACCAGAGACAGAGCCAGGAGCAGAGCAGTCAGATGGACTTAAGTACACTGCTGAGGGGAGCAGCGGGCAAGGCAGCAGAGGTCTGCTGTGCCATGTGGGTTCCCTCCCTGGTCAGGGATTGAACTCACACTGCTGTGCTGCGGATGCTTCATAGCTCAACTTGCTGCGCCACCAGGGAGGGCCCCTACATGTTGACTGTTAACGTATACTTGGTACATATCTAAGTGCTTAAACATTGTTATTGTTATATTAGTATCAGTGGGCCATTTTCATTCAATTTCTATAAATGGTAATTCATATTTCCAATTCCCACACCATAGCTCCCCCACATACTACACACACACAACACATACACCCACGCACAAACATCACCCGTACCACACACATACACACATGAACACATGAACACATACACACCTTACACATCATACACATAGACACATAATACATAGCTACCCACACATACCACAGCCCTACATATATACACCACAGTCCACTACACACCACATACACATACACACACGCACACAGAGCTTCCCACACAGAAAACATATTCAGTAAAAACCTCGCAGCCATTTGCTACACCCTGAGATTGCTTTGTCTTTAAGAGTCCAGAAGGAAAAATCCACCAGCCGTCAAAGATTTTAATTATTTATTTTTAATTACACAAGCCAAGCATGAATATGTTCTCGTTGTTAAAAATTCACACAATACATACAAAATTAAAGTCTCCCCTAAGTGAAGAATTTTAAATAGTTTTGGTCCTCACCTGTCAACTCTGCCATGGGCCAGTTCTGGGGAATGTCAGCGGACTCAAATAATCTAAGGAGACACAGCCCTTGTTGGCCCAGAAGGACAGGGAAGCTTGTTGCTCATATAATGTGATGAGGGTGTGCAGTTGAACTTACCCTTCCTGTTTAGAAGCTGTGGACTTTCCCAGGAATATGCTCTTAGATTGTTGCAGTTTTCTCTCTTTTTCTTTAAAAGATTTATTTATTTATGCATACAAGAACTAGGGGATAAGCCAGAGGTGGTGGGGGTGGTGAGAGGATTTACTAGAGACAGAGTGGAGAGCAGAACAGATGTATCTACTGAAACACACTGCTGAAGGGAGCAGCAGGCAGGCAGGAGAGGGCTGCTGGGCCATGTCGGTCACCCCTCTGGCCGGGGATCGAACTCATGCCACAGTGGCTGCAGTTTGCCTCATACTGTATTTCTTAATCCATTGTGCCACCAGAGAGGCCCCTGTTGCAATTTTCTTTTACAGTTGTGAAGGAGCGAGGACATGGCCTCCTGCCTCTGTTGAGATTTTCCTTTTTGTGAACACATGCAGCATAGGGCAGCCAGTCAGTTTCACAGACAGGGACCTAGCAATGGGTTGTGGGCCAAGAGCTGTTCTCAGAGGGCTGCCTTCCAGCTGGGGTGGAGAAAAGGAAATCTTCACATATCCCCCATCCTACCTGGCTTACTGAAGGAGTTTCTTGGTGCTGGCTCACCTCCTTCCTTGAGCTTAAGGGACCTGGTCATATTTGGTCATAGCAGATGTGAAGATGCTTATCAAATTCATTTCTTTTTCAACAACATTGTGTTCATGGGTATTTTCCTGTGTCTCAGTTAACCCATGTAAATTTGCTTTGGAATTAAATGGAGATAAGTGAAGACTTTGGAGGAAGAGTCAGAAAGAAACACATTGAATAGGAGAAAACTTGAGGCAAAAAGGATAGTCAAAATCATCAGTTTAATTCTTCACTTTACAGGTGAAGACACCAAAGATCAGAGAAATTTAGTCCAGTGTCTCAAGTCATGTAGGCAGAGTTAGAAGCAGAGAGAGCCAGAATTTATGTTTTTAAAAGATTTATTATTTATGCATACAAGAGCTGGGGTATAGGCCAGAGTCGCAGGAGGTGAGAGAGTTCACTAAAGACAGAGCCAGGAGCAGAACAGGCAGACTGACTGAAATACACTGCTGAGGGGAGCAGCGGGGGAGGCAGGAGAGGTCTGCTGTGCCATGTGGGTCCCCTCCCTGGCTGGGGATCGACCTCGTGCTGCTGTGCCACAGATGCTTCACAGTGCAGCACTCAACCCACTGTGCCACCACGGAGGCTTGAGAGAGCCAGAATTTTTTATTCCAAACTCCCAGCACAGTGTTCCATCCATAATAGCAGAGTTAGAATTCAAGTAGCCCCTAAGCTCTGCCTACCAGGCCAGGTGGGTCATGAAGATTCTTGGTGCCAGTATTCCATCACCCCTGTCTATCTCAAGGTAGCACTGCTAGGGGCAACAGAGCAAAGGATGACTGCTAAGTGCCATGCAAATCACCAAGAAACCTTCAAATACAAGTGATCGCCCTCCAGTTATTGTAAAGACAAGCATTTTTAATTGCTCAGTCATCTACAGTAGAATTTCTGAAAGCCCAATCATCACCTATCTGAATAAATGTTTTGTTTGGTTTTGGTTTATCTTTTGAAGTTCCCAAGGAATTTGATTATAGATTGAATGTTATATAATTGTAGGAGATTATTCTTAATTCAATTGTGGTAATGGTGTTGGGGTGATGTTGAAGATGTCATTAATTTTGGGGAATATGTATTTCTTGGTTATTTACAGTTGTTGTTTAGGTGTTGTCTATCATGATGTCTGTAATTTACTCTAATGATCTAGAAATTATAGATGCATGTATGTGTGCACACACAGGGTAAAATGTTTACAATGTTTGAATCTAGATGGGAGGTATATTACATGTGTGACTGTCTATCTTCATGTATATGTGAATTCTTTATAATAGAATAATCAAACAAGTTCTCCTGATGTTTCTAATTCTTCGTAATGGTTTGAGAACACTTGTGGATCTGTGAACTAGTGAACGGTGACAATGTGTGAGTTGAGAATTCTTCATAACCCCCTTCTTGGTTGCTTGTCAGAACTGGAGTTACTTTTACTCAGCAGCACTGTTGAGGCTGTATTTCCTCTTGCCTGTATGAGTTGTCTATAGCACAATATATTAAAATAATAGACTATTGTTCTTATTTCCAGTCAGGTCTAGAAGTAACACTAATTCAAGTTGGAGATATTGATTAGACCAGTGGTTCTCAAACTTGGGTACCTAGAACACACCCCCAGACTCCCCACCCCCCAACACCTACACTCTCACCCTGGGTTGAATTTCGACAGGCTTAGGGTGAGACACGAACACCCGATTTCACAGTTGCCGGAGGTAGTCCTACTCTCCCTCTAGGTTCAAGGCTCCTTGTTTTAGATCACGATGACCACAAGGTCAAAGTCATAGGTTTGATTCCCAAATTAAGGACTATGTAAGTTCTATACTTTAATGACATCCTATATACCTTACCCTGTTCTGCCATTTTTAAATGGTGGGAAAAATGAAAAATTGAACTAGGAGAAGGGGAATGGCCCAGGGTAATTTACTATAGCAAATATAGATTCCATTTTCCCCCCTTTCTTGTGAGAAACTGCTACGTGTATTGTAGAGGTAGCTGCACTTTATTGATGGGTGAAAAGAGGCCTTTATTCGTTGTTCTCTCTTTACTGAATATCAACTACCTCGGGAGTTTTTGGATGAAAAGGTAAAAATGTTTTGTCAGCATCAGTGAATTATGATCACAATGAATGATGCTTTTAATGAAAACCACTTGATGAACACTTAGCCTGCAAGCCTAAAAGGAAAAATTGAACCTCAGGAAACAGAAAAATTAACCACTCACCCCTTACCCAACGATCTTTATTATTAACATTTTCTGGGCCTTCACAGCTACGGCTATGGCTATATGGGAAGACAGGAGCAGCCTTTGGTGGCAGCCCTGAGGGCTGCAGGGCGTTTAGAAGGATCCTTCAGCAGGGCTCCAGAAAGCAGCTTCCCCTGTTCTTATGTAATACATCTTTGCAGCTTAAACCTTTAATTAACCAGAGATGTCATCGAGAAAAGTTTGCCAAGGAAGAGGATGCCTGGTTTAATTAAAAAGATCTTTAATAGTTATTAAGGAAATCAATTTGGAATTCAGGCCTGAGAGCGGTGATGGGGGAAGAAATCACTGAGAGGACTGTGCCATCTCTCTGGGTAATGGATTTTAACCCTTTGATCTGCACTGCTTCAAAGCCCCTGGGGCAGCGGTGCTGGGAAGGAGAGGGATGCTTATCACTCATCTTTTGTGAATCTGCATTCCAGATCCAGGCGAGAAAGTAACCTTTCTGGGATGCAGTTATCCTGGCAATCGAAGGAAATGGGGAACCTTTATAAATTGAAAATCTCCTACCTCATAAGTATAAGCTGGTTTTTTTTTTCAAAGAGATGCATTATTTCTCCCTGAGGATTTGTGCTTAGACTGTACATCAGCTTCTTTCCATTACCACTCAAACCCACCTTCTTCAGATCAAGCCAGAAAAAGGGATTTGGCTCTTTGGAGCACAAGAGAAATATTATTTTCACTTGTCTCATGAAAATGATGACACAAAAGGTGAAATAGCCAGAGGATGGGCAAAATAAATCGTCTGCATAGGAGGAAACTGCAAAAGGGAAAGAGTTTTTATTTAAAACAAAAAAAAAAACAACAACGGTATTTTGCCGACAGGGGGCTGGTGTTAATATCACCATCTGATGCAGCCCAGTTGAGTTCAAATGCTAAAAGCACTTCAAATAATCTATGTTTAATTAATGTTTGTACAGCACGTAGAGAGGGAGACAAGACAGGTGCAGAGGATGGCTACAAAAATGTGGCTACTCTCCTGTAGCAGTGTGGCTCTCTCTTAAGCGGGCAAAGATGGACTCTTCCTGGGACTCACGTCAGCCCTGGGCAGGAGTGCAGCCAATGGTGAGACCAGACCTTGTAACAACTCCAGCCTGCGTCTTCATCACCAGTTTACATTTTCTTGAAGAGTTGGGAACAGACCTCTACTTATTTGTATTCCTCACAGCAAATTGCCCAGAGTCTGTGCTCACAACATATCGCTTGTTTTGCCTTTCACCTGGAAACTCACCGAAACATCTCAGCTCCCTGTTCCACTTGGTCTATTAAACGTAGTGAGAGCAGATCCATTCTAACCCTCGCTCTACTCACGACCTTGTTGTCTTGCTGTAGGTGGATCATGTACCTTCTCTGGCTCCACTTTCCTCTGTTAATAAATGAGGATCATTGAACTAGATGATCTGCAAGGCCCCTTCTCACCCGAATAGAGTCTGACCCACTCTTTCCCCCATGTTCTAGTTGGGCATGTTCTGTTCCTAGGCTAGAAGAATGATAGTGCAGAGGAAATCTCTGTGCTTATTAAAACATTTATAGTTAATGTTTGGGAGGGTATGGAGAAAATAATCCTTTGTACACTGTTAGTAGGAATGTAGACTGGTTCAGCACCTATGGAAAACAATATTTCTCAAAATATTAAAAATAGACCCACCCTATGATCCAGCAGTTCTACTCTGAGCTAGCTATTTGAAGGATACAAAAATACTAATTCAAAGGGACATACACACTCCTCTGCCCATTGCAACACTATTTACAAGTCAAGTCAAATTATGGAAACCACCTGAAGACCCATCGACAGAACAGTGGATTAAGATGTGGTACATCTACACAGTGGAATTCCACTCAGTTATAAAACAGGATAAGTTTTGCCCTTTGTGGCAACATGGATAGAACTGGAGGGATTATGCTAAGCAAAACAAGCCAGAAAAAACCAAAAATACTGAATGGTTTTACTTATATGTGGAATATAGAGGGAATAATAATAATAATAATAAAAACCAAAGGAACTGACTAAATCAGAACAAACCTAGGAAAAAAGCAGAGCTGAGGCTGCTTGGGGGGGAGGGGTGTAGGGAGGACAGGAACAGTGTCCTAGGATAAAGGACTACAGGTGTTTTGATGGTGGGGTGAAAACATAATATGGGGGGTATGAACCTACACCTCTATATCATGGACAGTGTTGTATGACAATGTTATTTCAGTAAAGAAGAAAAAGGGAACTGGAGAAAAAAAAATGTGTGGCTGCAGTGTGGAGTTGTAACCTGGCCGGCAGCAGGCTGGATGCTGGCTATAGGCCCTTTTAGTGACCCATCTGGTTTCCCCGGGGTGGAGAGTTGAATTAGTTAATAACAGTTAAAATCCAGGAGGTTTCTCATAGTTACCTGGACTTCTGCTGAGAAGTTGGAAAACTTCACCTGTTTCAACAGTGAACACTTTGAGCTGAGTCCTGAATGGACCTGACCCCCTACGCTGTCCTCCTGCCAGGCCCTGGACCCCAAGGCTTGTGACCTTTGTGCCTAGGCTGTGGCTGCCCTGACTCAGCCCCTTTCCATTGCTCATGTTGTTTTTGTGACCCATGTAGGCAAGTGGGTGAGAGGAAGCGACAGCTGGAGCAGTTATGAGACTCTAATGTCAGAAACTCCAGCCCTCTGAAGAGATACTTCTCCCGGGAAGGGAACCGGCTCCTTCTTGGGAAGCATGAACTGTCAGGTGGGTAAATGCCTTCAGTTGGGTGCATGGGCTCAGTCATTGACTGATGGAGTAATAGGATTATTTCCCATTTAAATCCAACTCAGTCTGTCCATGTTGTCTCTTCTTTGCATTCATGTCTTGAACATTGTTGACTCAGAATGGAGCCCTGCTGGACACAAAACAACTTCACCAGCAAAGACCCACAGTTTTAGTTATCTGAGAAAAGCAAGCTTCCTTTGAGCAACATCACTGGAAGCCCTGTTAGAATGGCCGTCATATGTACTGTCTAAAATAGGAATTTCCTGAAAATGTAGGGGTTGCTATTACCAACCATGAAAAATTGAACCAACCATGGGATTAAACCAGGACTGTCCCGAACAGGATGGGACACGTGGTCCCCTGCTCAGCAGGCAATATCCACCCAAGACTTGTTTCCAAACTGCCACTGGCCACTGGAGGTTGTCCTGGAAGCAGATCAACCTCATTTCCACCCTTGGGCCTACTTGGCCTCTCCCACTATTGAAATTGGAAGCTGTCACACTGTTCTTTCCTTCTAGGACCTGAGCTCTCCCACCCCCTTCACCTTCCACTAATGCCTCAAAGCCAAGTCTACCAAGGACTGTGTTTGACTCTTGCGCTAACGATGAGATTGCCTGTCAGGCCTGATTGTCAGGAATTGGGATCTGGGAGCAAATGACATCTGTCTTCAGGTGCCTCCATTTCTTCTGCCTGTGTTCCCCTTTTTTTTCCAGAGTTCTTCCAGGTAATTCAGGTTAAAGAAGTTTCCTTTTCTTTATAACAATAAGGTTACCCCTTCATGCTTCTAGAACTTCCATTTTTATGCGGGAGAGGGGACCCACAGCCCAGGTCATTGCAGGACACTACTGAAGATCAAACCAGTTTTTACAACCAGAAAAGACATATCATTGTAGCAATAGTAAGTTTTACACTTGGCATTTGAGTGAGAAGCAAAGAAAGTTTGGGGCATTTGGAATAATGAAAGAGAGAAGTAGGCTTTTGAAATGCAAAGATAGAACTCCCTCTCCAGGAAGCAAATTATACAGTGGTACATTAAAAAGAAAAGGGGGGGGGGTGAGGGCAGGGAGTAAGGAGGGGTTGAAAGTACTGGGATGGTGAAAGGAGTTGTTTAATGGATAGAGAAAGATCCAGAAAGGTGACTCTCAGATCCTTTAGATAAAGTCACCCATCTCCTCGTCAAAGATAAGAGGAAAAGCGGCTGGCTTTATTCTTTATTCTTTTGACAAAGATGCGCCCGTGTGGCAGAGAGAGGAGCAAGCCTGGTAAGAGCTCCTCATTCACCAGCAGCCTAAACCATTCCAGCACTCACTTTACAAAAAGCCTTCCAGGGATGCAGGACATGAGGTTTTGACAGGATCTCCAGTGGCAAAGAAGAGGAGAGTAACACAGAGGAAATGGGGGTTGATGTATTATTTACAGTTGGAGAACTTAACAGAGCAGCCTGCGAGGGTCAGCCCAAAGACTTGTGTCTGTGGAATAGAGACAGACGTCTCTGAATTTCTTGTGCTGCCGGGACCCCTACCAGTGCGGGGCCAGTGTGCCAGTGTTTCATCTTAGCACTGGGCTGCCATTCCCTGTGGCCCGTGATGGGTAGAGACCTTGACAGAAAACTTCCAGGGCCTCTGTGGGTAAAGTCTCACTAGATCTGCACAGGGGCCATCGTGCTGGTCATGTCAAAGCTGAGCATGCAGATGGAGACACACACTCACTGAAGTCACACAGTGCGCAGAGAGGAGGGATGTAGGACTGGATCTCAAAGGAACAAAAGGAGACACAGCCTCTGCAGCAAGCTGAGAGGGAGTGCAGGCAGACAGCTAAAGGAAATGAGAGGCAAAGTGCGAAACCCACAGCAGAAGCCACTAGAGAGCATATGCATTGGACTTCACAGCCTCCTCCTGTTTCCAGCTTACATTTGCTCCATATGCTGCTTTACACAGCTTTCCGGGGCCATAATGGGTTTTATTCCATAGTTTTTATACTAACATGAATGACTCACATCTGCTCCAATACCCAATTTGCTCTCTAATGTCTTCCTTTGGCTGCAAGGGGAGAACAGCTCACAGAACTCACCAACGACAAGAGTGGCAAAAAGAGACCTAGTTCAGGGACAAGGCAGCTTAGTGCCCTTTAAGTGTGAGCTGGAAGGGGCTTAGAGAGGACATGGCATGACAGGAGACATACTGAGGGCCAGAGAAATGAACAGGCCCAATGACCAGGGAGTTGGGTCTGGACTGAATTCAGAATGTACTTGTGTTTCTTATTTCCCCCATGTTAAATCTTACCCTAGGAGCTTTTCCTATCCATATTGGCTGTGATGGGAAAAAAGTAACTTGGATTAATTGCCAATTACAGCTAATCCTCCACAAAACTCAACTGGACTCTGCATTACTTAAACTGGCTATTGAAGTTTTAAATATCTCCCGAGTATGGGGCACCCCTGGATAGTGCATTCTGGGAGAGACCTTCTGGGTTTGGTCCTGCATGGAGACTCACCTGACTTGCAGTTGTTTAAATCCTACCCGCAATGAATTTCAATCCTAACAGCAGTTACTATCAGACTAATATATGCCTTTTGGCTGGACTGGCAAAACTGAATTCCCCTGACAGAAAATTCCCAGGGAATTTTCTCCATTTGAGTGGAGGACAAAACAGTGATTCAGAGGCAAGCCCCTTGGAAGGCAATCTCTGCTCTCCCAAGCATCTATAGTCCTGCACGGGAGACCTGAGGTCTTGCCTCCCCACATCCAAAACAATTAGAATGAAGCACCTCGGCCCGGCAGCCGGCAGTGTGGTGCTGCACCGATCTCGAAAGCTTGGCGGTGGTGTTGTGTAACTGTCTGCCATCTGTTACTCAGAAGCAGCATCACAAAGCGCTGAGCAATGGACTCGGTGCTGCGGCTCCTGCCTGGAGCCGACAGCCTCTCAGCAGCTTGCCTGGGGGTCCCCTGCAGAGACTGCTGCAGCACGCTTTGCAGGCCCAAACCTGCAGGTTTGGGGTGAGCCTCCTGGAAGCGATCCTGGAGCTCCAGATGCTGCAGGGACTGGTCTCTTGCTCCCTTCACCTTCCTACCATGGTGTCAAAGTGGGGGGTAAGGAGGAGCTGCTGCAACCTTTCAGGGCACAGAGTTCTAATAAAGACAAATCCTGAACCATCCCCAGGGGTCTGTGAGATGTGAATCTTGAGATGGGCTGCCAAGAGCCCAGGTTTTCTCAGTGGTTTGATTCCACCTCTGTTCCCAACCAAAAACTTATCTCAGCCTGTCCAAGAACTCTTTGGAGTTGAGAGGGAGGTTTGCCCTGTGGCAGACGCCTCCATGCCTCACTCCACTTCTTGGGGTGCCATCTTACTGGAGAATGAATTTCAGAGCCCTGTTGCATAGCAGCACCTTCAGAGGGATATGGGATGTGGGATATGGGGCTTCTCCTATTGCTGGCTCAGGGGGGAGAGAAGCAAGGATGGTGGCTTTAGAAGTTGGCATATCAACTGGATGAGATTAACATCCCTCCAACTAAGGCTGCCTACATTCAAATGGCCAGTTTTGCTCCCACTGGGTTGCCCAAGGGAGCAGGGCTTTTCCTCCCCATTTTTGAGTGATCACATGATCACTCAAACAGCTTCCTCAACTATTCACTCACTAGTCAGAGGAGGTACTGTCATCTCCATCTTAGGGATGGAGGCAGGTAAAGGACTTGCCTGAGGTTCTCACAGCTGGTGTTGCTGCACCAGATCAGGGATAGCCTTATTATTTCATCCAGCTGAGGAATCCAATTCAGAATTTGCTCTGACCCTAGATCCAAGTACCTTTAGTCTGCAGAGGGAGGACATGTACTTTCCAAAGGCATTTGGGGAAAGGGGCTTTTGGAAGATGACCCTCTGCCTCTAGTGTCTCCCCTGCAGAGCCTACATTCTAGCACCCCTTGTGGTTGGCCCGACTTTGGGTGCCCTTTTTGCTAGCACAGAGCCCTGATGCTAACAGTAAGAGAAAACCCTTGGGGAAGCTAATTGTGCCTTAATAAAAGGATTTCTTTAAAGTTAATTTTAGACCAGCTGAACGTTCCATTAAGCAGAAAAACTTGCCAGGCACCTGCAGGCAAGCATAAACACCCCAGGAGTTGGCTGAATTCGGCCTCAGCCCTCATCCACCAGAAGGGTGAACCACGGTGTGGCAGGAGCACCGCCAGCGTCCCAAGTCCCAGCGCCATCTCCCTGAGGGCGGTGCACTGCAGGCGGGACCCGGTGCAAGCGCCACGTGCAGCCTCCCGCGGCGGGCGGGAAAGTCCTCCCGGGCACAGCTCAGCGCGGCGCGGGCTGGCCCTAGGTCCCGGCTAGCAGCCCCGTGTGGCGGCCTCACGGAAGCTCCGTTCCCGCCCAGCCCCTCCCCAACTGAGGCTAACCCGCGAGCTGCGCCCAGGGCTCCCGCGCGAGCGGCCCCAGCACGGCAGCAGCCTGCGCCTCGGTCGGCGGGCGGCGGTAGCGCCCCCACTCAGAGCCCCGCTCGCTCCCGCCCGGGCTCCCTCGGTGTCGGCCCACCCTCTCTTTCGCTCCCTCCTCTCCTTCCCCCGTGCTCCTCCCGGGGTGCCCCGCACAGCCTCAGATTCGCCCCTCCTCGCCGCTCCAGTCAGTTTCCCTCGCGGCGGCGGCGGGCTCGGCGGCAGCGGCGGCGGCGCCTGGAGCCCCTCGGCCGCCACCGCGCTTCTCCCGCTAGAGCGGACGTCCAGCGTGGCCGCTCCTCAGCCCTTCCCGGCCGCGCCCCGTTGCGCCCCGCGCACCCAGCCCTGCTCGCTTCTCTCCGAAGCGGGCGGAGCACCTCGCAAGATCCTGCCGCCCTCGCACCCGGATCCTCTGACAGGCGCTCCCGGCGCCAGGCGCTCCCTGACTCCTGCCCCGCCGACCCTGACCGCCAGGGGGTGCCCCAGGGCGGAGCGCGGCTGAGAGGAGAAGGCAAACGGGACCATGCGGCGCCTGACTCGCCGCCTGATGCTGCCGATCTTCGGGGTGCTCTGGATCACCGTGATGCTGTTCTTCTGGGTATCCAAGAAGAAGTTGGAGGTGCCGACGGGACCTGAAGTGCAGACCCCCAAGGTACGGGTTCTGGCGGCGCGCCAGGCACGGAGCAGAGGTTCGCAGAGGGGCGCGGAGCCCGCGTTCGGGGTTTGCGGGCTCCGGGGAAACCCGGGCTGGGGTCTGGGTGCTGCGAGCAGGTAACAGGGCGCCGGATGCGGCTGCTGTGTGGTGTCTCGGTATTTAAATAAAAGCTCGGGGGGCATCTCCGGACCCGTGGTGTGTGAAAGTGGGTGTGGGTGTTGGGCGCGCGCTCACGGCCAGAGCGGGGCTCTCAACTTGAGCATCTCGCCGGGTCCCGCGGCGGAGGGGGCGCTGCGGACGAGACGCCCAGGGAGTGGGGGGGCGCTCCGCCGCGAGAGAGTCGCTGGCTGTTGGGTCGGGAGGCAGGGCTGCTCGGTGCCGGCGCCCGCGAGAAGTCTGGCGGCGGGGCTGACCTCCTTCCCGCAGCTGCCAGGCCAGACGGAGGGAGGCCGGAGGCCCGGGGTGCACGGCGCGCGCGTGTGCGTCGCAGGCGAGCGCCCTGCAGCCTCCTGGGCGGCTGCTGCCAGGGCCCACCCGGCCTGTCGCCACCCCTGCTTTATAATTGTTCCTGAGCCCTTCAGCCGCATTGGAAGTTGCATGTGCCTTGAACATCTCTAAAGAGCCTGTAAAAACAGACGCCTTGGTATATTGCTGGGGAGTTGGGGAAATGAGAATCCAAGCGGCGTTCCTGATTCCTGTCTACTTAGTTCCTCAGAACTGAGCTAGAAGGTCCTCCCCGAGGGCCTCCAGGTTACTTTAATTTAGAGCCTTCATACTTCAGTCTCTTTCTCTTCCACACACCTGGCCCTGTGGGACCCAGAAAGAGGTCTGGGGGCGGGGCAGTGTTTATGAACCGTCCAGAGGGGTCCTTCAGGGACTGGGAAAAAGCCCTTGGAGAAGTTTATTGTCTGAAGCAAGAGAATGTAGAAAATGGAAGGGCGAGAGAGTGGAGTCTCCCAGTAGGTGTAGTACAGAGGACCTACTATGTGCCCAAAACACAGTGGTGCTTCTCCACTACCAGTTGTATGAGTGGAGTGTTACTCTTTTTTCATAGATCAGGAAACAAGTTCAGAGTCTTGGGTTTCTCGCCTTAGGTCTCTCTGATTAAAACTTAGACCTCCATATTCAGAATCTTTCTATTATATCAAATTCTCTCAGGTCCTCTTTTAACTAAATCTCTTGCCACTTATTGTTTGTAACCTGGCCAGTTGGCTCAGTTGAGTTCTACAAGCTTTTATTGATGATCTCTCATGTGCCTGACTGCGTGCTAGGTGCTAGGTACTGTGGGTACAGAGGTGCAGAACTTATTCTGGGTGTGGGGTGGGATGGGGCTTCAGTGTACCAGAAGCTTGAAGAGTGCTGAGGGCTAAGAGAGCCCATGGACCGGTGTCATGGGAACCTGGGGACTTCCTGGAGGAGGAGGACATAACAGAACTGAATTCAGAAGGATAAATAGGAGGTGTGCCAGTAGGTAGGGAGGGCATTCGGGGGAGAGGTTAACTGCACCAGAGGAATGACACAGCATGTTGTTTGAGTTTGACGTAGTTTGAGTGTAAAGCATGTGACTGAGGGCTGGGATGAGACTGGGGAGGTGTAAAGTGTGGGATTGGTAGTACCTGTGGGTGCTAGGGGGTCTTGGGGGCTACTAATCAGGGAGGTGATGAGGTCAGACTGGTGACTTCAAACAACCTTCATCATACCAGATCAATTTTCTCCCTCAGTTCAGACCTGCACATAGATCTGGCAGCTTTTCTTCTTTTTCCCAGCTTTTGCTCCTTGTGATGCAGTTAATGATGCCTGCAGGGACATGAACTCTTTCTGTTTTGCGTTGAACCTCATTACCTTAAGCTTACTTATTCTTAGTTTACACCAGGGATCTGGGACAAGAGCTCACTTTCCTTCTTGGTGCATTTTGTTCTTGTTCCTTACCTCCTCTCATCCTGGTGTGCCCAGAACACATATTTATCTAATGCAGTTGTTTGAGAGGCTCAGTGCTGGGCTTGGGGGCTATTGTGGTGAGTATACTGCGTCTCTGCTTTTGTGGCGGGATCTGGACACTGGAGACTCCAGGGATTAGGGGTGTACTCTCACAGTTCCTGGTTGAGGCCAAATTACAAACTAGTGAGTGATGTGGTAGATTGACAGTGCCTGTTGGGATCTTGGAAATTCTGACAGTGCTGTGCAGTCCCAAAGAAGGATTCTTCTGGTTTTGACCACTTGTTCTTTGCTTTAATATCTTATTCCATCTTCCTTCCATTTCAGTATTCGTTATAACAATGGTTTCTATAGACTTTAAACATCCCGCTATTTCTTCCTATTAGGTACCCTTCTTTTTTGTTAGTATAGTTCTCCTTACTGTTTTTCACTTGGGTGTATGACTGTGTGTCTACACATCTGTGTTGTGTGTATTTGTGGGTGCACTTAGTGTCTGGTGGGTGAATACCCCTCTGGATCTTAGTGTCTGTGTGTATCTGAGAAGAGCGGTGGAGACGGGAAAGAGAGAGTCCTTCTAAGCACTGGGGCAATTTCCTCCCATGACTTATCTGTAGAGGTTTGCATATCCTATCTGCAGGGCAGTTGATTCCCACACCTGACTGCATGTCAGGATCAAACTATGAATTTTGGCATATGGCAGAGACGATGGTTCTGTAGATTCGGGCAAAGGCCCTAGAATCAGTGTCTTTACAAGTGCTCCACGTGAGTCTGAAGCCGCCTGTTGATGGAAGGGATTTGGAGGAAGAATACTCAGTCTGTTCAGTTTTTGGTAGCTGGCTTGGCCCACTGTAAATACGGCCAAATGATTCATTCTTCTTGAGTCCCTCACTGGCTGAGCTTGGCCAGCCTGTGTGCGCGCATGTGAAATAACGGTGGCTTGCGTTTGTATAGTATTTTGCAAACTCCATTTTACATATGATAGCTCATTGAATCTCTACAACCACCACATAAGGCAGACGATGCTTCTGTGCAGATGAGATTGAATAATGAGATTAAACAGTTGCCCCAAGATAACAAGGCTGTTACTAAGAGGCTATTCCTGCTCAGGGATAAGGCTACAGTAGGAGGTTCTGACGTGCCCACCCACGAGCCCCTTCATGCCACTAGGCTGTGGGGTTTTCAGGGTCACACTTGTGGGTGATGGGGTGAGGTCAGAGTGGGTGCTCCCCACCTGACCAGTGCTTATGTGATTGATCCCTAGATGGGCCTTTGGAAAAGACCAGGGTTTGGTATAAGTTGTGGGGGAGCCACCTCAGAGGGAAACTTTCTCTGCTCTTGGAGGAGGCCAAATGGGACAGGGATGCTTTTCTGTCTGAACAGAGTCCCTCCAGGCATGGAGGGTCCCAGGGAGGTGGACGTGTCCTTGGTGGTTTGCACCCAATGCTTGCAGGTGGCAGCAGCACTCCCGGCTTAGGAATCATTTGCCAGGGCAGAGATTATTTATTTCCTCAACAGTAGGAATTTGAATGGGACATTTGAAAAAATTTGGTTTTTGTATGATTTCCGTATCCTGGGTTTCTTGGACGTGCTCAGCACAGCCACTGAGAGGGCCCTTGCTCTGCACCTGTGCAAGTTTTCATCCTGCTTAGGATTCTTCCCAGTGTGATCGAGGGGGTCAGGTTATTTTCCAGAGCAAGCGCAGTGGGCTCCCTTCCCATAACAGTGTTCTCAGAAGGTGGCAAAGGTGGAGGGTTGGAGAGGAGAGGCTGTGGCCTGGGCTCATGGCTGGCGACTGCCTGACACTTTGATTCCAGGCAGCAAACTGGGTCTGCTACATGTTCTAGTTTTGGGCTCCCGGCTCTTGTCTCCCTTCCTCAGAGTGTTAGAAACTGTCCTTATTCACTTCATGATGGGATCTTCAGAGTGGGGTGATAATAAAATAAAACCTATGCCCAATCACAGTTCCAGTGCTGTGGAGAAGGCGCACTGCACTCTTGGTTTAAGGAAATTAATTGGATTTTTTTTCTTGGTTTCAAGAAGGGTTGGGTCTATTAATAGCTCAAATAAAGATTTCTTTATGTTTGACTTTTTAATGTTGATTAGATTCTTTCACTGGATTTCCCCACTCCCAAATTCAGCAAAGCTCTAATTCCTAATTGAAAAATCATCTAACAAGTTTGATGTCTTAATTCAAACGATATTTTAGTGATAAATGTTTCACCGCTAAAAAGGACCTGAAAATGTTTCATTTCTTCTTTCTCCTATCATGTGTTTGCCATTTGGCGAATGATACAAAAACTGACAGAATTAAAAAAAAAAAAAAAACTAGCAAATTTGTCTTTTATTTCTAAGAAACTAAATTTAGTTCAGGGGCTTAGGGCTTAGTAAAAGTAAAAGAATTTGAGGCCTGAGGGTACTTTTTGAGGAAGGTATTGGAAATGTAAAGGCTCCTGAATAAAGTGCCGCGGGCCCACGTAAATGTATTTGTGCTGTACTAGAAATACAGCAAAGGCTATTAGAAAATAGCTTGTCATTCTGTGATATTTGCATACCTCAAATGCCCAAAGTATATGACACTGTTATTTTATTCCCCATTTAGTAGATCGCTTCTCCCATTAAAAAAGAATCTTGAATTTTAGAGAGTGACCCTGTTCATGTGTTAATGCTCAGTGTGTGCTGCCTGGACTTTGTCCAGCGCATTTTTACTCTGGCGTGACCAGAGGAGCCCATTACCAGCCCACCGTCCCCGTGTCCATTCACTGGCGTGTCTGCTGTCACCGGGGCTGGCCGGTCTTCCACTCCGGGGCCAATTCTGCAGCAGGTGAGGGGCTGAGGTTGTCCGGTGGCCCAGCAGCAGCTGCTGCAAGAGGTTGGGGGACACTAACATAGCAGGTTGGAACCTCAAGTATTCAAGAAATCTGTCTTTATTTTCTAGTTATCAACAACATTATTTTTAAAACTCCTTGAGGCATTTTTAAATACCCTAGTCCCATCCCACCAAACTGGTGGGACTTTTGACAGTTGGATCATTTTTGACCCATGTCCCAACCCAGCAAGTCCTCACGCCCAGGTCCAGGGTGGGAGGCCCTATCCCAGGATCCAGGGGTCTGTGTGGGAAAGCTTGTATAGTCATTGTGAGCTCTCTCTCCATAAATCCTCATTCCCTAAGTGACCTGGTGCTTTTGGAAATGAAGACCAGGAACCCTGTCTCGAACTTTGTTGAGCACAGCTGATACCTGCTCAAATCCGGGAAGACAAATGGGCAAGATTCCGCAGGAAGAGAAATTAATGTCCTTGTTGCAGGCCTCCCCAGCCTGTCTGAGTATGGCCCCTTTCTAGGTTACACATGTGTTTGTATCATTCGAGAGTGTTCATTTCCACTTATCATAGGTCGTTTATAAACTGAACAGGGACAAAATGAGGCTGCTGTTGGCTGATGCCAAGGCCCAGAATTTCTACCCAGTCTGGTTCACATGCCACTCATCTGCCTCCTTTGCCTACATCCTTCCCACCCTCCCCCATCCTGAACTTCCAAAATAGTCCTACCCATTATCTGCTGATAATGGGTAAGGAACAAATTTGCCAGGAACAAATTTTGAAGAAACGTGTTGCTGTGCCCTGTTCGGTTTTTAGCACACACAGTTTGTCATTCCTCCAGAGCATCTCAGGGTCCCTGGTGCATTTTTGGAGAAAAATTTGAAGTAGAAAGCAGGAATGGGGTTCCAACTCCTCTTGGGGCCTAGGGTCCCTGCGCTCTGTCATGGCCCCTGCAAATTCCACCCCAGGGAGCAGCAGTGCTAACCTGCCATCTGTTTGAACGAGTGAGTCTGGACATGCCCCGTGCCCTCTACAGCTGGCTGCTGGCTCCCCCCACGTGCCCACTGGGACCCTGAGCCAGCGGTCAGCCGTCCTCTCAGGCCTTCTGAGCTGCGCTGGTCGCTGGAACCAGAGACAGAGAGCCCGGCCCACCCCTGGTTCTCCCTCACGTCACAATCAGCTGTGCCTGCACCTTCTGGGCTAAACTTTCTGGGCTTTCTTAGCTGTGTGGCAGTGAGGTGTCTTCCTGGCCTGGGGGTAACTCAGACCCCTCTCTGCAGGGCTCAGTGTCCTCAGCTCTGAAGTGGGAGCAGCCCACCCCAGCACTGGTCTTCCACAAGCTTTGTCAGCAACCAGAGTTGCTTTGGGTTACTTATGAATAACTCTGAAGTGAGACCTCATGCCTATAAATAATTACACCACAGATACTCTGTGTCTATTACTTATCTTTTAATTATTTTACCAGAAACGCTAGATTAACCAAAAAAATAAATCAGCCTCTGAGTCCTCAGATGTTGAGCTGTTACGATAGAAGCCCTTTGGGGTCCTGAAGAATGAATGCACACGCATATGCACGCACACACACACACGAGTACCCTGGGGAATTCTGCAGAAGCTCCTGAAATTCGCTGGCTCTGGTATTTGGTATTTCAGAATAAATGGCCTGATATGACCTTCTGGGGCAGCAGTCTTTGCACTTGGCAGCAGCCGCTGCTATCACACAACCTAATGAACACGAGGAGCCGGATAGGGGACGGAGAGGAGATCTGCGTGGTGTGGACCTCTTTCCTCGGCTTTTATCTCCATTGGCCCCTCCTCTTTTCTTCACACTCTTCCTCCTTGTCTAATTCACACATCTCCTAAGAAGATAATGGGTCTGGATGCAGAGAGCCCAGCCTCACTTGGTCACGGGCCCTAGGGAGACCCTGGAGGGACAGGAGCTCAATATTCCTGCATCTGATAGAGGATCAGTTCTGGACACAGAGGCAGTTCTTCGAGGAGGCGGAAAGGAGCAGCTTCGGGCCACCCTGAGCCACCTTGCTGGGACACCTTTATATCACAGGAGCCCTCGTCATGGGATTCAATCCCCTGATCCATTGCCTCCTGGACAATGCCCATTTTAAGTGCCAAGCCTTTTCTGCATATCACTTCTCAGAGACAAGATTAGGCACTTAAAAAAAATGATTAAATTCTCCTCATGTCACTTGTCTTCTTAACTATGAGCACTACAGAGATCTTTCAAGGAAATGCAGGGAGAGCGGCTTACTTGCATGTTCCTGCCATTGGATTTGAACATCCAGATGAAGAGAACCACCACCCAGCTGCCTCCTTGCTAATGACCCCGTTGTTTAAGCCCAACTTGCATCTCATTCCAGGCCTGGAGAGGATGGGAAGCAGCTCTGGGGCTGGTGGGACCACACCATCTTGATAAGCAACTCAAAGTGGCTGTCCCTTTTCTCTGTCCTCTCACAAGGTTTGGAATTAAGATTTCCCCTCCCCAAGCATCCTGGCTGAAGATTTATGTAGCTTCTCTTGTTCCTCTGAGAACACTAATCACTCATCCCTCCCCTCACCCTCCAGCCACAGGGAGCCTAGTCCGATCAATATTTATGCGCCTATCACTTGCAGCTGCAGCACACAGGCATAATGGGCGCCCAGTTCCTTGATGGCCACTGAGAAATTAGCTGGTGCTGTATTTTAGGCTCTTTGTTTTCTGGAATCTCAGGGAGAGCAGACCACATGGTGCACGGATTAATTAAGCCACCCAGATAATTGCCTGTTAATAGATGGCCAATTGATGGCTGCCAGCTGGGTGCGGAATTGACTGAGGTCCTCACAGTGGACGGGTGGTCTTCATCAGGAGAGGAACTGGTCGGAAGGCTTGACTAAATAAAGGTGAATCAGGAATGTGAGATAAGAGGCAACTTCTTTCCTCCACCACTTGGCGTGTTGCTTTACGCTTTACGAAGCATTATACTCACAGATGCTGCATTTGACCCTTGCTGCAACCCTGTGAGGTGGATGTTATTATTATTCGCATTTTCTGAAGTGTGATGAATCTGAGGTTATAAGGGGGAGGTGACTTTGGCAAGACTGCCTAACATATAAGTGGCCTTGAACTCTCTCTTTTGACTATGAAGCATGTACTCTTTCTTTTTTTTTTTTCTTTCAGGTTTTATTTTTTCCTCTTTAATTTATATATATTTGACATAAATTGTAATCCGCATGTATTCCCCATCACCATATCACCAGTGCACCATCACCTCAGTCCCCCGTGCTCCCATCTGCTCTCAACCCCCCTCCTCCCCCCTCCCCACCAAGTGTCCCCAATTTGTCCTTGTCTTTTCATTTTTGGTTTTTGTGTCTTTATTGTTATTATTATTATTATTGTTCTTATTCC
>JAGFMF010011890.1:224800-273400 GCA_019455555.1 Galemys pyrenaicus
GTTCCATCCATGTTCCTATGAATGCGTCTAGTTTTTCTTTTTTGATTGCTGAATAGTATTCCATCGTGTATATGTACCACAGCTTCCCGATCCACTCATATGTTTTTGGGCATTTAGGTTGTTTCCAGGTCTTACCTATTGTAAAGGGTGCTGCTATAAACAGAGGGGTGCAGGTATTCTTTTAATCAGTGTTTTTGTGTCTTTTGGGTGTATTCCTAGGAGTGGGATTGCGGGATCATATAGGAGTTCCATTCTTAGTAGACTGAGGAACCGCCATACTGAAGCATGTACTCTTTCTATGAGCGCCATGCTCAACTTCTGGTTAGTGTTCTTTTCCAGGGGAAAATGAAATGCATTTTATATGTTTGTATATTATATATGTACAAAAAGCTAACTTCTTACCTCTGATTAAATACAAAGCAACACTAGTGCTGCATTTCTGGGTACATGGGAAATAATAGGAAATAATAGAGCCTGTCTTTGGAGGGGCCACTGAGAGGCTAGAGGGGTCACAGGGTGCTGCCTTCAACTGTGGGAAGATACAGGCTCCATGACTGCCTTGGGGTCTCAGGAGCAGTGGGGAGAGGCTCACCCACCCTCTCAGTCCCTGGTCGGCACTGGCTTGCTCTGTCCTGGGCAGTGAGCCAGTGCTCCCCAGCCAGTGCTCCCTCCTGGGCCTGCAAGCTTGACAGCAGGAAACAAGGCTCTGCTGTCATTCACGAAGCTGCTCAACTCAGGAGTCAACAGGAATGTGTGATTAAGACAGCAACCGTTGATTTGAATCCCTTTCGTGATGAATGTAGTCCTTAAACAATCAGAAGCAATTCCCCTCTAAGAGGAAAGACGTCGTTGGAAAGAACCTGATACATCTATTTGAGATGCCAGGCAGGAGATGACTCTGGGGAAGCTCCTTCAGAAGATGTGGAGCGTCGCTTCAGAGCCCGTCTGGAAGACAGGGGTGCCTGCCTGTGTCTTGCTGCTCAGCCTTACAGGCCCACTGATGACCAAACGCTGCTGGTAGCTGGACCACAGCTTCTACCCAGATGCGACATGGCTTCTTTGTGGCAGATAGGAGGCTGGGTGTGTTGCTGTCCATGTATGTGTTTAAACATGTGAAAATGTAAAACCAGGAGACTGCTAGTGTCTTCCCGGATGTTTTGTCTGCAGTTTGATAACCAGCCGGGGGCTCATGGTGGTGCCATGGTTACTCGGCTTGAATGACACAGTTCTTTGCTCCTGCAAGACACGGAGCAGCAGGATCCTGGCCCTTTGCTCTCTTGTCCACTCCTACCGAACAGGACTGCACGAATGGGCACTCTTCTTTCTGAGAGTGCACATGGACTAAGAACGAAGACGAACATACACTAGGTGACTTTGATGTTTTCCTTCTCCACTTGGAGACCCCAGTGGTTTCCTAGTCGCTTACTCAGTTTTGTAATTCTCTCTGCTGCTCTTCAAGCCAAGATCATAGTTTCTGCTCTAGGTTTTGACTTCTCTTAAAACTGTGTGTGTATTTTGGGAGACTTCTTGGCAGTGTCCACTAAAGCTGAACATACGTGTATACCACCCCGGACCCTGCACCTTAATTCCAGGCTATAAATACAACAGTGGTGCGCACATTTCTCAGTCGATGCACTCATATCGGAGTTGGCAAGCTTTTCCTGTAAAGGGCTGGATCGTAAGTAGTTTTGTCTTTTTAGGTCACATTTCTGTTGTCACGACTTAGCTCTGCTGCTATAGAATGAAAAGCCATATGTAAATGAATGAGTCGTGAGTTTCAGGAAAACTTTGTTTATGGATGCTGAAATTTGAATTTCACGTAATTTTCATGCCTCGTGGCATATTCTTTGGTATTATTTTCAAGTATTTGTAAATGTAACATCCATAGTTAGTTTGCAGGGTATAATAAAGCAGGTGGAAGGTCAGATTTGACTAGGAGGCTGTGATATTCCATTTATATAAGCACCGGCACTGGCAGAACTTATCCTGGCATTTGAGGTTTCATGGTGATCCTTGACTGGGGAGCAGGGAGGCCTTTTGGGGAGGGGAACTGGTACTATTCAGCTTTTCCATCTGGGTGCCGGTTACTGGGGTGTGCTCACTTTGTGAAAAGGTATTGAATGCATGCTCTTTTCTGTTTGCCCATTTCATTTAAATGGAAAGTTCAAAAAGAAAAAATGTGAACTGAGGGTGTGACTTTTTTTTACTTTTTTTTTATTTTTTTATTTCATGATCTTAGCCAAAAGGCCGAGAAGCGATGAGGGTGTGACTTTTGACTGAGGTTTTAGCACTCATTTGGGGTCAGCATAGCAGTTTTCATTCTTTTTATGGCTGCTGGTTTCTGTTTCCTGAATAAGAGTATTTGGAGAAAGGTCCTGACACTTCTTTCCAGTTTCCCAAATTTCATTCCCTTTTAGAAACAGGGAGCCATTTAACAGCTGGCTGCTACAGACACCTGCCAGCCAAGTCATGCACCGAGTGTTAACTCTTTAGAGAACGTGTACTGGGTCACAGGAAGGTAGGGGGAGGACCCTAAGGGGAGTGTGGGCACAGTGGCAGTGCCTTCAGGACACTGGGAACTGTGAGTAGTGCTTTGACTGGTTCTAACTGAACCAGGGTGAATCTGGGCTGAAATCTGTCTATGCTTAAGGGTAAGATGTAGGTATGTAATTGCAAAGAATGAAGATATAAGAATGAAGGTATAAGTTACCGGCTTTTAGAAACCACCCCTTTTTCATTTCCCCACCCAGGAGTAAAAGCAGAGAACTAGCAATCTGAGCCCCTACTAAGTGCCAGGTGCTTAACCTGCACAGTAGGCACTGTTCATTTCCTATTTCTCAGAGGAGGAACATTAGGGAAGTTAAGGGACTTTCCCAAGGTCATGCCATCCATAAGCAGAGGAGCTGAGCACTCCTGGCTGACTCCCGAGCCTGCCCTCTCTCCTCCCCTTAGGATCTTCTTCTCTCCCCTCACAGTCACACCCAGTCTAGTCTCTTAAAAGCGATGACTTGAATGTATTTCCCCTTAGCAACAGCCTTTATAGCCTGCCATTGATCCCTTTCCCAGAACGATATGCATCTTGTTTCGACCAGAAGCAGTTGAACGAAGTAGTTTTATATCAGCAGCTCTCTCTTCCCAGACAAGTCATTTTAAAACCGTACTCCAAGAGAAAAGTTTACAGCATCTCACAGAGAAATACTTGTGCTTTCAGCATGGACAGCCTTTGTGAACACTCCCTCCTGCAGATGACTGGGGATGTTTTTGGTCCCAGGGTTAAACTTTGAAAAGGAAGTCTCGAGGGCCTCACATTCTTGAGAGTGTGAACATGGTTCAGGCACAACTAGAACTGATTGAAGAGTGGACAGTGAGGAACTGATGAACTGATGCTGAAAATGCAAAGGCCATGTGGATGGCTCCCCACGTCCCACGTGGAGAATAACAGTCCTGTATCCAGCGTAATAGCACCGATTATTTGGTTGTTTGTGCTGAGGAGTTGAAAGCTATCATGTGCCGGGAAAATACTCAGCGTGGAGCAGTAATTATGGATCAGCTGATGATAAAGGATGCACTGGATTGACTGCTAATTAGATTACTAGCACCAAAAACAAATACCTGCTATTAGCTGTAAATAAGCTACACTTATGATATTTTTTCCCTTTCAATGCATCTTCCTTTTGATAATATGCAATTTCCTTTCTTCCCTTTCTGTGCCAAGACTCCCCATTTCCCCCAGACATGCTAAGCACATTTACTTATTGACTTGTCATCTAGTCATTTTCTTGTTTCCTTCCAGCCTCAAAAGTGGGTCAAGAGAGTTGACAAGTATCAATGCCATGTGTCTGGTCCTACCTGAAGTGTTCGATCTTCTCAGGGAAGACGTTGGGGCTAATCCAGAGCATGAGCCAGGTTTTTCCCACCAGTACTCAGTCTTTGTGAGGGGCAAAGGGGAAACTGGTGCGGGAGATAACTGTCAAAGAAATGACCGGCTGCCTCCTTTGTGCCTTTATGTGGTTCGATCTTTGTTACCCTGGCTTGAAGGACGGGATGGCCATTTGGGAGTTTCCGGTATCTGCGATCCCCACACCTCCCCACCAGATGGGCCTGTCTTATAAGCAGGCCGACTGCATGTCCTGGACTGTGTGAGATTCCACTGGTCTTTCTGCACAGGGTGACTATGAGTTCTGCGGGTAGGAACATCTGGAAGACCCTGGGGAGCTTCCCGGCTTGTCTGGAGAGAGAAGCTGGCTCTGGCTGGAGCCAGGGGACAGCTCTGCTCATGTGGCTGATAAGCAGGGCAAGTTGGACTTTGTGCAGAAAATACTAGAGCTAGATCTGTTGGCAGGTGACTGAGGGGTTCCCTGGCACCCCAACCTGGCAAGGGGTTCAGCCATCCACTGCACAAATGCAAAGGAAGCTGAACTCAAAATGTAGCAGCTCTCCTGGTGTCTCCCTCCCAGGTGTCTCTCACCTGCTGTATCTTCCAAATGAACAATTTCTACCCAGATACAAAAACAGACTAGAGAAACAAAGTCTACATTCCACTTATGGTCATCAGTGCCTGGGGTGGGGGTAGGGGGGAGCCTCCCATTGGGCTGACTTTGTCTTGGTCAGAGAACCAAATCTGTTAGTGCAATTACCATGGGAGGCTTATGACCTTATTTAGCATCTCAGGTTTTCCATTTTTGTCTGGTCCAGTGTAGCCTGCAACAGAAGCTAACAGCACAAGAATCAAAATGAAAGTACAAATCAAGTCCTCCCAACTAGGGAAGGCTTTTAGCAGAGCTATAACTGCCACGTGCAAAACATATGTCAGTCACGGCACCTTCCTCCACCTCCCTCTCAGCCCCTGAGCAGGGGTTTTCTAGGTGTGTCTGCAATAGAACTATGGAATAGATCATGGCTGCTGGTCTATACCAGGAGTCTTATGTAGAAAGGAGAGGTTTTCCTGAGGAGAGGGGCATGTGAACCTTTTAGGAGAACCGAGGTACTTTATGTGTTCAGCCATTCATTCTTCTCGACCACCCCTAAGACAGGCAGGCTATGATTTAGCTAGCACAGTCAGACTGAGCCATGTAGGTTGTTAACATGTTCTTAGGAATATTATCTCTGGATTATGTACTGATTATCCTTATTTACCTATAAGGGACTTGAGGTTTGTAAACTTCCGATAACTGGCCCATGTCAACAGAATTATTAGTAAGTGGAGGAGCTAAGACAGGTCTGGGTGACCCTGGAGCCCATTCTGGGTGCCCTTGGGAAGCTGCAAGTGGAAAAGTTAGTGGGCTTCTTGCAGGAGTTCTCCGTGTGAGTTCCTGTCCACGGGGAGATGGGTTTATCACATGTGGGGGACAGAGTGGGCCAAAACCCCAGTGCCCTGGCCACTCGGCCAGGCTCACCAGTCCATCCAGCAAACCCATGTGGGGCATCACTGTGTGGGAAGCCCTGTGCTGGAAGCGGGAGAAGCCCAAGCTCGGCTTCTGTCCTCCTGCCCTGGACAAGCTCAGAGGGAGCGTGGAGCAGGGAGCAGCGGCTTTCTCTGGCCCCAGCCACTCCTATCTCTAGAGTGCTATCTCCCTCTTGGACTTTGAGCTGTGTTGCCTTATTACTGGGAAGGAGGACTCGAGTCTCCAGGAGGGCTGTTTAATGTTGAAAAGGACAGTATGGTGGCCGGGCCCTTTCTCTTGAGTTGACATGAAATGTGAGGCAGGACAGATGGAGACTCTTTAGGCAGGTTCCTGGGCTAAAAGTTTGAGGAGATTGCTTTTGAATTTGCCAGGAATTGTTCTGCTAGGTTGAATTTCTTCCCCTGATCATGTCACTGTTCTGTTAGCCCAGAAAACTGTGGTTGAAGTTTAATCTCGTCCTTAAAGCTGTTTCACTAAAACAGGAACCTGTTATTCTACAGGGCTTGTTATTAGAAGAAGAAGGATTTAGGGCAGTCTTTTAGAGTCTTTTCAGGGTTTTTTGAAGAAGTATGTTTGCCAGAATCCACTTGTCCCCAAAGTGTCTGCTGTTTGAAAAGTATAGCACTTGCGAAGGCTATCGGGAAGGAAAACTGGCTTCAGATTATAAAATAAGCTAACTGAGTAGTCCACTTCAATTTAATTAGTCAGAAATGCCCTGTGGTGGGTTCTGGATTTTTGGGGGGCAGCCTCAGCCAGCTTCAACTCCTGGAACAAAGCCAGACGCCCCCCACCTTCTCCTGCTGTTTATATACAGTCTGTGAGCTAAGCACCAGAGCATGTGTGCGTGTGTGTGTGCTACCTTTTTGACGGTTGGCAAAAACTAGAAAGAAAAACAATATTTTGTGTTACATGACAATTAATATGAGCTAAAATTTTGAGGAGATTGCTTCTGAATTTGTGAGGAATTGTTATGCTAGTTTGAATTTCTTCCCCTGATCATGTCACTGTTCTGTTAGCCCATAAATTTCAGGGTTTATAAATTAAGTTTTGTTGAAATACAGGTAATCTCAACTCCTGTGCAGTGTCTGTGGCAGCTTTCATAGTACCACAGCAAAGTTGTTGGGGTGTGGGGATCGCTCTTCTACTTACAGCTTCTCTCAAAGGTCTTCCTCAAGGCCTGGTAACTTGGGGAAGAGTCTGGAATCTCCCCAGCACTGTGGTCTCAGCTGTAGCACACCAGGATGCCCTCACCATCCAGGAGACCCATGCCCAGCGTCCAGCCTCCCTGGGACACCACAGAACCTTTCCCCTGGAACTCTGTTACCCTCAGGCACCCACTGCCCTTAGGATCTCTGCCCCCACTGTCTTTCCAAACTAGAGGGATTCCCTTTTTCTCTAGTCCTCATTGTGTTGCTTTTCCATCTCTCTGAACTTCTTATTTTCCAACAAAGACCTGTGTTAATCAAGATGTGAGCCCCAGTGTCCCCACCTGGGACCTAACTCAATGGATACGGAAATAGTCTCATGATATACCAAGTTAAAACAATAGTAGTACTCAAAATCGTGTCCTGTTATGTGTGAAAAAAAAATCTTAAAACATCAAAGCTTATATAAATGGACACTGTCTATGCTGTTTCTCATTGTTGTTTATTAGCTAATTAATGATTGATCTATAGGTTTATAGTTTCTCTAAATCCTTCCCATACCTCTCCCTGGGTTTGCTTATGTTAAGATAAGCAGGATAACAATTTGAATATGTAAATGTCCATATTTTTCTCTGTGTATGAAGAGATGAAGTCAGTATGTAAGTATGTAAACATTTATAAATCTGTTTTGGTCACTATTCAAAAGGAAGGAAATTGGTCATATTTTAGATGCTTATTTGCGTCTTACCCTTCATTTAATCTTATATCTTAGAAAACTTGAGGTCAGCCGGCTCATTATTTTCAATGACCCTATAATAGTCTATGGCATGGATGTGACTCGTTTTAGTCAAGCCTTTCCCTTTGATGCCTATGCACTGTCTCTACATGCAGTGTTGCAGTAAAATGTCACAATGCCCACACTCTAACAAGTTGGCGCCTTTATTTCTATAGGTGGATTTTGAGTGAGTCAAAGGGAGCCTGTAATTTTTATATTAGTGAATAGATTAAAATGACTTTTAAAAAACCTATCTGTAATAATCTACATTTGTTCAAGCAAAGTGTGACTACTTACCCCATCCAGTGTCCCCTTTAGTGTAAATGTTGTCATTTTCATTTTGCCAACTAAAGTATATAACATGGAATCCTACTGTAATTTTATATTCCTTAGACTACCAGAGAGGTTGAGTGTATTCTCAAATGTTTATTTTTTTTAAGGATCTGGTTTTCTATGAAGTATCTCTATTTATATCCTTTGTCCATTTGTCACTGGGTGTTTTATTTTATTTTTTTTGTTAATTGTAAGACCTTTGTATGTTATGGATAATTCTTTATTGGACATAGGTATTACAGATTTTTCAAAATCAATTGTTATACTATTGACTTTGTTTATGGTATATATTACCATATAACTCTTTGCTTGTTTTATATAAATAGATCTAATAGAAATAGCTAATGAATATTCTATTTTATTTAAAAGATCTTCCTAACTCCTAGGTTGTATGTGGAACATCCTGAATTTCTTCTATATAACTAAAAAAAAAAGCTTTTAAATCTTAAGTCCATTGAAATTTATATTATTGCTAGTTTGAGGTAAGGATTTTGGATTTGAGGTAAGGATTAAATAATTTGGATTTTCTTCCAAATAGTCATTTATGTTGATATTATTAATTAAGTTGTCTTTTGCCCCACTAACTACAATACCACCTTTGTCATATATCTGTTTCCTATAAACATTGAGTTTTAGTTCTTGGAACTCCATTCCATTCTGTTGACTTACTTATTTCTCACTCTGCCAACATCATACTTTTTACTGGAATTTTCTTATTAAAACCAATGGTTACTTCTTAATTAGTTCATTGGATTTCCTAGGTATAAAATCATGTCATTATCAACATGAGTTAAATTTGTTTCTTCTTTTTGAATACTAATCTTGATTATTTCATTATGTTGTTTAATTGTATGCATGAGAACATTCAAAGCGAAAAACCTTGGCAACGCAGAACTCTTTACTGATGTTGTTATAAAATGACTCCAGTGTTTTGCTGTTTACTTTTATTGAATATTCTTTACCATAATTTGGTAGTTTCCTTTTTCCGCTTTACCTCAAGCTTTTTTAGAAGTTATTTTAGATTTTTTAATCATATTTTAGAATCATTTAATTTTTCTCTTTTATTGATGTAATAAATTATTTTGACTTCTAGTTTTGAACCATCCTTGCTTTGCTGGAGTAGACTATTCAGTTACAGATTTTTAAAAAATATGTATACTGTTCTGTTTTATATATTGACATTTATCTGGAGTTTTAACATATATATTCATGAATTAGATTGAGTTATGACTATTGGGGTACACTTTTCAGTGTTTAGATTTAAGAGTATACTGCTTCTATAAAATGAAGATTTTTGTTTTTTATTTTTTGTTTTTTTTCGAGATTCTTGTTTTTTATTTTTAACATCTGGGAATTATTTAAATAGCTGAAGTACATCTATTGCTTAATGGCCATGTAAAAGTCAGCTCTGAAATTATTGTGTTGCTCCAAGGATAGCCCTTTGGCCACAAATTAGGCCTAAACTTTTACTGTATCGATATAAATATTGTCTGTCTTTCTTTGTTTTATTTGGCATTTGCCCATCTCTTTATTGTCAACAGTTTTTCAATGACAAAGTACGTTTCTTATGAATAATTTACAACTGTGTATTGACTTGAACACCTAGTCGTATTTTTCAATCCACTCTGATGTTTGCTTTTTAATAGGAATATTCTACTTACTGTAATTAGTGATAATGACTGATATGTTGAATATTTGCTACTTAATTATCTTTTATTTTTATCTTTCTCCTTTTTATTGTTTTTGTTAGTTTGGCCTATTATTATCAGTTCCTCTTCTCTTTAAAATTTGGATATCTTACTATATCATAGACACTATTACCTTCCTGTTCTGGACATTCAAATACATATCTCTATAAAAACAAGATATCAATAAATTTTCCCCACCAAGATGTTACCTATTCATTGTCAACCTTATGAGCCTTCTCTAAGAGATCTATTTTGGAGTACTTTCTCTTTGTCACACTTTCTTACACTGAAAGCTGATGGACCTTTAGAAGACTTCACTCACTCACGATAGTGTTTCAAACCCAGTGGCAGTGCAGTCAGGCCAACAAGCCAGGACAGTTGTATGTTTGCAGACCCTACATAGTCTGCAGAATGGCAGATTTACTTATTTATTTATAAAAAGATTTATTTATGCATATAAGATCTGGGGTGTAAGCCAGAGGTATGGCGGGGGGGGGGGGGTGAGAGGATTCACCAGAGACAGAGCAGGGAGCAGAACAGTCAGATCGACTGAAATACACTGCTGAGGGGAGCAGTGGGCAAGACAGGAGCGGTCTGCTGCGTCATGTGGGTTAGCTCCCTGGCCAGGGATCGAAGTTGTCTGCAGTGGCTGGTGTTAACTTGATGGCACTGTGTCTTTTAACCTCTGTGCCACCAGGGAGGTCCAGAATGGCAGTTTTAACTTTACATTCTCCAGTCCCTATTGTCTAATTTAGTACTGTAACTGGAGCTCATTGAATGTACAACTCTCCATGAAAATTCTCATTTCCAGGTTTTGCTGAGATAACATTTTTATAACTAAATGTCATGTTTTGCTCTGCAGAATATCTCTTCTTTTTCAAATATTCTTAATTTGTCACTTACAGTAGATGTTTCTAGCCCCCTAATACTATCCATGTAGGCATAATGGCGCAACTCACATGTCCATCATATACTATTCATTTCATTGTACCCATCTTGAGATTTCTGTTTGAATTCAAATTTTTTTTTGGTCAGAGCATTTTCTTTATGTGGGTTATATTTTCTTTGAACCCTGGCGTATCCACAAATGTTCCGCAAATTGCACAGATGGGTAACATCTGCCTTGTATATATGGCAGTCTGGGTGGTTCACCACTGTTTTCTAGATTCCAGTTTTACAGATGGCAGTTATACTTGAAAACTAATTACCTTTCCCCTGCATGTCACCTGTTCCTTCTGGTTGGAGCCTTGCAAGATTTTCTGATTGTCCTTGGAACTCAAGAACACACTATAGGGTATGTCTTTTCTTAGGACTTCTGGGAAGGATTCAGTTCCATTTATAGACTTAGGACTTTCTTCAAAACAGGGACATTTCTGCTCTCATTAATTTGATTTTTGTTTCTTGATCTATCGTCTGGAATTATTGTTATTCACAAGTTAGGGCTTCAGGGTACACCTATTTTCCAAATATCTTTTTGCCCCTGATTTTTATTACTTTGTGTTTTTGCTCTTCTTATCTTTTTTTTGTTTCCTTTTGATCTTCTGAGTAATTCATTCAGGTCTCTACAGCAACCATCCCATTCATCAACTCATCTGATGAGCTTTTCAGTTTGAAAATGATGAATTTTCATTCCAGAACATTTTCATTTTTGGTTTTATCATTGAATACCATTAAATGTTTTTATTTTTTGTTTGCATTGCCCTTTGTCTCCTCTCATCATTCTATTTCTTTAACAGCCTGTCCCTTTTAAGTGTTTGCTCATTCATTTCTGGCTTCTGCCCCCTCTGTGCCTGGTATTTGTCCTTTGTCAGCTGTCCAGCTGCCTTTAGGTAAGATCTGCAGAGAGTGGCGATGGTATTGTATTCTGGTCCCTAGTACGCTGGAGCGGTTCCACCTGGCAGATTGTCAGTGCCCTGACATACAGAAGGAAGCCCGGAGCTGCCCTAGCTCCTGACTAGAGAGGACTCGGTGTCCTGGTTCATTTGCCAATCCTTTCTCTGAGCCACAGAAAGGTCTTCTTAGAAAGCTCAAACAGCTGAAGTTCTTCCCAGGGGCCCACTCTGGGCCAAGTTTTCTCTAGGATCTGGGAGCTGTAATCTGGTTCTGCACCCCTCTGCTGCTGCTCTCCAGGCTTTTTCAATCCTGTACCAGATTTCTCCATCCAATTGTGCAAGCTTGAGGTCCCCCTCTCAGACTCCAGGTTATACCTGTGTGCTGGCCTCAGTGGCATCCAGGCTCAGGAGAACAGCCTGCAGTGGACTGGAGTTGAGAGAGGTGATCAGTTGTCAGCAGGGGGATCTTCAAACCACCATTGTCCAAAAGCAACTGCTTCGTCTGTTTCTGCGTTTTCAGCAGTGACATTTCAGAAACTTCCAAGCAAATTCTGTTTTAAGACTTTGGCTTCTTTGTAAAGCATTAAATTGAGATCTTGCCATGTTCTATCAATAGGAGAGGCATTTTGCTTTAGTTATGAAGGAACGTCTATTCATTGGAAAGTGTTGCATATAATATTAGCGGGTAGGCTTCACCCATCTAGACTGGAATTAATTTCCTTACATGAGCTTTTGGGGACTTCTAGGTTTAATTCATTACAAGAGTTTCAGAGGAAAATTATTATGGGATTATATGACAGAAAAAGAAGGATTTGGTGTAGTATGAGGAGAAAGCAAAGTATTTGGGGATGGCAGGAAGGAGAAGATTTGAAGTTTTGCATTGGGACAGACTCAGGGGTGTTGTGGGCTAAAGAAGATGCTACTGAATCTTGTTCCATAAAGTGGACAGGATGCCTAGTGGACCCTGACTCACAGGGAATTGGTAGCTAAGATGTTCTTTCAAGTGAGAAATGCAAAATGCCCTGGGTCATGAATGTTGGCCATCTTTCTTTGAAGACTGACATATTGTAGGAGTAGCTCATGAAGAATTCAAGAGATATTCAACTTTTTCAGAATTTATTAAACATCTGTCCCATTCAAACGGTGGTACCGGTGCTATCTCATACATCACCTGCACTCTGCACGGTGGTAGGCAGCATTTTCACCGTTTATGTTTATGTGGAGAACGAGATTGAGAAGCTAAGCGCTTACTCAAGGTCCCATGGCAATTAGCATCTTTCTGAGTTGATCAGCAATTAGCACTGGTTTTTGTCCAGGAATTGCTCCTGCTGTGCTCTGTATAAGAGAGCCACGGGGTATGTTTGCTCTCTTGTGCCTGGGGCTGGCTTGTTATTCTCCAGGAGGAGCGTTTCAGACGACATTTTGCTGAAAGGACATGAGAGTGACCACTGGTCTCCAAAGAACAGTCTTTTATGGACCGTCTGTGATGTGGAGGGTGCTCTGTGGAACAAGGAGGGGAAGGAAGGGGAACCAACAAAACAAATACACAGAGCTGTAGAGAGAGATGCCCGCAGCCCCGCAGTCCTGGGGGCAAGGATGCTTCTGGTGGCCAGTAAGGGAAAGGTAAAAAAATTATGAGTAAGCAGAAAATAGATGCAGTCAGAGGATCAAGTTGAAACTCATCTTCTTAGAAAAAGTGACTGAAACCTGATAAAGGCCTTAGTCTGAAAAAAGGTTTTAGGCAAATATCGATGTTCCTGCATCTTACCTCACTTTAAATACCAGAGCACTTTCAGAGCACCTAAGGTTGTCCAAAGTGATGCACCCAGGGTTCTCCGGGAGGCTGGGAGTCAGGGGTGGGCTTCTGCAGCTTGCCAACCTGGTTAGGATTTATTTCTGGTTTAGTGGGCTGTAATTTGAAGCCCTGTTTAAGAGCCAGGTGGGGGCTTACGCAAAGATGTCCAGTTGCATCAGCCTGAGAAACAAGCAGATTGTCCTTGGCTCTGCCTTTGCCTTTCTTCACCAAATCTTGTGGATTTGGTGAACTAATTCAGTTCTGCAGATGTGCAGTGAGTAGCTATGGTGTGCTGGGTGCTGACACAGGATGTTGGGAGGTATAAGTGGAAGTCCTGGCCCTTTGCCCTGGGCGATTGTGAGGATCTGTTGGGCATCCCTGTGGGAGGCCTCATCCTGGTGCTGTTGGGACTTGCTAATGCAGAATCCAGGGTCATGTGCTGGGCAGCTCTGTGGTGCCTATAATTCCATCTAGAGCCCCAGTGCTCCCCTGGGGCTTCTTAGTGGAAGCAGGAAGGCAGAAAGGTGTTTTCTGCCTGGCACTAGCTTGCTGTCACTGAGACTTTAGAGTTTTGCCTGTTTTAAATCCTCTGGCTCTGCTGGAAGACCCCCAGGTGAGGCACCTATGTTTAACTCTGTCTTACCAATGGGCTGCATAAATGAGGGGAAACCCAAGTACTTGCCCTGCCCTCCAAGTTCTGCAGGGATTTGGAGTTATGGCCCAATGTCCCACCTTTTTCCTTCATCTCCCTGAGTCAGCTTGAGTTACAGATCTTTGAAAATCTGACTTTAAGGATTTTTTTTTTACATGAATTAGTGCTTGTGTGCAAGTTAATATAAGTCTTATGGAGTCAGTGTTCCCACTCAGAGAAAAAGACCAATCAGTTTGATATTAATTCCCCCCAATTTTGGAACAGATGGTTTTCTGAGCACTTAAAAAACAAAAACAAAAACAAAAACAAAAACTGCAGTTCTTGCCAGGGCTAGCACGACTCCCCTAAGAACAGAGCCTGCCTTCTTCTCTGTGGTCACTCCATGGAGGCAGGCAGGGGTCAGGGGAAGGACATGGCAAAGGATAGCTACCACCTGGCCCACATGCAGTCCTTCCAAGAGAGACAGATCCCACCGTCTCCTGCCAGCGCCTGTCCATGTTGTTCATGCTGCCAGCCCTGTCCAGGGATCTCCTGTTATGCCCGAATTTTCTCGTTAAAGATTGCCTTCTGGCTAAGAAACAGGGTTCTTTATTTTTGTGACTTTGTCAATCCTCAGCCTATTCAATTTGCAAGATGCCTAGGGTTTGGAAGACATGTCTCTTGAAATCACTACAAGTAGGACAGCCTCTGACTTGATTACTCAGTGAGTAGAGTGCCTAGAAATGGAGGCTGTTTCTGGAGGAGGAATCTGTGCTTCTTGTATTTATTGAGAAGACAGAGATGCAGGAGGTAAGATAGGGTAAAAGGAGGATCTAATCTGGCTGTTCAGAGACCTGGAATATTGTTTCAAAGAAAGGCACTGCAGAAATTAAATCATTTTTTTTTGAAAGATGGGACTCAAAGACAAGGAAAGAATGGATTTGTTTTTAACGATTTCAAGTAGAATTGAGGCTGTTCCTGCGATTGTTGGAAGTAAAATTGGTTAGAAAATGATGTCAGCAGAGAGTGGGGACTGTGAACCAGGAAAATAAATGAGCTCTGAAATCACCTTCTATTTTATAAATATTGTTTCTGGAGCTGAGAAAATTGAGACAGATTATTCCTTTTTCTCTCTCCCAAGCTATGGGTGGAAGAGGCCCTGAGTATCCCATTTGGACCTTGTGAGGAGCAGCTCATCTTGTCCTGGCACGTTAAGTAGCTTTGTCTGCATTTAGACACACTCCATTTCCCTTTCAAGGACCACTATCAGCAGTAGCCAATTACAAACACACCTCATAACACATTATTGAGACACACTGCACGCAATAAGCTGGAGAGATGTTTAATGATTGTACTGCATGGCGTCCGTTACAATCTGTCCTCGCCACCGTAGGACGGAGGGGCCAGCTCCTGCATGTGTCTCTCTGTGTGCATTGCATTTCACTGCAGCCTAATTACACATAATTTGAACCAAACCAGTTTACACTCTTAAGGAAGGAGAAAGGGCATCATTTCACATTCTGACAGACCCCTTTTAGGTCTGACATTCCTTCTCTTTGGTTTTCTAAAACTATCAGTGCTATTAGCAGCCTGAATTCATCAGAGAACAAGGGAGGGTGCATTTTCTGACTCAATGGGTGGCTTCCTTCTGTTATCTGTTTCTCACGGAAAGGCAAAAGGTGTACAATTGAAGGAAATGTTTGCTTAGGCAGTCGCTTCCTTCATTCTTTCATCTGTGGGTTTGGTTTTGCAGTAAGAGTGCTGAATTTTATTTTCTTTGCCATTTGCCATCACCATTGATTTGGAAGTAATGACTGCAATTTGCCAGGGTACTAGCTGCATTCCAGGCCTGGGTGAAATGGAGCCCCATTCACAAATTCCAAGGCTCTCCCTTATGGTGTTAGCAGTCTGGAATCTAGGAGAGAGCTAACAGCCAGGCGTGGGATGGGGTGGGGGACGTGAGCCTCACTTGTTGAGGTAGGGCACCTTTGAGTCTCTCAGTCCTATTTGCTCTGTCTCCAGCTGACAATGCTGAGACTAGTGAGCTGATGTTACTTTCTCAAGTGTATTCAGTGGTTTAGTGGCAGAACGTTTCTGGAACCCGGCCTCTTGGCCCCTAGCCCAAACTTTGCATTCTGCCTTTTCCAAACTGCGTTTGACTCTGTAAAATGCAGAGCTTAGTAGGGAGCTGGGTTCCTGCTGGCCCCTCCAGCCGTGAACACCATCCCAGAGTATGCAAATGATCAACATGTGCATAGTCCTCATTTCCAAGGAAACGCTTAGTATTCTGAAGAGCCTTTGGAAAGAGGGTATAACATTTCAAAGGATTATTTTGTCAAAAGATTGTTTCATCTTCACACTTGGAAAAACTGAATGCCCACTGCTCCTACCTGTTTTACTTTTCTTGAGTTTCATTCTTGCAGTTTTGGGCTTTCTTTGAAGAGGTAGCAGAGGGAAGAGAGGAAATACTTTTGTGTTTGCTTTTAAATCAGCCAGAAATGTTTTTCAGCCAGATGGCCAACTAAGGTTGGGTCTTCTAGAACCTGTTTGTATAGTTGAGCGGGTGATGCGTCCAGCCTCCCAAACTTGGAAAAATTTACTGTTCACACTTCATTCATATGTTCTTTAGTCCTTGGCAAGTGAATTGCTTTTGAAGAATTTATGTTCCCATCTGCCACTTGTATTAGTAAAGGCACTATTTGTGATTGATGTGGTGATGGGTGAGTCCTGGGGCCTTGGTGATTTGACATTGCCCATCTGCAACCTAAAACTTTGGGGTTCACATGGGGTCAGAGGCAGGAGTATGGGTTGGTATTTCCCAAATCACACTTCCTGGCTGAGGGAGCCTGTGTTTGCTCACAGCCAGGAGGATGGTGCCAAGTAGTGGCACATTCCTACTGCTACTTTTGCAGCCAGCAAGAGAAATGAGACAGGGCAGCCAGCAAATTGGTATTTTGAAGATTCTGCTGTGTTTTAGGGTGTGAGTGTGGGTGTTGTTGGGGAGGCGGTGAGAGTCTGAGATGGGGTGTGTGTGTGATTCTAGTCCCAAAGAAGCAGCTGTTTCCTGGCTGGTGGGCTATAGAAGAGCAGGTGCTAAGGAAGAAGTAGGGTGTGAGGGTAAAATTATCAGCACCATGGAGAGCACCTAGCTTTTTGCTGGCTTGGAAATCCTTCTAATAGCAGTGAGACTTATGCCTTCCATAATCCTCTGAGATCACCTTTAGGAGAAACCAGGAGAACAGCAGGTCCTTCTGCCCATTACATTAACAAGAGCACTGATGCTTAAGGGGTGTCTTGTTTGAGATGTGGTGTCCAGTAGAGGATGCACATAGGGCTCCCAGCATGGTATGTGACATCCTCTCTTGCTTCCTGCTGTTGGATATTATACAAAAACCACAAGGAGAACAATTTTAAAAACCTCAAAAACTCATTTTAATTGGGATTAGAGGACAGAAGCAGTCTGTGGAATCTGAAACATGTGTAAGGGCAGCCAGGAGCAGCTGGTTTTGGGAGAAGCCATGGGGGTAAGGAAGAGATTTCAAAGAGTGGCAGGAGGACCAGGGCAGCATATGGCAAGAGCATTGGAAACACACATTTCCTGGAGGTGGGGGCATCTTGAAGAGCCCCAGTTATGTATTTTAACTGAAAATGTGGGGCAGAGACTCGTGTGAGCAGAACTGAAGAAAAGTACTTGCTGGGCCTGTTTTGCTCCCAAGATGCAGAGGAGATGGGTGAATATGAGAGTGATGAGGACAATATGGGAATCAAAGTAAATAGTGAGTATCACATTGTAACCTATTAAATGAAATAGGAGTCCATGAGTTCATATTGTTATAGATGAAAGGAATAATGAATTAGTTAATAGACAAGCAAGTATATAAGTAAGTATGGGGAGGGGTGGAGGAAAATCTATTCCTTATAGATTAGTGGCAGCTGATAAATATAGAAGAAATGATGGAAATAAATATTCAGCACCTGGCAACAGTCCCAGTGGTGGTTGATACAGGCAGCAGTTGTCAATGTCTTATGAGTGTAGGTTTCGTGAGGGTCAGAATATTGGCACAATGTTAGGATAGTGCCCACAAAATTGTAAGCACATACAATGGAAACATGATGAATTGTAGGTGGTGAAAGCTGGCAGAGCCCAGCTTGACCAGAGAAAAGGTCCCACCACTTGTGCTGGGCTGAGTGTACCTGGGCTGCCCCTGTATGTGGCGGGCTGAGAAGAGTACAGCATTACATCCTTCATGACTCCTGTATTCCAGCCCAGAGGGCCTGGCCTGTCACGAGGCCTAGGCCTTACAGAACAAAAGACCCAAATCCTTTGAGACTTTCAAGGGCTTAAGAAACAAAGACCAAGGAATTGTTCCAAGTTATCAGAGGCCAATGAGACATGCCAACTAGATGCAACACATAGTGGCAGATAGGATCCTATACACAAAAGGGAGAGGCGACAGTGTCAGAAAACAAAGCAGTTGAAATAAATTTCAAGGCCAGTTTTAGGGATGAAAGCATTGTCAGGGGAGGAAAGTTTGAGAAATTGGATTGGATCAGATGGTCAGTCTATGCTGAATCAGGGCTGAGTTTTTGACCAGGAGGATAACTCTGTAAAGCTCTGGTGGTTTTATCCTTATCCTTAAACATACATGGGAATATTTAGAAATGGTGGACAGCATGTGAAAAGAAAAACCTCTCTTTCTCCAAATGGGGAAAATAAAGTAAAATTTGACCATCTAGGGGATTTGTGTGGAGGGAGAGAAGAGTTTATACTGCTTGAAACTTTATTAGGTTTGAAATTATTTCAAAATTAATAAAAGGATCACAAGACAGAATAATAAAAAGAAAGAATTCATTTGAGGATCTGGCTAAATAAGTCTCTTATGAAGAGAAAAATATCTGGTTGGCTCCAGTTTCCTTTGCAGCAACATTCAATGCCCAGAAGACAGTGAAACATCTACAAGAAAAGCAAAGAAAGTGTGAATCCAAGATTTATATCCTTCCTAGCTGTCTTTTAAGTATAAAGACAGTTTTGAGCATGCATTAACTCAGGGAATATTGTTCCCATGAGTCCTTCCAGAGGAAACTTGTAGAGGACAAACTTCAGCCAACAAAGAAGAGACCGAGAGTGAACACTGAATATTTTCTACGGTCAAACTAGAAACAATTAAGACACAACAGAGATAAGGATTAGACCAACAGAGGAGCATATAAATGTGCTGCTAAAGAAATGACAGAACCCACAAATCTTAGAAGGGGATGGAAATGGAAGCAAGTTTTCTAAATGTAGGAAGTCAAGGATTTAATTTAGAGCTGACAAATGGAGTAATATAACCATAATTATATCTAACAATAAATGGCAAACATTAACATGGGATGTTATTGACTGATGTCAGGTGGTGGAAGAGAAACGCAGTACAGCAAGTGGAAGATGCCCAGGGGTTATGGGATGTGTTTGTTGTCTCCCACTCTGAGCACAGTGGCTGCTGTTAAGGTCTCTGTGCACTTTCAAAACTGGCATCCAGGGAAGTGTGTCTTTGTCTCTCTCTACCATGTCTTTGCTTTGTCTCCGTGGAAAGGGAAGTGAAGTGGAAGATGAGAAAATATCTCAAATTTATCTTTCTTGTAGCACAGAAATAAAAATTGTGTCTAAAGTCACAGGCTAAGATTATTATGTAATGTTTAGTTATGAATGTAGTTACTAGAATAAAAACACGAACCTTTCCAGAAGAATCACACAGGAGAAACAATCACAGTAAGATTAACAATAATATTGAGAAACCAAAAAACATAATATGCAATGAGAACTGGGAGCAAACTTATTTGTCATATTGCACTTACATAAATGTAAATGAGTTTAACTCACCTGTTAAGATTTTTAGATTGGATCACAAATCACAATCCAATTCTGTGTTGTTTATAGAGAAACCCCCTAAAGGAAAGTGATACAGGAAGGCTGAAAAGACAGGAAGGATGAGTAAAGGGACCCCAGACAAATGCTTAAAAAGGTTAGTAAAAAATGTAGACGTGAATAATAGTAATCATGAGTTTGCATCAGATGATGCAGAATTCAGGTTCCAATGCATTAAATAAGAAAAAGAAAGTAACTTCATAATGCTAAAGGGTACATTTCACAATAAAAAATAGCAGCAATATTGAAAAACAGAAAGTTCAGGGATGTAACAAGAAGTAGATCAAAGCACACTAGCAAGAGATCACTTTAATTTACATGTTTTGGTCTCCAGTTAACTGAACAAAGAATAAAAATCAATATTGAAGACCTAATTAACATAAGTAATAAAGCGGATCTGACTGATAAATAGCAAACTCTATAGACTAAACGAGGAGAATGCTTCTTTTAGGGCCCTTGAAACAGGCACAGATATTGACCATCTATTAGGGGACAAAGCTAGCTTCAATAAATCCCAAAAGGTAGAAAAAAGTACAAGCAGTATTTTCTGATTATAGTACAATTAAGCTAGAAATTAATACTTAATCAGAAAGTCTAAAGACCATTCCACTGAAAGCAAAACCAAACCAAACCACTCAATACTTGGCTTAAAGAGGGAAATAAAAACAGAAATTGCAGATTTCCTGGAAAATAACTATGAATAAAAACGAAATAACAGAACAGATGTGCTATAGCTAAAGCAGTACTCAGAGGAAAAATGATGGTCTAAAATGTTTACACAGAAGAATGACAACACATGAATTAACTGTCTAAGTCAAGGAGTTAGAACAGAAATCCTCCCACCTCCAGATTATAGCATAAGGAAGAAATAGATAAAAGTAAAAAATAATGAGTTAGAAAACAGGGGTCGAAATAAATTTCCAAGCTAGTTTTAGGGAAGAAGCCAATAATAATATAGATTAACTACAAGTAAATCTCATCAAGAGAATGTGGATCAGGACAGATATGTAATATAATAAATGATATTTGGGAAATAAAGAGAGTAACAGGATATTGAAGGAACCACAAGAAACTATTTGCTCAGCTCTATGAAAATGTATTTGAACGAACTAGATTATTTTCCAAGACAACAAAATTTTCCAGACTGACTCCTAAAGAGAATCCAAAATTTCCAAGGTAGACATTAATTCAAATGGATTAAACCTGAAACCATTAAATTCTTAAAAGAAATCATTAGCATTAAGCTTCTTGACATAAGTCTTGGTGATGACTCTCTGACTCTGATGTCAAAAAGGAAAAGTAAGCAAATGGGATTACATCAAATTAAAAATCTTCTGACAGCAAAGAAAATCACTATCAAAATGAAAAGGCAGTGTAACTGAATGGGTGAAAATATTTGCAGCCTGATAAGGAGTAACATCTAAAATGTTTCTGGAATACAATAAAATAATTCAGTACCAAAACTAAACAAACAAAAAATGGACAGAATATCTGGATAGACATTTTCCCAAAGAAGACATACAACGGCCAACAGGTACATGAAAAATACTTCAATATTATTAGTCCTTAGGAAAATGCAAATTGAAACCACCATGACATCTCACATGTGTTAGAACGGCTATTCTGAAAAAGATAAGCATAATAAGTGTTATTTCTTAATGTTACATTATTGGTAAGTATAGTAAGGAAGTAAGGATGTGGGTAAAAGGGAATCTGTTGTGTTGTTGGTGGGAGTGTAAATTGGCATAGCCTCTGTGGAAAACAGTATGGAGGTTGCTTAAAATCAGAACTGCCATATGATACTGCAATTCCACTCTGGGTACTCATCTGAAAAAGTAAAATGATTAATACAAAGAGAGTTAATATTAAAAAAGAACAACACCATGTTCATTGTGGCATTATTTACAATAGCTGAGATAAAGAAACAACCCAAGTGTCCATCAATGGATTAATAAAGAAATTGTTAATACACACACACAGAGCCATGAAAAAAGAATGAAATCTTGTCATGTGACAACATGCATGGATCTCGAGGGCATTATGCTAAATCAAGGACAAAATACATCTGCCTTCTTTTATATGTGAAATCTGTTTCTAGATACAGAGAACAGATTGTGATTGCCAAAGATGAGGAGGAGACTATATGGGAGAAATATGTGAAGAGTGTCAAAAGGTAAAAAGAAAAAAATAATTTTTAATAATAACCTTTACTTGCTTGGCCCTAAAAAGTATTCCATGGTAGAAATTAAGAAAAGAAGTCTTTGGGGGCCTCTCTGGTGGCGCAGTGGGTTAAGCGACGCACTATGAAGCAAACTGCAGTCACTGCAGGAAGAGTTCAATCCCTGCCGCTGGCCAGGGAGGGGACCCACATGGCGTAGCAGACCTCTCCTGCCTCACCCGCTGCTGCCCTCAGCAGTGTGTTTCAGTCAGTCTGCCTGTTCTGCTCCCAGCTCTGTCTCTGGTGAATCCTCTCACCACCCTGGACTCTGGCCTGTACCCCAGCTCTTGTATGCATAAATAAATAAAATAGTTTTAAAAATGATTTTTTTTTAAAGAAAAGTCTTTGACTCTTACACTGCTAGTGGGAATGCAAACTGGCCCAACCATGATGGAAAGCTTTCTGGAGTTTCCTCGAACTACTAAAAATGGAGCTTCCATATGACCCAGCAGTTCCACGCCTAGGAATCGACCCAGATGAAATAAAAACATTAAATCAAAAGGATGCCTGCACCTCTATGCTTATTGCAGCACTGCTCACAATAGGCCAGATGTGGAAACAAATGCCCAAAAAGTAAATGACTAGGTTAAGAAAATGACTGGATTGTAGATACACAATGGAATACTACTCAGCAATCAAAAAGACAAACTCATGCCAATCACAGCAACATGGATGGACCTAGAAGGGATTAAACTCAGTGAAATAAGCCAGAAAGAAAGAGAAAAATATCAGATGTTTTACTTATAGGAGGAATGTAGGGGCAACAAATAAGGGATCAGGAAAAAATATATAATAAAAACCAAAATTAATAGACAACTATACATCAGAGACATTCTGCAAGGGAAGGGGAGGGAGAGGTATCAAAACAGGGGAGGGAAGAGCACAAGGGACCATGATGATGGTGCAGGGGTGAATTTGTGGTGGGAATTCTATAGGGACTACACCTGAGAGGAGAAAGCATACATTGTACAAAAAGGAAGAATGATGTAAAATATATATAAAAGAAAAAAAGAAAACTCAAACTTTCTAAATATGTATATTTAATCTTAAAGAAGAATGCACCAGTCCAAGTGGTTGTACAGGGAAAAGTCTATATCAAACTTCACAATTCAGACAATTCTGATTCTGTAGCATTCCGGAGCACAAAAAAAAGAAGGAAGACTAGATGGCCTAATAAAATTCAAAACAAAACAAAACAAAACCACCTGAAGAACAAAAAGAATCTGAAGTTAAATAAAATGAGCAGACATAAGACAAAGGAAAAATCACTTTCAGCAACTCCAAGCAGTTGAGATGGTATGTCAATCCGGTAGGAAAAAATAGGCAAAGATTGTAATCAGACAATTCCCAGAAAAACAAATAGAAGTAATCCTAAATATGTTAAAAGATATAGTTAATTTTAGCTCAAAAAAAATCAAAACTATATAAAAATACAGTATTTTTATCCGATTACCAAATTGGGGGAAAAAGATGTAGAATAGTATACATACAATACTAACTTTATATAGAAGTGGTGGAGCGGGGTTGGGGGACCAATTAGAATGTGTCTTTGTGTTTTCATCTATATGCATAAGAAATTCTGGAAGGATAATCAACAAAATAGGGGTGATGGTGATGTGAATGGTGGAGGGGCTATGGTAGAAAGGAAATTTTTCATTGTATGCCTTTTCTTTTTTAACCAGATGTGTATTTATTTATGAAGGGGCTGCTGTGCTAACAGAATGCTAAAATATTCCCTAATCTACTCACATCACAAGAGGCTGCACCATCTCGTGTCCCCCACTTGCAGAAAAGGGTCCAAATGCTTCTACTCCAACCAAGTGCAATTTGCCCAGTGCTCTTCCCCCCTTAATAAGCCGTGAAGGGTAGAGGCAGAATTCCTCAGAGTCTGCTGTGGGTTTTTCAGGTAAAATCAGCATCATCTTGAATCACTAACTTTTATTAGGCACTGGAGTGTTTGTTTGCAAAAAGCCATGTATTTGCTGAGTGTGCGCTTTGTGTCTCCCCTGACGATTCCGTGTTTCTGGATCAAGTGTCAGATGCTTGTTTTGCAGCTTTTTAATGGAGATGTGCAATGGTGATTGATACCAGCTGTGATTACTCACTTCCCAATTATAAGTCTGAGCAGCTCTGACCGTGCAGACATAGGATATAAAGGATGGAAGTGGAATGGATCATAGAGATTAACTCAGGACACATCCCATGTCACTGGTGAAACACCCCAGCCCTGTGGAAAGTATGTAGCTGTTTAGTGCCACGCTGGCACTGGGCTCTGAGGTTCTGAGCTGGGGCCTGGGGGTTCTTCTTCTTGCCTGCCCGCTTCCCATGCTCATGGAGGCCTTGGTGTGGTCAGTGCAGTGTGACTCTATGAACCGTACTGTATTAGGGGCATAGGTGTTAGGACTCCTGGGTGGGTGGACAACAGGAGACATAGGGCAAATTAGCTCACACAACTGAGAAGTCCAGGGAATACTCTTGGGCTCTTTTTGTAACAAACACTCTATTTTATTTTCTTGCAGTCCATCTAGAAAAGTACCTTGGATGTTTTTCTCATTTGTGTATTTGGTAGCAGGGGTCTTATCTGGCTTTGTACTCTTGTGTCACCTGTGGTCAGAGGGGAAGGAGTTAATTCCCTACTCGTAGAGGGCAGAGAGCAGAGCACATAGCTGGCCTGAGAGTGGAGAGGGATTATCCCCCAAGACACTGAGATGTAACGGTGGACACCAAGCGCCAAGATTATATGTGTTCACTGGACAGCAAAAGCCTTCAGGTGATCTTCGGTTCCCTCCTTCCTCAATTTGTAGGAAATGTGTTTATTGTTCATGTTTCCCCTCACTGGGTTTGTCTCAAAGATGATTAAGGAAGGCCTCGAGACCGCCAGACCCTCCTCCTGTCCTTCGCTGCTGCGGGATCATTATTCTTCTTGACTAAGAACCAGGACTATGTTGGTGGTGTGTAGACTCATAGCAAGAAAGGAGGAATTTGATTAAAGGACACTTTCAATGGAACACAGTCAGGCAGGGGACAGAAATCCAAAGTGAGAGATCCAGAGCCCTGACTTACTTCAGAGACTGGTGGGTGTCTGCCAGCCCCCCTCCCCCCATTCCCCTACCTCCCCACCCTCACTCCCCACAACGTCTCCCCGTCCCCCACTCCCACCCCCACCTCCCTACCACCCACCTCCCCATCAGTGCAGTTCTGCTTTGGCCAACTGTTGCTGTTGCTGCTGTTATTGTTGGCAGTGAAGCTGGTGACCGTCTTCAATGTATTTCTGTTTCCATGGTATTCAGAACAGGTTTTCACAAAGAACATGTTATCAGAAGATTCTGATTTGAAACCACAACTGTCATTTATTGGGTGTGTGATCTGAGGCGAATCATTTAACTTTTTACTCTCAGATTACACTGGTACAAAGTTGGGAGAGTCACAGTATCTTCCCTGTATATTTCCCAGGAGTGATGTGAGGATTAAATGAGAGAAAACATAGTAAGTACTTTGCAAACTAAGGCACTAGGCAAAAGTGAATCTTTTAATGATTGTATCTCAGTCTCATAAAGCTACAGTTCTTAAAGATCTTCTCAGACTAAAGCCCTTGATTTTAGAGGAGGAAATACAGGTGATCTGAGGCTTAACAGGGTCATGTATTTAGCTAGTTGAGGAAACCATGGCCCAGTCACTGTGAGACAGGAGTTGGGGATGCAATATGCCCCAGATGTCCGTATCCTAATTTTGGGAAACTGCAACAGTGTTAGGTTACGTGACAAAAGGGAATTAAGTCACCGATGTGTTGACCTTAAAAAAAGAAATGATCTTGGATTACCCAGGTGAATCCAATGAAGTTACCCGCATTCTTAAAAGGGGAAATCGGAGGTGGAAGAGGAAGTCAGAGAGATTCAATAAGGGAAATGATTCACTCTGGCTGGGCTCTGAAGCTACCTATAGAGGAAAGAGGAAATGAGCCAAAGAATAGGGGTAGCCAGTGAGAGCTGGAAAAAGGACAGAAAAAGACGCTCCCTAGGAACACCTTGCTCACACCTGGATTTTATTGTGGTGAGACTGTGTAGAACTTCCAACATACAGAATGGTAGGTAATAGATTTATGTTGTTTCCTGGTACTAAGTTTGTGGTAATTCGTTACAGCAGCTGTGGAAAACTAATACAGGTACCATTTTTCACATTTTATAGATGAAAACATTAGGCACAGAAAGGTAGAGAGACTTCCTTTAAGTCATAAGTCTTGTGGCGATTTTGGGAACTTTTTCTAGAGGAAAGAGCTGCTGTGCTAAATATATTTAATAACTACTATGGGGGATAGTCTGGAAAAGATTAGGATATTAAATCGCTGGTCTTGGAAATAAATTTTCCTCTCTTTTTAGCTAGTCTGCTTTTCCCCCACGAGGGTCGAGTTTTAAAATTTATTTTTCCATGGACTGTATGATTACTTGTCTTGATGTATATGTAGGTGCCTTTCTCAAGTCCAAAGATTAGTAGAGAAGTAAAGACAATTTGGATATAAATGGAGGTAGAGATTTTGGCATTTGTCTTCTTGTGGGTGATTTTCCGTGTCTCCCAGGGAGTGCTGGGTCAGAAAGAATTAATACAGAGCCTGTCCTGTGTCAGAAACCAAACTTGAAATTGTTCTGTTGTTGGGGCTGGTGCGCATTTTACCATGTTTGGAAGGAGGTTGCAGTTCATTGATTCCCAGAGTTGGGTGGGATCCTTGTGGCCGCCCACCTTGTATTTGTGATGGTGACATTAAGGGGATAATTCTCTACCAAGAGTAAGTCATCTCTACATTGTCTTCTTTAGGTTTGCTACCTTTCTTACTTCTCCACCCACTGTTGCGTCCATGACTGGACTGCTTTTGACACCTCAGTGACTCAGCACGTAAGTGGTATAATCAGTGACTCAGCTAGAATATATGTGCTCGTTGATCCTGGAATTCTTTTGTATCAACTCCTGACCTTTTGATCTTTTGTTGTTGTTTTTGAAGCTTTTCATCATTCATGTATCTTATTGAATATAGTTGATGTATAATTCATTTTGATTTGGAAATCATCCCCTTACCCCTCTGTCTTCTTCCTACACTGGAGCAGTAGACCAGAGAGCATCAGGTTGGTTAACAAAGGAAAAAGCAATCAATTTAATAACAAACTTAAGGAGTATTTACTTCGTTAGAAATTTTAAAGAATATTGGCGAGGACCATGGATATTTAGCCTCTGCTTAGGGACCTGGGTATCAAGGAGAGAGGAGGAGACTTCACATGATAGATTGGGGAGAGAGGGGGATATTACTTCATCTTTACTGTGAGAGGAGTCTTTTTCTCTGATAAACTGACAAGCGGATGAAACCCTCCAAACTGCATTCTTCTAGGTATCTCTTCATAGAAGGGGACTTGGGTAAGGGCAGAAGCTTCTCTTAGTTCTTAGTTCTTGGGTCCTCATACTCTTTTTTTTTTTTTTTAGATTTTATTTATTTATGCATACGAGAGCTAGGGTACAGGCCAAAGGTGTGTGGGTAAGAAGATTCACCAGAGACAGAGGGGGAGCAGAACAGGCAGACTGACTGAAATCCACTGCTAAGTGGAGCAGTGGGTGAGACAGGAGAGGTCTGCTGGGCCATGTGGGTCCCCTCCCTGGTCAGGGATTGAACTTGCACTGTAGTGGCTGTGGAAGCCCTGCAGTGTGGCACTCAACCCCTTTGTGCCACCAGGGAAGCCCTCCTCACTGCTCTTAACCCAGAGCAGTTTGTATTCTTTAAGTAATGGTAACAGACCTCCCAAGACTCACAGGACTTGATTGACTTCTAGTTCCCATGGCCAGGTGACAAAAGGCCTACTCTCGGCCCACTGAGAAAAGCTTAGCTGACCCTTTTGGGGAGATCAAACCCTCATCCTACCCTGTGGCTCTGCATTGGCTCCTAGTTCAATCTGCTCATTGGCCAGATGAACCACTAAGGCTGTAGAGGAGAAGTGGCTTACAGAATGCCCACAATCACTGGGGTGATAGTGGGCCAAAGCCCACTTTCCCCTCTTCTGGTCCTTGTCCTCTACCCAGCACACTCCCTAGAGAAAGTCTCCTTCAAAGGGGCATCATTGCTGGACCAGAGGCGGCTTATGTCTTTCAATCTCAAGACCAGTCTCATGTCCTTTGAGAAAATTACTCATCAACTTCCATCTTCTGTATGCAAGATGGAGAGAGCAAAGAAAGAGGAAGCCGAGAGATACCTGGGGAGTGATGAAGTCTAGTAAGTGGAATAAACTGGGTCCAGGGCAGCCCTGGGCCATCCCATTGTCATATCCTATTGCAGAGAGAACGATGGACAGCAGCTGGCCACGTATTGCCCATGTTTAGTTTCCATGACTCTCTGGCTTTGGCTTCCAAATGAGGCCGGGTCAAAGTCTGTAGCCGGGGTAGATCCTGTTGCACCCAGACTAATGGCAATGACCTAGATTCATGATTTCATCAACCAGAAGCTTGAGAGAGGGGCTTCTTAAGTCCTGCTGAGCTGAGTTCACCTCAGGATGTGGAAGAACTGGGCAGTTTTCCTGCTTTGCGCTCACTGGTGTTTTTCTTTCTAAGAGGCTGCAAGTCTGCAAATGTTTTTCCATCCATTTGCATTCAATACCTGCTGGATGCTACAGAAATAAAGTGATGTATACATGATAGATAATAATAAGAAATGTAGCACTTGTCATTTGTTAACGGTGCTATTCATTATTCTTCACAGCAGTGCAGTGTGATGGATTCACGTTAGCCTCTTCTAAAGAGGAGAGACACAGACGCAGCGTGAGGGAATTGACATACAGGCTCTGTGGTCCTTGCTCAGGATGTGCAGCCCCAGACTCCCTAGATGTTGCTTCTGGAAGTAGCATGATCTCTCTCTGGGTTGGCTAACAGGATTTTAGTTCCCAGTACCAGACAGAATGGGTCAGACTATTATGATTTGAGTCTCTTTTGCTTCAAAATTATATTACTTGAAGTTTTTGAGTTGGAAGTCAGAGAATTCATTTCAAATTAGCTTTTTCAAAATTAGGCTCTTTTGGGTCTCCCTAGTGGTGCAAGGGGTTAAGTCTCAACACTATGATGCTATCTGTACCACTACAGTACAAGTTCAATCCCTGGCCAGGGAGATGACCCACATGGCGCAGCAGACCTCTCCTGTCTCACCCACTGCTCCACTCAGCAGTGTATTTCAGTCGATCTGCCTGTTCTGCTCCTCACTCTGTCTCTGGTGAATCCTCTCAGCCCCCACTCCTCTGGCCTGCACCCCAGTTCTTGTATGCCTAAATAAAAAAAATCTAAAAAAAACCCTAAAATGAAGCTCTTTTGTTGTGGTCCAGAATTGTGGTCATGGAACCAGAGCTCATGATAGCCTTGGAGCCTGGACTACAAGGCTGCTGGGGAGCCTGGGGATCCCTCTTTCTCCATTTTAACCTTTTCCCTCCCTCTGTGTCTTCTCTAGCAGACCACCCTACTCTGTTCCTCAGTTCATGTGGTAGACAGAAGGGTTTACTCCCAGCCACACAGGGCAGCCTTGCCTTCTCTCATCCCTACCTTGACCTAAGGTAAGGGACTCAGGAGGTCCTGCCCCAGACAAGAGCAATTTTGGGTCCAACGAATGTCGGTCAAATCTTGATTGAGCTGTGGCAGCCAGGGACAGACATCTGACCCTGTGGATATTCATGGTGTGTTAAGGAGTCTGAGAGGAGTTGACTTCTAACGATGCCAGAAACTGGTCACTGATCATCACAGTTTACATTCCTGACGTGCAGTCACTGCTTTGGGAATATGTAGCAATAGGGAGCTCATTCTTGAGTCAGTGCAGCAGCCAGGATTCTGCCTCGTATTGTGCTGAAATGGGTCTTTGGTCCCAGGTCTCTTTCTTGCTGCCACAGAGGATTATCTATGCCTTCCTTCTTCACGGCAGCTTTTAGATAATTGAGGGCTCACAATGCCTTCCTGTGACACATGTCTGACGCCATCTTTCCGGGGGTGTCCTCATGAGTACCATCCACTTTAAAGCAGAATCCCCAGAATTAAGTCCTAATACATGCTTGAGCCATTTCTAGGAGTGGCTTTGGGGCAAATAGAGAGATCTCGTGATCAGGGGTAGACAAACTTTGTCATTAAAGGGCCGTTTGAAACAGGGGAGGGAAGAGCGCAAGGGACTGAGGAGAACTACAGGGACTACACCTGAGGGGCAAAGCCAATTACTGTACAGAAATGAGTAATAATGTAAGAAAAAAAATAATAAAATTTTAAAAAAGGACGAATTGATAAATAATTTGGATTTCCAGGTCATATGGTCTCTGTCACAACTCCTCAGCGCTGCTGGTGCAGTGTGAAATCAGCCACTGACAACATGTAAACAAGTGAGTGTGGCCGTGTTCCAATGAAGCTTCACTTGTGGACATGGTAATTTGAATTTCATATGATTTCCATGTGTCACAAAGTACTCTTCTTTTGACATGTTGTCAACCATTTAAAAATGTAAAAGCTGCTCTTATCCCACCTGTTGTACTTGTAGAGATGGTGGGTGGGATTTGGACTGTGGGGCATAGAATAAGGGCCCCACTCAGCTAAAACAAATGCAATTCCTTATTCCCAGACCTGGTGTGGAGGAAAGCAATGCCCTGGTGAAGGGCAGCATCACAGCCCTTCACAAAGAGGGCAAGGGACAGAGGGTCTGCTTAAAAAATGAAGCATCTTTGTGGAGATACATACAATTCAACCTTTAAATGTAAGTATGAATTAGTACTAATAACTTACTTTTGTATAAAACTCACCAACTTTTGAACATGCATGATTTAATTCCATCCTCACAGTTCCTGTGAGGTAGGTATTTTAATGCTGGGGAGAAGGTCCCTTGATGAAGTAACTGCCAGAGGCTCCATAGTTTAGACAGAGCTGAGGTCTAGTTGAGCAGGTTGAGTTCTGTCTACTTGTGTTATAAGAGGGCTGGTTGCACCTCTATCCAAAATTATTTGGTTGCACCACTATTTGGTCAGTTATTTTGGGGGATCTAGGAATGCTTTTACAATGAATTCGTATGGAAAGATGTTTGAGCATTCCTAGACTCCCAAATGATCTAGCAACAAATAGGTGCATTCTGCTTTCACATAGTAGGAGACCTTCATAACAAATCATTTGCTGGGTACCTACTTGTGCCTGGCATACCTCTATATGGAAGGAATTATAGGCAAAGAAGATACATTCCCAGGCCCAGAGAGCTTGGAGTCAGGTGGGGGAAATACCTAATGTCAGCATTGGCTCGGGTGACTTAGGGTGACCCCAGGAGCTCAGAAGAGGCTACCCTCACCCCACCTGCCTGGGGACTGGAGGCCTTCTTGAGGGACTCTTTGTTTCAATAGAGGAGGAGGAGTGGGTCCACCTGATAATTCTGGCATCTGGGAATGATGAGAACTTGAGGGTGTATCCCTCCAGGGGATGACAGGGTGAGCGCCCTCACCGGCTGTGGCCCTGTCTGCCAAGAGCAGATGGCTCAGTACCAGGCTTGATTTCTCCACCTGTAACTATGGCTGTTGAAGATGGAGACGCAGAACCTCAGTTTCCTCAAACTGAGAATCAGGGTCCACTCAGGCTCGGAGACTCAGTCTAGCAAGGCGCTTGAGAGCCAAGTATTTCTCGCTCCCCTCCCGCTGCTGTCTTTCAGGTAGCAGGAAGATTCAGAGTAGGGGCGTGGGGAGCATGCTGCTGTTCATTATTCCCGGGACCCCTTGTATGAAGCACAGGCTCCCTGCCATCACCTGTCAGATCTGGTGCTTTTTGTTTCATTAAAAATAAAACAGAAAACCCTCTAAGCAATGACATTAAAGAACAACTGGAAAATAACCCTTCTGCTTTCCCTGGGAAGATGTCAGTATGTCCAAGGCAGAATTGATGAAAGAATTTTTGAAGCAGTCAAGAAAAGAAAATGGATCAGGCTTCAGGGAAGCTGGCCTAAGAAATGGGGGGAAAAATAACCTCAAACCAGAAAACATGTCAGTCTCCAGAAACAATAGTTCTGGAGTGGCTGACTTAACAGCAGGTCTTGCCTGATTTGTTTTGGTCCAAGTCAGCCATCCTAGCAGAGGAAACAGTGACAACTGCTTTTTCTTCTTGAGCCAGTTAACTAGTGATTATGAAGCCTCCTCAGTGAGATCATCACTGTGTCGTGGGTGAGGCGGGGCACATGCCATGGCCCCGGGTCTCTTCAAGCTCCAGCTGGATAGGGTGGAAGGGGGAGGATGCATACGTGCCGTGTCAGGTGTGAGAAGCGCTAATTAAGTGTTGGACGGGGCTGGCGAGTGTAGAGGTTGCAGGAAAAGGAAGGGCCCCTGGTAGGCCAGGAAAAAGTGAGACTTGATAGAATTTAGGTTGGTGAAGACATCAGAAAGATATTTAAGAAAAATCAAGTCACAGGCACAAGGCCCCTTCACACTACTGCCCCCTGACTCTGCCCTGATGACCCAGCCTCATCATTTCTTGAAATATTTAGTTCCAGCCAATCTGAGCTCCTCATCTTTCTTCTACTGGACTTTTAAATGTCACCTCTTGTTATAATGGAGGATGCACCCAGCCTCTTGTCTAAGGTCTCCCCACCCCTGCCCCAGTACACACTTGGAATCTTATCTTGCTCTTTTCCTAGATGTCTCAAAACTGTCTCACTTCCCCCAGCCATCAACATCCTCCCTTTTTTCAGTTAGCCCATTGTCTAACATAACCCCATCTGACTGTCCATTCCCACCTTGTATCAGCCATCTACAGCCATAGTAATGCTGTACAGCAAATAACCCCAGCGGCTCTGACATACTATGACATTTGTTTTTGCTCTCAAGGATTGGCAGGGATTCTGAAGTCTAAAATGGGTTGTCACTAATCTGAGGCCACATATGGCTCACCATCCTTTATCCAGAGGCTACTCAAGAGATGTTCTTCTCTTGGAGAGCAAGCCCATTCAGTCAAGCGCATTCAAGCTTCTGTTCAGGATATATCTGTACATATCATGGGTCAAATCATAATCAGATGGCCAAGTTCAACATCAGAGGGAAATAGATTCTCTCATGGAGACTGAGGGAATGGAAATGATACCTGCTCACTAGTAATCTACCATCTTCAGCCTCTTTGTTCTGTTTGTCTTCACAGCCACTTCCACAAAGCATTGCCTAAGTGAGATGTCCCCAGTCTTCACCTCCTGTTCTCTCTTCGTCTCTTTATAGCTTCTGCTACAAATACCCCTCTTGTCGGGGTTACTATCATCTATATTGTCAAAGCCAATGGCTATGTTTTCATCCTTGTCTTCATTTTCACCATCTCTTAGTAGCTTTCTGCACAAAAAGACCACTCTCTCCTTCTGGAATCCCTTTTTTTCATTTTGGATTTTATGAACATCACTAGGTGCAGGTCCTGGTTGCTTGCCCCACCTCTTTCTTGCTTCTCCTCTTCCCTAGCTCAGTGGTGGTATTTCTAAGGTCTTGGTCTAGAGCTCCTCTTCTTCCTTCTTCTCTTCCTTTTTGAACTCCTCACTGTTCACAGGGCTTGGAAGACCTCTTCCATGTGGATGATTCTCTTTTATTCAGCTGCCATTTGGATGTCACGCATAACCCCCAAACTTAATACATCTAGGTAGAACTACTGTTTTTCCCTCTATAATGTGCTCCCTCAACGTCCCCACCTTCAGCAATAAAGATCCTTAAATAGACTTCATTGGCACCTGCCTTAGAGCCTTTGTTAAGTCTTTTCCTTCTGCTTAGAATGCCGTTTGCCCCTCTTCTGCTCTCCCCACCCTCTCCATGGGTGGCATCTTGTCATGACCTGTCACCCAGGTCATATGGTGAAATGTTGCTGCCCAAAGGGCCTTCTTTGACCATTCTGTCTACAGGAGCCACTTCCCCACACAAACTCATTTTATATGCCAGTCCCATGTTTCCTACCAGTTACCACAAATGATCATTCTTTTATTTGTTCTCCTGGATTTGTTCTGTCTTCCTAACTGCAAGTACACTTCTGGCAGGCACTTAGTAAATATTTGTTGAATTAATGACCTTGAAAGGCCTTGGGAGAGTGTTTCGTCCTCTGTTTGCAGGGCACCCCTAGGGATTGTGGAATTATTACCTTGGGTTCAAGTATCCTGAGTGCACCAATTGTTGCTTTGTTGTCGGAGAACTAAATAATAAATCTCACTCATATATAGTATCATTTTCAAATGATGGTGTGATAATGAATAAAATACAAATTCATTTGAAGGTATTTCTAAATTTATAGGACTTTTCTGTCTTAACCTACTAACGTAATTGGTATAACTTCTATCTTTATAGTTATAAACACAGCACCAGGGAGATGAAGTTACTTGTTCAAGGTCACATTTTTCAGCAGTAGAAAGGCCTAGAGAGATGGGGATGGAGGGGGAAGGTGAGGGACCTGGGGAGGCACGGGGGCCTGGTGACCAGGCAGACGCATTGAGCGTCCTTGCTCCTGCAGGGCAGCTCTGTGTCTGTGGGCTGAACTGACTCATGGGCTTTTTAAAAGGCTGTGACCTGGAGAGTTGTAGCACATGTGAGGTTGAAGATTAGCAGCCCAAAGTTCTGGAAAGCCAAGGTTTGGCGTGTGACTTCTGTTCAGAGATCTTGGGAGGTGGAGAAAGACTGAGGGCCAGGGGGTAGGGTGACGATGGCATAGCAAATGTCATGGGCAAGAACTGAGCATTTCAATGAGAAGCATCAAGAAAGTACCAGTGAGCCAAGGGTCCCCTGCTATGCCCAGAGAGGAAATGGAGTGAAGTGTGTTGAGCTCCCTAGGGAGGAGAGGGAGGCAGGGACAAGGGGAGGTGGGAGAGGTGCTAAGTCAGTGTGGGGCTGGGGTTGCCTGCTGATAACTTCTGTGCCAGGCCAGGGCACTGCAGAGACTGACTTCCCTATTGTCCTGGGTGCCTCCCGTCCCCTTCCCCCACGTCTTCTAGGGATGAACCCTCCTTTCCTCTTGTCTTGGAGTTGAACTCACTTGAACAGTTTTTGAGACCTTTAAGATCATGCTTGAGCAGTGGCTGCTCTCTCTTTCCAGAAACCTCCCTGTCCTGATCCTGGCCTGCCTTTCTGGCATATGGAATGTGAAGAGGGCAGCTTGAAAACTTTGAGTCAGGTTCCTAATTAGACAAGACAGACAGTGATGCAGTTAAATGCCACTAGTGGGGGCAGGGAGAGGGTAACTTCTGCTTGACTTGTGGGCCTGGCAGGTTGGCAGATGTTTGTCCAGAAACCCCATGTATGGAGGGTTGCACAGTGCCCCGTGCAGGGCTAAGCATGCCACAGGTGCTCTCTTTGATCCCCACACTAGCTGTGAGATGGGACTGAAGTTCTGGGAGGTTACTGAGCTGCTTCAGCTGTCAGCTTGGCTGAGCGGTCGCCAAGGAGCAGGGGCATTACTTCAGACCTGAGTGTGGGCTGGCCACCTCCCTGTGCCTCCGTCACCATGTCCACAGTCAGCAGTTCCCAGGAGAAACACCTCCTTACCCCACCCCCTTACCCAGAGAAGCTGAGCATATACAGGGCCAACCGGACACACACCCACAGCCCCTCAGACGCACACCCACAGTCCCTCAGACGCACACCCACAGCCCCTCAGACGCACACCCACAGTCCCTCAGACGCACACCCACAGCCCCTCAGACGCACACCCACAGCCCCTCAGACGCACACCCTCAGCCCCTCAGACGCACACCCACGGCCCCTCAGACACGCACCCACGGCCCCTCAGGCATGCACCCATGGCCCCTCAGACACACACCCACAGTCCCTCAGGCACGCACCCACGGCCCCTCAGGCATGCACCCATGGCCCCTTAGGCGCGCACCCACGGCCCCTCAGATGCACACCCACAGCTGGCCCACGAAGATTCTTCCTCCGGTCCTGAGTTTCCACAATTCTCACGTTAGCTGTCGTCTGTTGCTGCACATTCCAGTCCTCATACAGACTGGTTCCATCTTCAAGGTTCCAGACGATTTCAGCTTCAGCCAACGCATACACCACTTAAGTAGCTTTGTTGTCTTGAACAGCTCACCTCTTTTAGCCTCATTTTCCACCTCCCTGAGACTGTTCTGTCTTCGATAAAATGGGGCATAACAATGCTTACTTTGGAATATTCTGTTGAGTATTAAATGAGGACAAAATTTGGGCAAGTGTCTTGTGCAGCGGCTGCTGCCAGCGTCCACTCAGCCTGTTGGTGGCGGCTGAATTGGGAGGCTGATGACCAAGCAGGTTCTGACTGTGAATTCAGTGTGCTTTCCTCTCTGCCGTAGAAATCCTGTTCCTAAACCCCACAGTGAACCAACCCTGCAGCTCCCCTACCAGGAGGTCTGGGGTTTTCCTTGCTCCACTGTTTCTCAGGGTTCACTGCACTAGGAGAGGGGGAAGAGCCACGGTTGTGTAACTAGTTCCTGGTTTACACAGTTTGGTGACAAGGTTATGGGGGAGGCCTTGGGCCCTTGCCACCTGACACAGGGGAGCAGGACCTGTCCCTGACCATGACCCCCTTGTAGTGTTTCCCAGCCAAGCTCCTAGACATTCCCATGGAGACACGTCTAAGGGAGCAGTGGATTGGGGTCCCAGTCCACTGACCTGCTTGTCCACAGGGGCTGTCCACATGGGCCGGGTGCCCACCCCTGCCAGACTCGAGCAGTGGGTCCCTGGGTAGAGGTGGAGGTGAGGCTGGGAAAACATCTGAAAATCATTGATCCCAGACATGGCCAGGCCCCACTCCCACCTCTTCCCCTCCATCCCCTTGTTCTGTTTCCTTTAACTGGAACTGACCAGAGGAAATGATTAGACTAAACAGCTTGTTAACCATCATCGATTCCCTGTGTTTCCTTCACCAGGTGCCATGATCCTCAAGAAAAGTCAGCCTTCCTCCCTGATTCTGATGGTGTGTGGTACCTGACTCTGATCCCCACCGTAAAGGCACCTAGCCCCGCTATGGCTTCTGCTCCCACCCCATGCTGTTGATCAACTGGGACATAATGTGGGAGGGAAGTCCTACCATCCTGGTTTGCCTGATTTTCTAGATGTCTCATATCCTGGGGGAACCTGTCAGTTCTGGGCAAGGGCAAACTAGACAGTTGTTTACCCTAGCAGAGAACATCACCATCATCCTCATCACCATCACTCCATCATCACCACCACCGCCACAACCACCACCATCATCATCATCATCATCACCACCATCCCTCCTTCAATTATCACCATCTATCACCAACTCCACCATCATCATCCTTATCACCGTCACCGTCATCATCACTTCCTCCATCATCACCTTCCATCATCACCACCACCATCACCACCACTACCATCATGACCACTGATAAATGATATTGAGTACTTTCCATGTGTCATGTTGCCCTGTGCCACACGCTCTAAATCCTTAGGCAATCAGTAATCCCCTCAGCAAGCTTAGACAGAAGTTAGAGTTTATTGATCTGTTCTGTCCCAGCATGACTTTTCCAAACTCGTAAATCATGGTTTTAACCTCAGGTCAGCCTCCTGCAGAGGGTGCTGTGATTCTCTGCCTCCTAACATTGGTTTCCTCCAAGCCTTGCCTTTTCCTCATCTCTGGCTCTCAGCCTCTCCTATGTCTGAGCCATACTGAGTTCTCCTGTCCCTTGCGAGTGAGGTCAGCCTTGCTCCTGACCTCCAACACCCCAGAATTCTCTAAGAGCCTGGAGTGTCGCACTTGAGCTCTTATGGCTGAGACTTGGCCTTTACTCCTGTTCTCTGGGTCCTGCACGGCCACTTTAACTGTGCCTACTCAGTTACTTACTTAGTACTTGGACTTGGTGCCTGGTTGGCCTGGTGGGACTCTCTGTGACTGGTCTAAGTTTGCAGAAGGCAGTGCTCCATGGGAAGCGCAGCACTTTCATATCAGTCTGAGCATCCTATAATTAGGGAGACAAATGGACCTCTGAAAATAACATCATGCACTCCAAAGGCACGTTATAAATGACTTTTGGATAGGGTGGGCTCGATTAAAATCAAATTGATTTAAATCATGATTTGAATCACTAGTCAGGAAGAGTCGATTAAATCAATATTTTCCCTTCAAAAATGTATTCATTTTTGATATAATTTTAATGCACAGTCTTCACAACTCTGACAGAGATAGATGTGGTTTTCATTTTTAGAAGTTACATACCATGCATTTTTAAGTTGTGATTTATTTTGACATTTCGTTGAATCAATTTTGCAGCCACGTCTGAGTCTTGAGTGATGACTTGGTTATTTTATTTACCAAAGCTAATCAAACAAATGTGTATAATTTTCCAACAAAAATAAGCATGTGCACTTTTGAGTGTTTAACTGTTTTTTGCTAGAAATGTAAAAATGTGTTTTTGGTGAGATGAATTAGACTGTTTGGTGAGATGACTTAGATCCAATCCCAAACACTTATACTATTATATTTTGATTTTTACTGAGTCCTTGCCTTTACTTTTTGCTTACTTATGTATTAGAAAAGAACGGTAAGGGCCTCCCTGTTGGCTTAGGGGTTAAGTCTCAGTGCTAGCACCATGAAGGACCATTCCAGTGGGTGGCATGAGTTCTATCCCTGGCCAGGGAACTGACCCACAGGGCATAGCAAACCTCTCCTGTCTTGCCCTCTGCTCCCCTCATTGGTGTATTTCAGTAGATCTGCCTGTTCAGTTCCCCACTCTGTCTCTGGTCAGTCTTCTCACCCGCTGCACCTCTGGCCTACACCCTAGTTCTTGTATGCATAAGTAATACATCTTAAAAAAGGGCAAGCCTCTCTACTACTGTAGTTCCCAATGCTTTTAAAATTTAGAGCAAATTAATCACTGGAAGATACTCTTGTATGTGTAGAGAAGAAATAGCCGTGATCACATAAATTCAATAGTTCTTTTTATCGTTGTTGAAACTCTATATGCTTGAGTTGTTGAAACTCTATATGCTTGACTTTTATACCTTTAGTGGGACTCTCTCATGAAAACCTTATACATTAATATACATTTGAGATCAACTAGTCTTTTATAGGGAGGTGTCTTATGCAAGGGTCCTTCACCAAGCTTCAGAATGTTGGGGTGGACCCCCTTCTCCCTGAGGCTCAATAACTGCCTTGGGTTTATGTTTTCAGTTCACTGAGCAACTCATGCCATCAGCTCTTAGAACATGACGTATTTCTTGGCCTGCTGGAAAATTGGTGTCTGTCCATAGAAGAATGGTCAAGCAAAGTGTGGTTTATGTGTGTAATGGAATATTATTCAAACTTTAAAAAGAAGGACGGCCTGTCAGTTGCCACAACATGGTTGAACATGGAGGACGTTATGTTGAATGAAATGTCAGTCATAGAAAAAGAAATACTGCTTGTTCCCACTTACACATGGAATCTAAAATAGGCTCATAGAAGCAGAGAGCAGAAGGGTGGCTTCGAGGGGTTAGAGGGAGAGAAAAAGGGGAGGTGTTGGCCAAAGAGTACCACATTTTGGTTATGAAGGATGAGTACATTCTGGGATTAATGTACAGCATGATGAATGTAGTTAATCATACTATGTTTCATGCTTGAAATTTGCTGAGAGTAGATCTTAATTGTTCTCATCCAAAATTAAGAGTAACTATGTGAGGTGATTGATATGCAAAAAAAAAAAAAAGTACTTGCATTTTTCAAGCTAAAACAGGTGGCTTCTAGTTTTGCCTTCTCAAGACCTGGAATATAAATGCATTTGTTTTCATCCTGTTCATATCACTATACTTGAAATTCAACACATTTTAGGGTTGGGAAGAAGACTGATTTCCTAGTGCTGTTCTCTAACTTTTTGATGTGAGAATTAAGTGACATGCACAGGTCACAAGCTGGGCATAGAAGCCTTGTCCTTGAGTCTCCCAGAACAAGGTGTTTCCTGGGATGAGTCTTGCCTGGATTTGGGTCATTTTTCCTCTTTGTCTTTCTTTTTTTAAAGATTTATTTTTATTTATGTATACAAGAACTAGGGTACAGGCCAGAGGTGTGTGTATATGTGTGTGTGTATGTGTGTGTGAGAGAGAGAGGATTCTCCAGAGACAGAGCGGGGAGCAGAACAGGTGGATCTACTGAAATACACTGCTGAAGGGAGCAGCAGGTGAGGCAGGAGATGTCTGCTGTGCCCTGTGGGTCAGCTCCCTGGCCAGGGATTGAACTCGAACTGCCATGACTGGTGATAGCTTCATAGTGCTGCTCTTTAACCCCTGAGCCACCAGGGAGTCCTTTCCTCTTTATCTTCTTCTCTGAAAAGAAGTGATTTTTGAAAACTGCTCTATAGATACAAATATCTACTTTTCATTTGTGTATAGCTGTCCCCCGCTGGACTCTTCGAGAGCTGCACTGAGGAGTATATATATGTATATATGTTTTCTAGGAGGGAGTATGTATGTTCTCTAGGAGGGAGCCAGATTTAGCAGATAAACAGAGGATCAATACACATAGCAAGACATGGGCTTACTTAGAATAAAAAGTACTCTTTGTTTATCTGAAATTCGAACTTAAATAGGTCTCCATATTTTACCTGGCAAGCTCCTTCTCCCTGTTGTTCAGGATGAAGTATGATGTTTGGATTCCCATGTGATTTCTAAGGGATTTGGTAAGGTATGTGATCCACCTTGCCGGTGGCCAGACACGCTTGAGTTATGTTTTCACTGATAATCTACTCTTCTGTGTTCTGTTTCATTTTTTTTAAAAAGTCACTTTGTCGGTTGCCTGTGCCCTCTGCACTAATTTCATGACCGTGCACCCTGCAGTCCTTTGGGAGGCAGGCATCCTGCTGCTTGCAGAGCTCCTGCTGGCCTGGCCCAGCTTGTGTGGCACTGGGTCTCGGGGCAGTGAGACTAGGACTGGTGGAGGCCGAGTGGTGCCCCAGGGACCCAGCCTGGTCTTTCTCAGGACCATCACCAGGACCTGGCGTGGGGGTGACTCTGGAGGGAGCAGCTGCAATGGGCAGTGTGACATGAACCTCAGTGAGCCCAGAGGCAGACCTGGATGGCCAAGGGACCCTGTGTAGAGCTTGATCCCAGGTGTCACTTGATCCAACAGTCATTTGATCCCAGATGCTAGTTCCTTCTAAATGTGTGTCTTCCTCAGTGGAGGGGCATCTCTTCCTGCCTGTTCTTTCTCTTACCTTCTAGGCATCGACTTTTGGTTCAAACAAGCTGGTTTCCCAGAGGTGTGGTCACCTGAGCCAAACAGCATGCCATACATGTTCATTTCTTAACTCTTTAGGCTTTTTTCCAGTTGAGAAGTGGCCCACTCCACTGCGGTGGAGCATTGTGGATGGTGGGTGTGATGCCTGAGGGGGTACCCTATACAGTCAAAACACTAAGGATGTAAAATAAACACTAAGGATGTAAAATAATGGTATTTCAATAAAAAAAAAGATAAAACAGTATCACAAGGCCATTGTAACTAAATGCCCAAATAAAAAGAAATAAGCATTTGTAAAGTGCTATGAAAGAATACATTATAAAATAATACTGTTGTATATAAAATTAAAAAGAAAAACAGCCTGTAGCTGAGGTCTGGACTTACCCACTCACTCTGAACCCCAGCTCGGTACCCCATAGAGACCAGAAGATGCCAGAGCTCTCAGCCCACACCCCTCTGGCCAGCCAGCCAGCCCTGCTTTGCCCTGCCATCCCTGCCCACCTGCGCGAGTGCCCGATCTTGCATTTCTGTGTTACTCCCTGTGGTTCGTGAGGTGTGTCCGTGCTGCTCAGCTCGGAGTCTTTGCCATTTTCTGTCCTGAGTGGGCAGCATGGCCTGCAGGATTTGGGTCAGAGGGCTCCCCAATTCCGGCACTCCCGCAGAGCCAGTCCCTAGAAAGCTCATGTCAGCCCTGCTCTGTGCAGGGCAAGGGCGTGATTTGATTCTGGTCCAGGAAGAGAAACCTTCAGTAAGCTGAATCCTCTCAGGGTTGTTTTGATTACTCATTTTTGTGTAGACCCTTTATTCTAAAGCCATTTAGTTGGCTTTAACTCTGGACACAATTTTCTAGGAACCTTTAAAACAATAGGGTTTTCTTATCAGTCTGTGTTCCTCTAATAAGGGAAGGAGGGCTGATTAAGACAGGAGTAGGAGTGGGGCCAGCAAGGGCACTATGATGCCTAATGTTATCAAACCTAATTACCATTTCCAAGCCTGGCTGAAACTCTGAAAGTTGCCTTGTTGGATCATTACTGTCCAAGTTTCCTCCTTCTAATGAGCCTGAACTTTCCTCACCCTCGCATCCCCCATGCTCTTAGGCTGCTGTCCCTACTGAATGATGAATGTAATTGGCCCTGGCCTTTTTTTTTTTTTTTTTTCTAGTCTCCTCATTGCAGAACCAGCTGGGTCTCCACTGGAGCCAGTCATTTCTCAAGATGACCCTGGCCTGTCACTTCATCTCCTGCTTTGTCACCTCTGGCACGATGTGTAGCATCCTCAGCTCTCACCTGGAGCTGTTTCCTCCCAAGTTGCCCCAGCCTTTTGGCGAGCCCTGTTTTCTCCCATGCCCAGGCTTGGGGGGTCCCTTCGTGGCCCCCACACACTTCCCGGTGGGCATAGGGCACAGCATAGATCTCTATCTGGTTCCTCGCCGATCTGGTAACATTTCAGCTGAAACTGGCTGAGGTGCAGTCATAGCACTGGATAATTCTGCTACTTCTGGGATGAAACCCAAAGGGGATGAAATTGAGTAAGGGTGTGTGCTCTGGGGGTACTCAGAGAAACGTCACTTTAATTAAAGACAGATAAAGAGGGAAAGAAAAGATTTCTAGGGATCATGAAAGGTGACTTCTGGGCACTTTTAGTCTCATACTGACTGATTCTTTATTATTTTACATTTCACTTCACAATTTACATTTTCGTTTGCCTTCATAAGGAAGTTTTAGACTTACCAAACAAGATTAGCCAGTATCTGTAGAGGTTTGTAATGGGGATGGAGATGGGGAAAGAAATTTATGGAGAAGGAAAAAGGATTTTCAGAGATGGTTGAAAGGAATAAAGGGACAGGTGTTAAAATGGAAAAAGAAAATGCCTGAGGTGACAGGAGCTGAGGTGTGAGATGAGGGTAAAAGATGGGGTGTGTGTGGTATTTTATAACCTTCTTGGGGGATCTAGGTGGAAATAAATAATGGGAGAACTTACCACTTATAAGTAAATGTGACCTTTTAAAATTGGACAGTCATAGGTGTGAATATATACTTTTGTGACCCTTGGTTTGTCACTTAACCTAAATGCTCTGACCCCGTTTGTAAATGGGTCTAATAATACGTACCTCGTGTCATGGTGAGAATCAATGAGATGTTTATGGTGCCTTACTTAGTATTTGGGTATCTAATCAATCGAAGCTGAAGCTGTGGGCATAAGGATTGTTGTCATTAATTCAAGTAACAGAAGTCTTTACTGTTCTTTCCAGGGGACAGCGAGGCCTTGTTCTGAGTTCAGCGCTTAGATGAGCTCCTATGGGACTGACTGGGGCTGGTGACAACCAACTTCCTTAGGTGACACTGTGTCCTGCTTCGCCTAGGCCAGTCCCTTTCACACCTGTTGTCCTAGCACATTACTGGTAGTGGCTCCATTCTTAAGAGTATTCAGACTTGAAAGACAAGTCATATAGTTACCCTACATGTGGTTCTTACTGTCTATATCAGCAAGGCAGTAATTTGGGGTGGACATTATTCCCTATTTTCTCAAATAGATGATGGGTTGAGACCATGTAAGGACATATATGTGCAAACCTGCATGTATGTGCACATACTTCCATCGAGTGCTTCTGCATAGAGATGCGGGGACCTCATCTTTGGTGTCTTTGCTATAAGGCCCTCTATCTTGGCCACCACAGAGGATATGGGCTAAGAGGAGACAGTGTGTTCACAGGAGCAGGGCTGGTTCTAAAGTGCAGCTATGGACAAGCCATGGCCTTGCCTCTTGCCTATCACTAAGGGGCTCTGTGCTCGGGGCCTGTTACTGAACTTCTCTGTCTCTGTTTGCTCAGACAGAAACTGAGGAGCAAAACAGACCTTGAAAGGCTGTTAGAAGGATTGCATTGCCCGGTGCCTAACAGTAGTATGTGCTGAATACATGTCCTTAAGCAGAAGTGCCCTCTATGTGTTGGTGGCTCCTTGCCTGCCTGTTCAACTCTGCTTCCTCTGTCTGGTTTCCAGGTTTGCTCAGGTTCAGACAGCTTCTGGCCAGGTCGATCCGTCACTCGTCTGATAACTGTCAAAGCGAGGGCTAGGCTTGGAGAGATCCTGGTGAACCACCAGATGCAGTTCCAGTCTTCAGGATCCTGTGCCTGTCAGGGTAGTTTGTAGGGCAAATTAAAGACGTTTCTCTCCCTGAGTCACAAGGGCATGCATGGAACCCACTAGAGTCGCAGAACCCAGTGTGGGAGAGGTGTTCATGGGCTTTGAACTCCCTGCTTGTCTTGAAGTTAAATCATGTTATTCAAGTGGGATATTTGTGATTCAGTATCAATTCAGCATGAAAGGCAGAGGAGTACCTGCCAGTCCTGGCGGGGTCAGCCCATGAGCCCATGAGAGCTGTAGCCCCCGGAGCTGCTACAGAGCTGCTGCCACTTGGGATGGCCATGGTCCCACTCCTAGGGCCTCACTGGGTTTCTCGGATGCACTGTGAGTGCCAGCTGTGACACATTAGTCACCATCACAAACACTCCAAGCCGGTCTTCAGGCCCAGAAATTGTTTCTTTTTGTTTCCACACCAGCCAGCAGACCTCTCGAGCAGCTTCCATGTGAGTGGAGGGAACATTTTCCTGTATGACGTGCACCCTTACAATTGTTCAGGGCAACTGCCCCGTCTCAGCTCCATTTTACAAATGAGGAGGTTACAATTGGAAGGTCCTGCAACTCCCAGGTCACAGGCTGAGCGTTGGATCCAGGCTGTTCTCTGCGTGGTACTGTCAGCTGAAAATCTCCTTCACTGATCTCTGGCTCTCCTTTCTCTGGTCCTCCTGCATCTCAGTGTCCTTCTGTAACCGGTTACGCTTCCTCGACCACGTGTACCTCTTCCAAGTCTCCAACTCACAGGCAGAGCTGTTTGCAGTGTAAGACCCAACAGATTATTATTATGTGCATAGGACTCAAGGCTCAAATGATACCTAGATAGGTAAGCAGGCAGCCTGGGGAGATAAGGCAGAGGTATTGACAGTAGAGACAGGGGCTCTACTGCAGAAGTTGCTCTTCCCTTCTTCTCTAGGCCTCAAATTTGCTTTATTTTTCTTTAGAGCTGAGATGAGTTAGCTCTGATTTGTGTGTATCCTCTACTAGAATACAAACTCCAAGAAGACAAAGTCTTCGTCAGTTTTTTTGACCACTGCATTCCCCTGTGCCTTGATAGCATCTGGCAGGGCTGGCGGCAACAGCTATATTAAGGTCCATCATTGCAACTAGCAGGTTTTGAGTGTATGTGATATTCCAGGCATAAGGCAGACTTATTTATATTATCTAAACTTCATCAAAACCCCATAGATGTATCCTATTAATACTTCCATTCTGCAAATGAGGACTTTAGTGCATGGAGTGATGAAAGAGCTTACTCTAGATCCTGCAGCTGGTTAGTGTTGAAGCTGTTAGATACCAGAGCAGGAGAGTGCAGACTGTATTCTTGGGTGACCATTTGCCACCATCTCTCAGGTTGATGGAGAGGGGCTTTTTCCAGCAAGGATTTCCTGGCCCCTGAAGTTCCTGGAATTTCCTCTGAACTTGGATGCTTTCCTTACCCACATCTCATCCATGTACCCAACACTCAACTTGGTTTAAGTGCAAAGTAAGTTGTCATTGTGTGTTGAGTATTGGGCTCCAATAAGACAGGTGGACAGTCAGTGAGCCCAGCATAGGTCAGAGAGGCCATGTGTGGTCACGGAAGGCAGGAGTCCAGTGGCCCTGTCACATCTTTGCACCATGGCCCAGCTTAGCCTGCAGAGCTTCCTTCACCCTCTAGCCCCATCTAGAGGACTGAGAAGGAAGTCCTTTCATCCTACTCCTACTGAGGAGGGAAGGGAACCAGCTATCAGGTTTGTAGAGGGACCTAGTGTTCTTTAGGGCTCCAGGCCTGGGGGTCTGGGTCTGCAAGTCTGTGAGTCCAGGAAGGGAGGAGAATTTTCCAAGCAAGCAAAGGAAGTTGTTGTGAAATGAAAGAAGAGGCATAGAAAAAGATAGAGAGGAGCTCAGGGTAAGGAATGAAAGCGGGAATAAAGCAATGAAAGAACAAAGGGAAAAAGGATGGAAACAGGAAGGGGGAAACTACATATTTGATGCATATATAGGTGTGTGTGTGTGTGCACGTGCATGCGTGTGTGTGCAAGCCTGATGGAGGAAGGAGATTGGAGGAGAGGAGGGAGATAGGCATCCTTACTCTTAATTCTCTCCTCCCCAATGCCTTGTGAATAGCACAGCTTGAAGATCTTGCCTTCTGTTCTTTTCATCCTGAAATGCTCTCTGCTCTGGATTCACCAGTTCTTCCATGTGTCTTCCAAGTTATGCCTCCCTTTCTGCCCTTCTCCACCTCCATCCTGTTTCTTCCCCTCTCCCACATGCATGGTCCCTGCTCTGCAGTCCTGCTGTTGGCTGGGGTGTATCTCTACTGGGGTTGCTAATCAGCATCTCCAGCATGACCTGTGTGTCCTGGCAGCCCCCAGAACACCACTGGCTTCCTGGCGTGCCTCACGTTCTTACAAGGGGACTGTGTTTGCTTTCAAGTCGCTGTGGCTTTCTTGAAGCTCTTAGTAGTGTTTTTTTTAATTGGGGTTACTTCAGTTTACAACACTTACAGGTTCTAAGCTGACATTTTCTCATTACGTCCACCACGAAATGTCCATTCTCCATCTACCACTAATCCACGCCCTCCGCCTATTTCCTCCCCTCTCTTTCCTTCTCAATCTTTCTGTTGAATCTGAGGGTTTGTTCTGTTGAATCTGAGGGTTTATATCCCACAAGTAAGTGAAATCCTATGGTATTTGTCTTTCTCCTTCTGACCCACATCGTTAGCACAGTCCCCTCTAGGTCCATCCATGTTGTCAAAAATAGCAAGATTTTATCATTATTTTTTAAGGTTGCACAGTATTCCATTGTGTGTATATATACCAGTTCTTTATCCACTCCTTAGTCCTTGGGCACATTGGTTGTTTCCATTTTTGGATATTGTGATAGTGCTGCAATGAACACTAGGGGTGCATATGTTAGTGTTTTTATATTCTTCAGGTAAATACCCAGATGTGAGATTATTAGATCATGTGGTAGGTCTATTTTTATTTTTTTAATTTAATTTAATTTTTAAAATGTATATATGGTAGGTCTATTTTTAATTTTTTTGAGGAAACTCCATAATATTTTCCATAGTGGTTGTACTCATTTACATTCCCACCAAGAGTGAATGAGGGTTCTTTTTTCTCCACATCCTACCAATATTTATTATTTTTAAAATAATAGTGATTATAACCAGTATGGAATGAAAGCTCATTGTGGTTTTGATCTGAATGTCTCTAATGACAAGTGATGTAGAGCATCTTTCTCTATGTCTGTTAGCCATCTGTATGTCTTTGGTAAAATGTCTGTTTAGATCCTCTGTCCATTTTTAATCAAGCTGTTTTATGCTATTTTGTTGTATTGCATGACTTGTTTATATATTTTGAATATTAACCCTTCGCCTGATATATAGTTTGTAAATGTCCTTTCCCATTTAATAGGTTGCCTCTTTTTTTTTTTTAATGATGAGTTCTTTTGTTGTGTAGGAGATTTCTAGTTTGACATGGGCCCTCTTGTTTATATTCTCTATTGTTTTTCTTGCTGCTGGAGACAAATCTATAAAAACGCCATGAAGATAGATGTCAAAGAGACTCTACCTATGTTAAATACTATGTACTTTATTGTTTCAGGTCTTAAAGTCTTTAATCCATTTTGAATTAGTTTTTCTATGTAGTATAAGAAACTGTCCAGTTTCATTCTTTTACATGTGGCTGTCCAGCTTTCCCAGCACCATTTATTGAAGAAGCTTTCCTTCCCCATTGCATGTTCTTGACTGTGGTGTCATTAGTTAGCTGCCTATATATGTATGATTTTATTTCTGGACTCTCAATTCTATTCCATTGATCTATATGCCTATTTTTACTCTAGTACCATACTGTTTTGATTGTGGTATAGTTTGGAGCCAGTGAGCATGCTACCTCCAGTTTTGTTCTTTTTTTTTTCCCTTCAGGATTGTTTTGGCTTTTTAAAAAAAAGATTTATTTATGCATATAAGAGCTGGGATACAGGCCAGAGGTGCGGAAGGTGAGAGGATTCACCAGAGACAGAATGGGGAGCAGATCAGGCAGATTGACTGAAATACACTGCTGAGGAAAGCAATGGGCGAGACAGGAGAGGTCTGCTGTGCCATGTGGGTCCCCTCCCTGGCCGGGGATGGAACTGGTGCTGCTGTGCCACGGAGGCTTCACAATGCAGTACTCAACCTGCTGCACCACCAGGGGGACCCCAATTGTTTTAGCTTTTCAAGGTCTTTTGTGGTTCTGTGTAAAATTTTAGAATTTTTTTTCCTCCTATTTCTTTGAAGAATGCCATTGAGCTCTTAGCAGGATTTGCATTGAATTTATATATTGCTCTGGAGAAAATGGCCATTTTGATAATATTGATTCTTCTGATCCATGAGCATGGAATGTCTTCCTATTTACTTGTGTCTTTTTCAATTTCTTTCACCAGTGTTTTATAGTTTTCAGTATGTAGCTACTCCACTTTCTTTAGTTTTATTTTATTTTATTTATTTATTTATTTTTAAAGATTTATTTATTTATGCATACAAGCACTGGGGTACAGGCCAGAGGTGTGGGGGGTGAGAGGATTCACCACAGA